>WNWU01000016.1:36168276-36254700 GCA_012654045.1 Ptyas mucosa | reverse complement strand
AAGGAAAGGAAAGGGAGAGGGGAGAGGGGAGAGGGGAGAGGGGAGAGGGAAGGGGAAAGGGAAAGGGAAAGGGGAAAGGGGAAAGGGGAAAGGGGAAAGGGGAAAGGGGAGGAAAGGAAAGGAAAGGAAAGGAAAGAGGAAAGGAAAGGGTTAGCTTTACAGAATCAGATGAAGTTCTGATACAATTACTTGTTATCTCAGTCATGCAGCCCTTCAACTATGCATTTGCCTTAATATAATGGTGAGAGGTTATTCTGATAGAAGTATTTGTGTTATTTTTTCTTTCCAAGCAAAGTTCCAAGACTAGAAGTTGGGGAATGCAAATTGGAAAAAGATTTCAAGGGAAGATCACTAAGTAGTAATGAGTAGTACACGTCATCAAATTGTCAATTCCCATTTTTCAATTTGCCTCAACAAAATGCAATTTGGAAATGCAGGATTGCTGAGTGGATTAATTTATTTCAATGGGTATATCTCGATAGAACATCAGCAATATCATCCCTCTCCTTTAGTAACAAATATATGGTCATGTACACATTTGCACCTAACCATGGCATGAACAAGGTCTGGCCTCAATTTTTTCTCTCTCATGTTGTAGGATGATGGCTTCGTCACATCCTTAGCCCGTGAGTAAAATCAGCTTGTCATTTTTGACCATACAAGCTTAAATTGTATTTTTGACAGCACAGGGAACAATGACAGCTGCAAGGTATGTAAAATCTATTATATTTTGCGTCAGAGATGAAGTCAGATGGCCACAAATAGATCAGAAAGTAGGTCTTTATTGGCTTTATGAGGTCCCAGGTTTGCCTCCTCTGCTCTTGTCTCTTCTTCTATGGCAACAGCCCACCTATGAAATTATTTTCCATTATTTCATTAGATATGACTGGTCCTCACCTTGTTAATCTCTCAGAAGACACTAAAACCTTGGTTTTCCTCCTAGCATTTAGGCCAAAATGTTAGATGTGTCTGTCTCAAGTGGGTATATGGAATTTTTAATAGCTGGAATATATGCATGCTCTTTATTTCTGCTATTTTTAATTGTGAGCTGGATACAATAGTGTTTATCTACTGGCCTTCCAAGTTGTGCAAGAACAGTAGAACTGTGTTGTTTTTAGCACAGGTGGTGTTTTTGCATTCCTCTGGCAACTATACTCCCATATAGATCCGTATGACACATGTAAGCCCCCATATTACATCTGCTGTAGAATCATGGAAGCTATTTATGACTGGTAAATTTAAATAATGGTGTGTTAGAATTGCACGGTAGGACTAAACTGTTTAAACAGCAGTTCTGGATGGGCTTTAACTCTAGGCTTTTGGTCCTTCACCTGAAGGTTGAGACAGCATGACAATGGAATGACAGTGCCAATTGTGTCCCCTGCAGCATTCCAAACAGAACATCAGAAATCTGGAAGCCAATACTGTGGTTTTTATAAAGAAAAGAAAAGAAAAAAGAAAAAAGAAAAAAGAAAAAAGAAAAAAGAAAAAAGAAAAAAGAAAAAAGAAAAAAGAAAAAAGAAAAAAGAAAAAAGAAAAAAGAAAAAAAGAAAAGAAAAGAAAAGAAAAGAAAAGAAAGAAAGGAGAAAGACATCCTAAACAATTGTGATTAAGCGCCTTTGTGAATCTTTTTTTTTAAACAAATGTTTATTCAAATAAGGTTAGAATAGACAGAGGTTTGCAGGCAGATCTGCCCCTTTCTTCCTGCAGTGTAGTGATTGCAGAAGGTTTCTCCCCCCCCCTCCCCGCTGGTGATGTGCTAAAGAAGGAAGACAGCAATATTGGAGAATTGCTTTGATTGTTCCCAAATGGCACGCTTACTTAGGGCTGTGCCATTTTGTATGAGCTTGAACAGGAATTGCAAGCATTGCTTTTGGTTGACTCAAGGAGAAGTAGATAGCACTTTAACTCAGCAGTAGGCAAGGTTCAGAAGTCATCTGGATTTTTCATAAAGTGAGGTGTGTAAAACATGGTGACTACACCAAAAAGCCTAATCTGGGAGCAATTGCACCCATTTGAAGCTTTATTCACTAAATTTGTTGCATGCTTTTAATGTTAGTATAAAATGGATGGAATTTTCAAACCTGCTCGTAATAGGCACATCCGTATATTGTTTATACTGTTGATTTTTCTTTAAATCCTAAATAGAAGCATTAGCAATAAGCATTCATTACTTATTTCTGGAATAAACTATTCAATTGGGTAACAATGGAATAATAATCTAGTCTAGGATCTCTGCAATCCACAATCAGGACATCTCTCTCCCTCTCTCTCTCTCTCTCTCTCTCTCTCTCTCTCTCTCTCTCTCTCTCTCTCTCTCATGAGAGGGGGGAGGGAGGGGAGAGAGAAACTGTAATGGCAATTTTACAGATTACAAATTAAAGAAAATAAATTATAAGAATCTTGCAAGTATTTCAGGAATGTCGAATTTTCATTGATTTTTCAGAACAGATTCATTCATAAGGCACATTTTCTGACTGTGATTGAAAACTGCATTGGCTACCCTCTATCCCCTGAAAAAGGAGCAATGTGACTCAAATCTTCATAAAGATTTCCTAGCAGTAATTCTTTTAATAGCTGATTTCAATGGTTGTAGGTTGTCATGATAATCAGTTGTTTTATAATTGTCAAGATGTGATGGGGAATGTAAAAGTTTACTGATAATTGTATTAAACATCTATATAGATATACAGATATAAATGCATGTTTGTGTGGGAGAGTCTTATAGATTCCATGTAGCTTTGTGAAAAGAATAGTGGTTTGATCTGAAATAACTTTCAACTTCTCCTGGAAGTAGTGTTCCAGAATTTAAATTTCAGAATGATTTCTGGAGAATACATAGGCACTCACACAGAGAATCATCTTACCCAAAGTTATTTTTGTACCTTGTGTATGTGTATGAATATGAATGTGCAGGCACAGACATGTGTAGGTTGCTTCTTCTTAATCCAAACCAGTTTTTCCATTCCATTTCTAGTTGCAACAGTGAATAATCTGGGTGTAGTTATAACCCACCTTCAGCTGGTAGTAGCTGTTAGATATACAGTGACAATGAGCTCTTAAACATTTCCTGTAATATACAAGTTCACAGAAGAATACTTGTGTAGGTTGCTACCAGCTGCTGCTTCCTTAATGTCCCCAAACACTTTTCTTTTATGTATTTTTAGCAAATTGACATTCAGTACCAGTAGCAGTAGCCCCACTGGAGCATCTCTGTCTGAAGTGTAACTCTTCCTATCAGAAGCTTCTGTTTATAAATAATCAAGCCAGACAGTTCTATATAAGTATCAATGTTCTTTAGGGGATTCCTGGAAAGTCTTTGGCATTATTTAACCTCTTGCAAATGATGGCATTTGAAAATGAGCAGTTGTACAGTATGTTCAATCAGTAACACCACTGGCAGGGTGGGAGGGGTATGATCTCCACCCTTGCCTACAGCTGCAATCTATTCTAGGGTATTTTAAAAAAAAACCCTCTGAGATGAATTTAGCTATGATGGGTTGTGGGCTTTTTAACATGTGCAACATGTTTAAAAGGGCAGGGCTTCAGTCACCCAGGTACAGCTGCTACCTTGGCTTCTTTTGAACCCTCTCTGTAGATGTGCTGGCACAAGACAGGAACATTGAAATAAGTGCTGCAATATGGATTAATAGGCTGTAGCTCTGTTAAAACAGATGGCAGGGTTCCAAATTCACATTTTGAGATAAGGACATTTTAGATCACTGGTAGCTATTTCCCTGAAATATTCAAGTGTTCCATTTCTGAATATGGGACTTTCAAGGGCACCTGTGCTTACTGGCCATTCAGGGGTGGTATTGACTTACCTTTGCTACTGGTTTGCAAATGTGAGCTCACACACGCGCGCTCTCACTTCGTTCACACGCGACACCTCTGTGCAGGCACAGGACCTTCTGTGCCTGCACAGAGCATCAAAAACGGGAGGTGATGACATCTGGGTGGCTGGGCGGAGCTTCCTGCAGCCGCCACTACTGGTTTGCCCGAACCGGATAGAACCGGCTGAATACCACCACTGTGGCCATTGCAGGATGCCCATAGGGAAAGAGTTGAAAAGACAAGATGATAGCCACAAACATCATCAAAACCTGCTCTTTTTAATTGGATGTTCTGGTTGGCTTAACTCACCCATTCTCTGCTAATGCCCTTGAGTCTAGCTGTACCCAGGCTAGCCTCTTCCCATCTTCTGGCCTATTTAGGAGGGCTCCAGAAAGCCAGCAAAACATCCAACATCAAAATATATCTGCACATGAAACCACAATTATATTATTTGCCTGAATTAATCAAAAGAGCTTCATATTCATGTTTTATATACAACTTGTTTATCACAAGAACAAGTATTTTCTTCTGTGGAAATACAGTCCGCAAGAAAAATCCTGGCAGTTATTTAACAAAATTATTATAAGTACTGTGTTCACCTTTAGAAATCGTTCACTCTCAAAATGGGAAAAAGTTGTTCAGAATTTTCCAAGTGATCTCTGCACCTTTGATATTTCTATAGTAAGACTTTCTATTTGAGTGCAAAAAATATGTTTGGCTTAGCAGAAAACACTTTGCACTAAACATAGAATGGGAAGCTGAGAATGAGTAGCTAATTATCGTATGTGTCCCTGTTTTAAAAATAAACTAGGGAGAGGTCCCTAGGAAATGTATTGTGCAAGGCACACATGTTGCAACATTAAGAAATGCTTTATTTTAAAAAATCTATTTGTGCTAGAATTTACCAGTCTTCCAATTCAATGACTATTGTGGAAGGGTCACATGTCACACTGATGGAGCTTGCCCCTCTGCTCGCCTTGCCCGTTGGGCTGTAAGTGCCATTTTCAGTTCCTCCTGTGAGAGGGATTCAAGTGAGTGTAACATAGCATCCGGTTCTTTTTATTGTGGAATGCTGTTATGAAAGAAACTTCATGGCAATCAATTTGACTGTACTGCAGTCATCCGAACCCTTGGGGAGTGCTGGGTTGCAGCTTCCATTTTAGCTGGGCTATGCTGGTTAGCAGATGGTTTCATATGCGTGCACTATGTAGAACAGTTCTAGCTTTGTCATTAGAACACCATGCATATCCAGAGCACCTTTTACGAGCATAGACACCATGAACTGAATCTTCAGCAAAAGCATTTAAGCCCAAGACTCAGATGTAGAAAACTGATTTTACTATCATCATCTTTATACTTGTGCTTCTGCTGCTTAGCTTGAATAGCTATAAACAAACCCAATGATCAAAGAAATGCCTGAAGTTTTTAACCAACTTTCCTGCCAAAAGAAACCAAATTCTGCTCCTGGAACCTCAGTCCTTAAGAAAACAGGGAGCATGTAACAATGCAGGAAAAAAAAACCCGAGAACATAATTGATGTCATGATTGACAACTTTTTAGTGATGTTCCTGTTGTTATTTCAATTCCAGTTTCTCATCCGAAGTATTGCAAGTGAGTTTATCTTTGACTCCTTTCATAAAAGCTTGACCTGATTACTGAATGAACTCATTTTCTGGGGAACCATTAGATAGCCATATCGATTGGATTAGTGAAACATGCCAAAGTTATCATTACCTAAGCTTAGTGGGTTGCATTATCTGCTTAAAGGTTTGGGTAAGACAGCCTTTAGAAAGAGCTCGATGTGAAAGACCAACTGCTTAATGTAACTATTAAACTACTGTTAACAGAATTAGAGAATGCTACCCTTCATGTTTGAAATATAATGAGAGTTCTTTCAAAATATAGAGAACCACCTTTGCTGCATATAGAGCAGTGTTTTTCAAACTTGGCAATTTTAAAATGGGCATTAGCCTTTGGGGCCATCTACAAGGGAGGTTGATTGGAAGCACTGTTTTATAGAGGTGATTCCAATCAGTGTTGGGAAAAGAAAAGTGAAATTATTCCAGCGATTGCCCCAGTGCTTAGATTTCTTTCCTACTTTGCCATAGTTTTACACAAAACTGGTAGGGAGGTTTGGGTTGCATATCTTCGCTAGCCTATTTCTGGTGAAGCAAGATACATGGTAGGAATCCTACTCCAGTGCCTGAAGGCTATGAGGGCCTCTAAAACAGATTGAACCTGAATCCCAATAAGAATTACTTTTGGTATAGAATCTGATTCCATAGTTTTTTCCAATTATTGCTCTTGGTGGTACTGAGTTTGCCTGATGGTAGCAGTCTAGGTCTTCTCCTGAACTTATGATTTCTGTTGGAGCTTGGCCAAGCTTTCATGGTTCCAGCGGTTATACCCTTTTCTGTTCAAGTAGGTGCTGAATGCAGGATTTGCTCTTATCATCCCCTAATTAGATGGCTGAATTTTTTTTCATGGAACTGCCCTTTAGAATGACTCAAAAGCTGGAAAATTCTGATGCTGTCCAGCTGCTGTCCAGCATTAGCTTCACCATAATAAGAATATTTACAGGAGATATTCTGATGTCAGAAAGCTTCTAGCCTATTTCAAGGTGTCAGTAACAACCTAAAAATCCTATACAGTTTGAACCAGTGGTGGGATTCAGCCAGTTCGCACCACTTTGAGAGAACCGGTTGTTAATTTTCTGAGCACTTTGGTGAATTGGTTGTTGGAAGAAATCATTAGGGCAGAGAACCGGTTGTTAAATTATTTAAATCCCACCACTGGTTTGAATGCTTGCTACATTTGGGACAGTCTTCTGTGGGTAGAATCTGCCAGCCCTATGCAGTCCAGCAAGGGGCAGGTGTTGGGGAGGGCTATCTGTTGAGAGATCAGAGGGCAAGAACCACAAAAATGACATTCCTAGGGAAGCTCCTTCACTCTGAAACAGCTTGCCCTCTGAAGCCATGTCAAGGTTGTTATACCTTTTAAAAGCCGTTATGTGATTTTGGGCAACAGAGAATTAACATTACTGAAGTTAACCTATACTCTGGTCAAACAGAACTTCGCATTTTTCCTGCCAAACTTTTACAACAGCTTTGAACAAGCACCTCTGTGTTCAACCTTTGCGAAATCAGATTCACAGAGGAGCTTTTGTCATACGCTTACCATTACAGGTAGTCTTTGACTTACTACTACAATTGAGCCCATAGGCGAGGCAGTTGTTAAGTGAGTTGTGCCTCATTTTACAACCTTTTTGCCACAGTTGTGACGCAAATCATTGTAGTTGTGAATCATGCTGGTATTAAGTAAATCTGGTTTCCCTCATTGACTTTGCTTATTGGAAGCTGGCTGGGAAGGCCAGAAACAGTGATCCCAGCATGACCCCAGGACAGTGCAACTGCCATACATACATGCCAGTTGCCAAACACCCAAATTTTGAGCATGTGACCATGTTGATGCTATAACAGCTGTATGAAAAACATACATCACTTTTTTCAGTGCTGTTGTAACTTTGGTCATTAAAAGAATGATTGTAAGTCAATGACTTCTGCAGTTAGAAAATTCATATGTGGTAGAGTGAGTTAACATACTGTTATGTTAATTCAAATTTTCTCAGTGTTTAATCAACAGTATCATTGGGAACTAGTTTAATTTGCCCAAAATCTTTACATCTGAATAACCAGCTCATCAGTGATTTGGGGAGCTCAGTTATATCTATATAACTGAGTTGGTTACAAGGCGGTGTTCCAGTATTTGAGGGGCTGCCACAAAGATGAGGGAGTCCTTATTTCCCAAAGCACCAGAAGGCAAAACAAGAAACAATGGATGGAAACTGAACAAGGAGAGAAGCAACATGGAATTAAGGAGAAACTTCCTAACAATGAGAACAGTTAACCAGTGGAATAGCTGGCCTTCAGAAGCTGAGGGTGTTTCATCAGTGGAGATCTTTAAGAAGAGGCTGGACAGCCACTTGTATGAAGTGGTATAGGATCTCCTGCTTGAGCAGGGGGTTGGACTAGAAGACCTCCAATATCCCTTCCAGTTCTATTCTGATTGATTGAATGTCTAAAATCTTGGTTGGATATAGAAGATGAGTTCTGTGCCTGGGACGTTTTGTTTGAGCATAAGGCATTGTATTTTGGACATATGTGGCATGTCCATATGGACTACAATTTTAACACAATCACATACAGATCCGTTGGAGTCCTTCAAAAATGCTTACAGTTCCTACTTCATTTCTACTTCCACCCAAAGGTAAACAGTTCTTTATTGTAAGTTTTCATGCGGATTTTGCTAGTAGGCAGCATATAAATGGCATTAAATACATTAATTGGAGGAAACCTACATCACATTGAAGAAAAACATCTTTTTATTATAGATCAAGGCTGTCAATGTCACTGTGTTCTTGTATTTCCCAGCTGAGCTGTCATTTTTGGTCTAATAGGCTTACTGTAGTTTTGCCAAGTTTTGTTATCAGTATTAAGTGCGCAAGCGTGCATTTCTTTCTAGCCTCCATTATCACTTCTTCTTACTCCTTTGTTCTCCTGCCAAGAGGTGGGGCAGGAACCCTGGCAAGATGTAGCCAATTAATTAGATAGTAAGAGTTATCTTTATTTTTACTTTACAATAAAATGAGTTTCTCATAGAAATACTTCTTTTGGGTTTTATTTTCTTAATGTATACTTTCGAGGAAAAGCCTCGGTCCAAACCTCTAAACCAGGGTACGATTATCCCAGAGCCAGGATGGGATCAATCAACTCCCTGACAGTCAAACTCCCGGCCCATGGACCGGATGCATCACACGCTGGCCACGCCCATGCCCAGTTTAGCAAAGGAGGAAAAAGTCCCGATACATCACGTGACACTGCCATGATGATATGACTTTGATACCCCTGCTATAGATGTTTATTTGCTATTATTTTGTCAATTGCTGTTCTTTAGAAGCATTGCTTATGTATTTCATTTTGCTAGTTATATTTTTACAGCTGCATGTTAATTTAAAAGGGGGAGCACAGGGTGTTATATATACATTCATCCTCATCAAATTATGTTATCGTCATACCATTTTCTTTTCTGTATATGATGGCAGGAATATGAAAAAGTGTCCTTATATTGACTTTTGAACTGATGGTTCAGCTTTTGACATGAAGCTTTTGGTATACATAAAAGTATATGCCTTGTTCTGAGGAACTTTATCTTCGGAGCAGTTCAGACATATGATATTTCCATTTCAGAAAATGATGATCAGATTCTCAAAGAAACATTTACTAATTTATTGAGGTTGATTCAGGTATCTCCAGATATTTAGTGTAATTCTATGTAGGAAAGTTCCATGAACTATTTTTCTTTGCATACTTTACAAAAAATGAAGAATAACCTTGACATATGTTTCTCTTCACAATGATATATTTGATGCTACAGTTGAGCATGGCTCCTCATACGTGTTCATCATAAAGAAGCAAAGCAAAATAGAGCTTTGGAGCATTAATTCTGGCTGACAGTTCACAATATCAACCAGAACTGGTTGATGTTTGGGTATGTGGCATTTCTATATAATGACTAGGACTTGTTAGCCCAACTTTGTTGATAGAGGAGATTGATCTCTCTCTCTAATTCTATATGCAGGTAGTCCTTGTTTAGTGTTGTCATTTAACAACCACTTACAGTTATGACAGTGATGAAAAAGTAATTTTACAACAAATCCTTACTTTTATGATCGTCATAGGCTTGTAAAGCAAATGAAAGCTGAAGGAAGATAATAAGCACAGTCATGGTTTCACTTAGTGACTTCTTCATTTAATGACTGAGTTGTCAGTTCCAATTATAATCACTAAAGGAGGACTTCCTGTAATAGTTTACAGCAATTAATAAATAATATAACTATGTTCTCATTTCTAAGTTGCTTAGATTTACCACTTCAGCCTTTTGGGTTCAAACTAGCTGATTATTCTCTCTGTTTTCAGTTGCATAATGCATTCACTCATGTTCTCTCAGATTTTGTAGGACTATGCTCTTTGAGATTACCCTCATTCTACAAATCATTTTTTTCAAACAGGAAAACCCATTTTTAATCAGACAAAGACACAATGATGGAATAACTGAAAGGTTTTAAAACTCACACAGAGATATTAATAATCATTATTACTGTGACATAAGTTATTAATTACTTAATCCATGTGAATTCTGATAAAAGTACTTCTGCATCACAGAAATATGTAGCAAAATTGGCCCCAGCAGGTTCCTTTCCTGTCTCGTCCACCCCCATTATCTGTTTGAAATGAATTTTTAGTTCCATAAAACTAAATGGCACAAAAATCAGTTTGCTTTCACTAAGGAACTCTATATATTCATCCACCCATAGACAAACTGTTCTATGAAGCTTAGGTAACAATCCTGCATTTTAAAACTTTGTATTCAGCACACAAAGAGCGTCATAGTCTTTCAAAATATATCTGAGTGGGTGGGGATAGGCCATGTTGAGTAATATCAATGAGATTCCCAACTACTTTGATGAGATTTATTCCATCCAGAATTATTTTTAGAAAGGAACAGAGGATTGTAGTCAGCAGTATTTGATATGTTAGTTCCAATCATCAAATTAAGTTCATTTATTATTTATCCCCTTCTTAATTTTGATTAAGAAATATTAAGTCTTGCTATTTTGTTTCAGGCTAAAAGCCAACATCCTATGCACCTTTTCCTACTTAACCTGCTTATCTAAATATCTTTTAGTGCATCTTATTTTGGTCATTGAGTATACACTAAGAATGCAAGTATTATTGCAGAAGATAGATAGATAGATAGATAGATAGATAGATAGATAGATAGATAGATAGATAGATATAGATAGATAGATAGATATAGATAGATAGAGATAGATAGATAGATAGATAGATAGATAGATAGATAGATAGATAGATAGATAGAAAGATAGGGGGGCAGGCAGGCAGACAGGCAGGCTGGCCAGCCGGCCCTTATTCAAGTCTGATAAGAGTATTAAAGAATACCATTTCTAGTATTAAAGTGGAATTCCATGAAACACAATGTTGAAAAGACAAGAATTAATCCTGGTTCCTCTAATCATGTGCCATCAAGACAAGTGAGCTACAGTATAGGAAGCTGGCTATGGTTGATAGGAGCCAAAATATCTATCTGACAGTATCAGATAAGGGAAAGCTATGTTAAACTAACCCAAATCCATTTCTTGTATTTCAACCAGTTTTTCTTTTATTGTATCTTCATTGTACAGACAATTAACCTAATTAGGTTGCTTGTTTGTATAGTGAATGGATAATAGATGTAGGTTGAAAATCCAAATCTTAATGCACTGATATTTGGACGGCAATCCATCTCGGATGTCTTCCATATGATATAAACTAAGCTGCAGTTTGAACAAAGAAAAAAGGAAAGAGACCAGTTCTTAAGCCTGGGTTTACAATGGTATTAAAGAAAAATTCCTTTAATTCACAATTCACTCAACCTCTCTTAATAAAGAGCCTTGGTAGCACAGTGGTCTAAAGCACCCTGTTATTAACACCAGTTGCCTGCAATTATTGCAGGTTCGAATCTCACCAGGCTCAAGGTTGACTCAGCCTTCCATCCTTTCTAAGGTAGGTAAATTGAGGACCCAGTTTGTGGGGGCAATAAGCTGACTTTGTATAAGTATACAAAAGTATGAAGGCTATTGCTTAGCGCATTGTAAGCCGCCCTGAGTCTCCGGAGAAGGGCGGCATATAAATCAAATTTTTTAAAAAAATAATAAATTAGCTTGAGAAAGAGCTGTGGGGGGGTGTCTGAGGAGAGGAAAGGTAGAAGGCAGGAGCAATATAAATGCTTCTTAACTTCTAAAGCAATTCCTCAGTTAAGATAACTTGACAAAGAGGAATGAAATAGTATTTGAGATGGTATTCATTTTCTGACTGCATTGCTTTGTATTGTGTGTGTGTGTGTGTGTTCTCCTTCCTTCTCCTGAATAATCCAAATAGTTCCTAAAACTGCAAGTCCAAGATACTTCGTTTTTCACATCTAAAATAATGGAAGAAAGTATGATAAAATATTGATGGTTTAAAAAGAAAGGCATCTTTTGGACTCCATATATAATATAAAGAATGAGGTAGAACAATGGCAGAATAAACAACCTATCTGGAAGCATCCAAGCAGGTCATATTTGAATGTTCTGTGAATTTTGGATTTTGCTATTGCTGTTTATGGCAGGGGTCCCCCACCCCTGGTCCGTGGACTGCCACCAGTCCACAGCATGCCAGAAACTGGGCCATGCAAACAAGTGAAGTCCTATCTGGGGGGTGCAGGCAGCACATGAAACCCCTCCGGTCTGTGGAAAAGCCTCTTTCCATGGAACCAATCCCTGGTGCCCAAAAGGCCGCTGGTTTATAGGATTGACTTTTGCTTCATCTTATCTGTATTAAAGGGAAAATGCCTTGTATTTATTAGGATTCTCATCTTCATTAATGGTCCTGGTACTGCCATAATGCAAATAACAATTAACTGCCAGGCTTGGAGGAGACTAGATTAGTAATGCTAATGTGAAGCAAAATTGGAAGAGACTGACTACTCACTAGGGAGGGGAAATCAGATTAAAATGCAAAATGAATTCTGGCAAAATTCTCTGATTCATTATGTGACATACATCAAGAGAATTGAGATCCATTGCAAAAGAAGATGACAATATATATGGAAGAATGATTGGATTTATAAAGTGCAAAAGGAAATGATTGGGTAGGTAGCTGTGTGCTGGAGGAAGAGCCATGAAGTATTTATGACATTTCATTTCATTCATTTCATTTCATTTATTAAACTTCTATACCGCCCTTCTCCCAAGGGACTCAGGGCGGTGTACAGCCATATTAAAACAAACAAATACTCACAAAATTTAAAAACAATTTAAAATAAAAATATAAATTTGACCCTTATGTTAAAAACTACAAAACACCCATTTTAAAATTCATTTTTTTAAAGCCAGCCCAGCCTGTTGGAACAAAAGAGTCTTAAGGGCGCGGCGAAAGATACGTAGGTCAGCGATCATGCGGACCTCCCCACAGAGAAGGCTCTCCCCCTGGGTGTTGCTAGTCAACATTGTTTGGCCGATGACACCCTGAGGAGTCCCTCTCTGTGTGAGTGTATTGGCCGGTGGGAGGCTATCGGTGGTAGAAGGCGATCTCGTATATACCCAGGTCCTAAGCCATGGAGCACTTTAAAGGTGGTGACCAACACCTTGAATCGCACCCGGAAGACCACTGGGAGCCAGTGTAGCTCGTGCAGGAGAGGTGTTACATGGGTGCGCAGTGTCGCCCCCATAATCACCCGCGCGGCCGCATTCTGGACCAGTTGGAGCTTCCGAGTGCTCTTCAAGGGGAGCCCCATGTAGAGAGCATTATAGTAGTCCAAGGGACGTGACGAGGGCATGAGTGACCATGCACAAGGCATCCCGGTCCAGAAAAGGATGCAACTGGTGGATCAGGCGAACCTGATAAAAAGCTCCCCTGGCCACAGCCATCATATGGTCTTCTAAAGACAGCCGTGTATCCAGGACAACACCCAAGTTCCGAACCCTCTCTGAGGGGGTCAAGATCTCACCCACAAATGTCAGTGATGGAGCTAGCTGGCTATATCAGGACACTGAAAACCACAGCCACTCAGTCTTGGAAGGGTTGAGTCTGAGCTTGTTTCTCCCCATCCAGATCCGCATGGCCTCCAGGCACAGGGACATCACATCAAGGGCATCATTGGGGTGGTCCAGGGTGGAGATGTACAGCTGAGTATCATCAGCGTACTGATGGAACTTCACCCCAAAACCACGGATGATCTCACCCAGTGGCTTCACATAAATGTTGAACAGAAGGGGCGAGAGGACCGACCCTTGTGGCACCCCACAAACAAGGTGCCTTGAAGTCGACTTCTGTCCACCTGCCAACACAAACTGCATATGGTCGGAGAGGAAGGAGGAGAATCACCGCAACATGGTGTCCCACACTCCCAACCTCTCCAATTGGCGCAGCATGATACCATGGTCGATGGTATCAAAAGCTGCTGAGAGGTCTAATAGGACCAGGACAGAGGAGCAGCCCCTGTCCCGAGCCCTCCAGAGATCATCCACCAATGCGACCAATGCCGTTTCCATGCTATACCCCAGCCTGAAGCCCGACTGGTACGGATCTAGATAGACAGCTTCATCCAGGTACTGGGGAAGTTGTCGCGCCACCACACTCTCAACAACCTTCCCCACAAAGCGAAGGTTGGAGACTGGATGATAATTCACTAGTACAGCCAGGTCCAAGGAAAGCTTCTTGAGGAGGGGCCTCACCACCGCCTCTTTCAGGGAGGGAGGGAAGAAACCCTCACTCAAAGAAGCGTTAACAATCCCTTGGAGCCAGCCTCGTTAACCGCCCAGGAGGCCAGAACCAACCAGGAGGGACACGGGTCCAATAAACATGTGGCAGCACTAAGCCTACCCAGAATCCTGTCCATATCCTCAGGAGTCACAAGGTCAAACCCCTCCCAGATAACACTCTCAAGACCCACCTCCGTCACCCCACGTGAATCTACCCAATCGGAGTCCAAGCCTTCCTGAATCTGAGTGACTTTGTCATGCAGGAATTGCACAAAATCCTCAGCCCTACCCTGCAAGGGGTCTTCCCTCACTCCCAGATGGAGAAGGGAGTGGGTCACCTTAAACAGGGCTGCTGGACGGTTCTCTGCAGACGCAATAAGAGCAGAAAAATAGTTTGATTTTGCTGCTCTTATCGCCACTAGGTAGATCTTAATATGAGACCTCACCAGTGTTCGGTCAGATTTGGAGCGGCTGGCCCTCCAGTCGCTCTCCAGGAGTCTTTTCCGGAACTTCATCTCCCTCAGCTCTTCGGAGAACCAGGGAGCCATCTAGGATCAGCACCGGGTCAGAGGCCACAAAGGCACGACGCGGTCCAAAGCTCCAGCAGCTGCCCTATCCCAGGCGGCCACCAGTTCTTCAGTTGAGTCATGAGCCAGAGCCTCAAGGAATGGTCCAAGCTCTGTCAGGAACCTATCCAGATCCATCAGGGGCCTGGGGCAGAACCACCTTGTTGGCTCTGCCTCCCTGCGGCAAGGTGTGGCGGTACGAAAGTCAAGTCAAAGGAGTGAGTGATCTGACCATGACAAGAGTTCAATAACTATATCCCCTATTTCTAGATCATTCAACTACTGACCTGAGACAAAACACAAGTCCAGAGTGTGTCCCCCCCCCCCCCGTGTGGGTAGGGCCATGAACTAACTGGGTCAGGTCCATGGCCATCATGGAAGCCATGAACTCCCGAGCTGCCCCAGATGTTTTACTGACAGATGGCAGATTGAAATCCCACATGACCATGAGTCTGGGGGTATCAACCGCCACCCCGACTATCATGTTGAACAGCTCAGGCAGGGCCGCTGCCACGTGGCAGGGAGCCAGGTACGCAATCAGCAGGCCCATCTGCACCCCATGACCCCACTTCACAAGGAAGGACTCACATCTGGTTATCTGAGATACAGTGGCCTCCCTCGGACAAGGACCTTCTTTAATAACAACCACCCCTGCCCCCACCCCTTCCCTGAGCTGATGGAATGCACGGAAACCTGGTGGGCACAGTTCAACGAGGAGAACCCCCCCTCTTGACCCAACCAGGTCTCCATAATACCCGCCAGGTCCGCACCCCCCTCCTGCACCAGATCACAAATGAGGGGGGCTTTATTTACAATGGACCTGGTGTTGCACAACATCAACTGAAGGCCCGGGCCCTGAGGGTCTGAGCAACCCAGGAAACAAGAAGAGCATTGGGGGCCAGAGCACGCAATCGCTCGGAGATAGCGAGTGCGCACTCCCACAACACGATATGGCCCCCTGCTCCCACCATATATGCCCCTCCCACCCACAGTACTGATGGAACAGTCCTCACCAGTATGAAATCTAGCCCCCTCTCTGACCCCCAACCCCACCCCCCCAAAATCGTAGCCCCTGCTGGCCCCAGCCCCAACCCCAGTGGGTTGCTCCCCAGTCCCACCCTGGTCGTATCCAAAATTCCCTCCCTCCCACCCCTTAAGAGATGAATTAAAAAAGAGTATAGTGAACTTTTAAAAACCCCAGCACCCTCATGCCACCTCTTGGGATCCCAGGATCCGTCATAAAGGTACTTTTTGGATAGGCCGCTGGGCCACTTCCAGGAATGGGGGGCATTCCTCAAAGCGCCTGTCCGCCCTTGTATAGATCTGAGTTGCCATCATCTGTCCTGGGTATGGGCGCAGCAGAGATGAAGAGGAAACAGGTGGAACAGGCCCCAAAACTGCCCCAACCAATGGGAGCCCCCTTCTCGGGTGACCTCTCACGACATCCGGGGGGGGAGGGAAGATGGGCAAACATTGTCGCCCTCTCACGGCAACGAATTCCCGTTGTTGATTGGGTGGTCCCATAGGCAAGATACTCGTCCATTGCTGGTCTCTCACCCCAGCATGGGCGACTCCAGCACCCTCTCACAGTGGCGGAGAGTCCTCGCTCTGGCAGGTAGGCCAACCATGGTGAAAGGGCAATAAACGGTGGTCTCTCGGTCCGCCTGGGTCATCTGAGTTCAAGCAACCAATCCTCCGACGAAATTCAGATGTAAAAAGCAACATAAAAAGATAAAAGCAACATAAATTGTATTTAGAAAATGTCTCAATGACAACCCCCATAATTAAACTGGGCATAGTTATTATGAAAATATCAAGAAAATTAAGAAGTAGAAAAAAGAATGCATATCGATCATGAAATAATATGTGACTATTCTAAAATATGCAACAGCTTTTATTTGCTTCCATTCAATATTAACTCATATGAATATTTTGGTAACTGGTACCTTTGTGTAAAGCAACAATATTGAAAGGAAGTTTGCCCTTATTCCACAGTCCACCAGAGCCTATCCGCAGTTGCAATCAATGCTTCTTTAACACTATACTTGAGAGATAAAATGCAATCAATGCTCTTTTATTATACTTGAGGGCTAAAATCCAACTGAAATGTCCCAGATTTCCTCAAGGGTCTTCTGTGCTTCTGTGGTTGAAGCCCCTCTACCACCACTCTTCTAAAAAGTTAATGTTAGAGATGGTTCAAAAACTCTCCAATTTTTGGAGATAAGAATATATCACTTTTTTTTAGGTCAGATGGGGACCAAGCCCCATTTAATACTACCATTAGATTCCAACAGGAAATTAGTGCGCCACTAATGCAACAAAGGCTTGGGAAATCACCAAATCCTTCTGGAAACCAAATAAATCCAGTAGGTCCCTAAGGTGAACTAATCAAATAGCCCAACTTCCTTCAGAGAGAGGAAAAACAAGACCAGAATGCATCAGGCAACTAAGAGTAATCTGACCCATAATCTAGGACAGAAATTAATCTACCATCTTTAGATCATATTGTACTTGCCCCAAGGCAAAAAAACCCAACAACAACAGGTGTACTATCTGACCAGCTACAGTATATGGATATACATATGTCTTATAGTATATGAACCTTATGTTATCATGGTAGTCATAAACCATAAACCCCCAAACTGTATCATGCTCTACATCAATTGGAGGGTAAATTGAAGTCTCCCAGAAATAATTGTCTAAGGAATTCCATTGCCAACTCATAATAGCATCAATCAACTCATGCAAAAAATCAGTCCCAACTGTTTTCTAGATTCCAACTTCACAATAAAGATCTCACATCAAGTCATTTGTGGAAGTCACCAGAGCTTTGATGTAATGGTATGTGGAAATGACCTTGGGAGACTGGGTAAAGAGATGCTGCCAAGACAATGGTCAGATAAGAGCATCATAGCTTGCAGCTGGATAGTGTCTGTTAAGCGACTCAGAATACTTTCCTAATTTCTTTGGTTGTAAAGGAGGCAAGGAGAAAAATGTACTTTCATACTTACAAGATCCTGTTAATGTAGCTTTACGGTAAAGTAGAATTAGCTCATCTGATCATGTTTTCTATCAGCCATAAGGCAAACATTCCTGGATGACAATAGCCACTTTATTTCCTTTTCCTTGGAGTTATACTTGATGTCATATCTGAAATATGACACAATTTTATCAGGAAACCGCAATGTATCTGGATTCCAGTACTATAATATATGTCAGGTTTGTTCATCCACAGTAATATCATAGAAGAGGGAAGACATATTATAGGCAAACATGTAAAATAATACAAAAATGGTAAGGCCTAAAGAGGTTGGACTACTTCATATTAAAGAGCAAAAACTGAACTCTAATGACACAACCTACTCAAACTGGTTCTGGGATAAATGCCAGAAATGCTATTTTTCCAAAACTGTCATTGAAGTACTACTGGCGCTCATGGTTTTGTTGTGATGCCAAGTATTTTTTGGGACAAATCCTTATTCTCGCCACAGGATTACTCTTTCTAATTATAAAGCAGTGAGCCAATTAAAATCCATGTACAGTTGATGAAGTATCTCTTTAAATGGAGCTACATCTATATAGGTTTTCTAAAATTGTGGCCTTCTGGCACGATTTTAAGTAACATTACTTTCAAGTAGGAATTCCTGTATATTCAAGATCACATTGGTCTAAAGACTGGAGGGCGTATGGCATATTGTGCAGCCCTCAGTTAAATTCTCCTTAGGTTATTTGGACGATCTTGCTCCCTTATAAGTCTATTTATCATTATCTTAATCATAATGTGGATGCAAATGCTTGTAGCATATCCTAATGGAAACAAAATGACCCAATTTGTAAGCATTACTTCGATAAAGAAGATTCTGGCTTATAGAAAATGTTGGATTGATTTCTTAGCGTCCCTGAATTTTTCTTTTAAAAAGATATGTCATGTTAGGTGGGGAAGGCCTTGTGGGCAATATTGTATCACTCTGTATGTACATAATACAGTGTGTACAATGAAAACATGAAAATTGATTTTTATCCCATTCAGTTCCATCTTTTTTAATCAATTACCATAGAAAAGCAGAACACTGTAGTGGCTCAATGTTGAGCTGTTTCATTCCTGTGGGCAATAGTTTATTGGCACAGTTATGTATTTGTAATTACCCTTTTCAGAATTTGCAGTCAGATTATGTGTTTTTCTCAGGAAGCAAGGAACATGGTGTTCTTTCTGAATCAATTTATTATTTGGCCCATCCACGTATAGGTCAAATCCATCAAAAATACATGTTCTCCTTCCCTGCCTTTTCCCCCTTTTCAAACTCTACATCTCAGAAAACTTTCATGGGCTCCTGCTAAAGGAACTTTTTTACAGAAGATGTATAGCATGTCATACCAGTTTTGTTAATATATAAATGATGTTCTAAATTCTAAGGGTTTCTCGTTAGCACGTTAATATATGCAATTAAATTATTTTATATTTTTCTTTTCTTTTTACAAATCCGTATTTGCCTTCTGTTATCAGCAAAGGGAGTCATCTCCTCGTTCCTTTGAAATTTCAGGATTATTATTTTTTTTAAAATTTGATTTATATGCCGCCCTTCTCCGGAGACTCAGGGCGGCTTACAATGCGCTAAGCAATAGCCTTCATACTTTTGTATATTTATACAAAGTCAGCTTATTGCCCCCACAAACTGGGTCCTCAATTTACCTACCTTAGAAAGGATGGAAGGCTGAGTCAACCTTGAGCCTGGTGAGATTCGAACCTGCAATAATTGCAGGCAGCTGGTGTTAATAACAGGGTGCTTTAGACCACTGTACTACCAAGGCTCTTTTTAGAGAGAATTTATGATGGATTACGATGTTATCCAGTACAACCTCTTCCGATACAAATTAATCAGCCTGGGGAGGGAGGAAATCTCAATAAGGTTTCATAATAGCACATATGCAATTAGATGATGGCTACATAGCAATCTGAAATATAGCATAGCCTAAATCAGAATTTAGGAGTACTGGGACTCTAGTTTAACAAATTAGGTGGGCCATATGTTTCCCATACCTGTCATCAAATTTATAAAACACCATTTTATTTTTGTTAATTTTGGTCAACAAATTTGGACAGCAGGACACCATACTGTTTGTCTATATCCTTGGAGGGAAGATAGATGGGTCTGGATCTTTGGATGGGAGCTAGATTGACAAAGGCAATCTGTACAGTTCTGCTTTCCTGTAATCACACTGAATATAGGAAGGTGTTGAAATTTTACCTGTGCAATTCAGTTCCAGTGGGTAAAATTATGGTTTAATCATCCAAAAGGGGATGGCATCACAGCTTTTTCTCTCCCAGTTACTCAAGGGGGTTATTCTTCATCTGGATTTAAGGTGGAAACTTGAAATCAACCCATCTGTCCTCTGGATTTTAGTTCCTTGTGAGCAACTGATGGAAACAGAACTTTCCCCAAATGATGGATGAGTGGCATGACAGGGAAGCAGGCTCTTCCATCAAATTTGTAGCTGTGTCTCAGCCTAAATTTATGGACATTAGAATTGACTTCCTGATTTGTAATGAACTTTTGGAATTGTAATTTCTTGTTCAGTTAAAAAGCAACTTTCTTTGGCTACAGATAAGTGTTTTTCTTTGCTGATTTTCAATATTTCTGGGGTTATGATATTTAGAAATGTCTGAGAACTTTACTGATCTTTGCTTCCCTGGCAAAAACCTGAGAACTAAAGAGATTAAAGTGTTTAAATGGAAAGAAATAGATTTTCTTGAAAATCTATCAATTGTAAAACAAAACCTTGAAGATTGATTAGTAGAGCACAAGAAGACTACTTTAAAGGAAATATTTGATTTATAAGGCTGAGAAGTGCTTGAACGTTTTAACTCTTGATTGGGATTAGAAATTACTGCTGAAACAACTCCCTGTGGAGATAACTGAGATTCACTGGATTTATAAACGCAATTAAATGATCATTCAAAAATTGAAAAAGATCTTGTGAATTATCCTTTCAAACTGAAATACAAGAGATTTATCAGAATTACTTCATGGAAACTGCAAGTGGACTTGAAAGATTATACAAATTTCAAGACAAGCGGAAAAGATACTAGGGGAAAAAAAACAAGTGTCAGATTTTCATTTATGAGATTTAAGAATGGTTGGGAGGAAAAAAGAAAAATATAAAATCAGATTATCTGATTATGGTTAAATACCACAAAGCCATAAACCAGGGTTTTCAAAATACAATGATTGAATTAATTTTTATCCTGATAGGTGAAGTTTACAATTGGCTCCACAATATTAATTACAAATACATTATCTAGAATAAAATAAACTGTAGTTTAGAGTTCTTTGTTTATTGAGATATAATTTTCCTGTGAATTATTGATCATCAGGTTTTCTTCAAAATAAGTTTCTTTTAGGAATTCTTGACAGGGTGGTGCATGCATTTATATAAAGAATAAAGCTATTTACGTAAAATATAATGGTTGAATGTATATAATCCTAGGATAAAAACACTTGGATTTTCAATATCAAATCAACATTTGATTCAAACATTCTATGAATGAATCAGAATAGAATCATATAGGAGGAAGGTTGTTGTTGTTTTGTTTTTGTTCCCCCGCCCCCAGATTTTTCTTGCTTCAGAGGTGTGTGGAGAAACATGATGACCTACAAATGAGCCTTAGATTCAATAAATGTGGCTCGTATTGCTTGCAGTGTCTTGTTAGTATAGCCAGTGGCTTTTATCCTTCCACAGCAGGATGCATTATACTAAAAAAAAAATCAAAACAAAAACAAAAAATCATCAATAGAATATCAGTGAAAAGGGTAGAGTACAGACAATCTTCTATTTGTGGAAGCAAACATAGGAGAATGAGAAGTTATATTGTCTCTGATAATGATGTGATAGATTGCCTAGAGAATAAAGAACATACTTTGATCAGTTTGGGGAAGCCTGCTTCATGCTTCATTTTCCTCTAAGCTATTAGTAAAATATGTAGGCAGGAACCACAGATTATATCAATCAGCAATGCTTGTCAGAGAACAGTTTGCTAAGATCACATTTCTCCTCAGAATCAGAATAATGAACTTGTGATGTGGAACTTTATTTAAACAGGTATAAACCTGTTCATTAAAAGGATTTTACTCTGTTTTTATATATTTGCACTTTAATGACTATATTGTTTTATAGTATATACTGTACATTACAGTTTTTAAACTGCTACGTCATGCTATGCATTCATGTACAATTAAATAAAATAGTCTATTGCTTTGGAGGAAAAAAAAACTTTAGTGCTCTTCTTAGTTCTCCCAAGATTTATTTCTCTGGTAATCTGAAATGTAATATGTTAATGCCACATGCCAGCTGAGCAACAAGGGCCTCTTTCAATGTCAGAGACTCAGCTGAAACAGAGGAATTGAGAACTCCTTTGACGTCAGCCAAGTTGCTATAGGAAGTATCAAATTAAACTGATAGTTATCACCAGCACGTGCATACATCACGGACCTTCTGATGGCTTTTGCTGCCCTATGTTTTCAGTTAGCTGGTGCATCTTCTTCCATGCTATTCTATAAATTTAAAAAAAAATCAGAAAATAATTTTTCTCCTTACCTGCTTTGGTCTATCAACAAATTCTTGTCATCTATAAAAATATGTTAAGATTCCTGGCACTAAAATAGAAGACAGCCAATGGAAATGAACAAAGTTCTGAAGGAACATTTATTTCTAACTAATCATCATCTGATGAGGTATAGAACTTCTACAACCAGAACACACTTCTCAGCCTCCTGAAATGTTTCCTATTTCAACTTTTGGAGGTAATTACAGGCCTGTATAGAACCAATGCACAGAATGTATTGCCAGAAAAATTTACAATGCCGACGAATAGTGCTAAAACTGGGACCAGTTCAACACTTGAGACACAAAGTATCACAATGTCACTTGTACATCTGTCCTCAATGTTCTGCCTTTTCTTCTACCACATATCTGATAGTTTCCCCCCCAAGCTGTCAATATATTACTAATGTAATGTTCTAAATATACCATAAACTTTAGTGGGCATTGAAAACCGTAAGCAATTACAGAGCTAGGGACAAAAAAGGAGGAAGTGCGTGCAGAAACATTAATAAAATCTTAATGAACGGGACATAACTGTGAAAAAAGGTTAGAGAGAAGAAGTGTCATGAAAGAATTATGGAAATCAAAACCATATTCATCTGTAGATTCCACTTTTGACTGATGAGAAGTTTCAGAAATGCTGGTGCTTATTTCTTTAGAAGAAGGTTGGAAGAGACGGTGATAATCTATAAGAGGGTCGTAGCATTAGCATTGCAATCCTTTTTTTTCTCCTGAAAAGATAGAGGGACGCTAGATCTAGAGGGCTTTCAGCAGAGCATAGTAAAGACAGTTATCTTCCTTTGTTTCAATTCAGAACTAGCACAGAGTTCTTATTACAAGTAGTCCTTGACTTACAACCATTCAATTATGACCATTCAAACCTTCAGTGGCACTGGGGGTGGGGGGGATCGCTTTATCACCAGTCCTTGCATTGACATTGGTCCCTCGGGTCACAGGATCAGAATTTGGGGGCTTAGCAACTGTCATATATTTACAACAGTAGCAATGCCCCAGGATCACCTGATCTCACTTTGCAATCTTCCCTGCTGGCTTTTGAGAAGCAAAGTCAACGCAGAAGCTGAATTTGCTTAATAACCATGGGATTCACTTAACAATTGTAACAAAAAGGGCTGAAAAATTGGATGCAAATCACTTTGCTTAGCAGCAGAAATTCTAGTCCCAATTGTGGTCATAAGTCAAAGGACTATCTGAATATATAGAGGTGTTGCTTCCCAATCCCACTGAACAGCAATGGAAAGAATGAGGAATAATCATCATGCCATCACTGGCCTTTCTACTTCCTAGGAAAAACCTATCACCAGAGTGTCAGGATTTCCAGTGTAGAAAGTGATTATCTGGGAACTTCTAACAGTCAGAAATATGAGAGCAACCCGGTTCTCACTCTGTAGGGTGTGGAAGACATTGGCAAATCTTTAAATGGGGCAAGCAGCAAAGTATTTTCAGAGAATGTCCTCCAGCATCAAGATAATCATAATGCTTAATAGCAATGCTGGTCAAAGAGTTTTCTGTCAAAAGGTTTTTGCCACATTACAAAGCATAAATATTTAGAATTTGATAGTGCTTTGGAAATAAACTGGCTTCCACTCCTTTTCTAAATTACAGGATGAGCCTAAACAAAACCACAGCTCAAACCTGGCTGGCAATTCACTTAGTTAGCAAAACAGCATTCACACTTTCTCAAAAGCACACCTTTCTGAAAGGTGGTGCAAACAGCAACTGAAAGTGACTGCCAATGAGGAAAATAAACTTCTGCTTTATGGCTGAAATCTCAGATGAGTTCCCAATCTCAGAGTAATAATACCCTTTAAAAGGTCTCACATGGAAAATACTCTAAAGACTGGGTCTACTAAGATACCTTGGTAATATACAGATTACCTAATGGCATCTGGCAGAATCCCTTCAGATACCAATAAACACTTCTGAGATTTTGGAGAATGTCTGCTTCCGGTGTTTTGGGTTTCAACTTTCACTAGCTGAACCATATAACTAATAATGAGGGACAGTGAGAGTCAGGAGCCTGAGTGGCGTACTAAGGCAGCATTTAACATCCAGCTGCCTGCAATTACTGCGAGTTCAATTCTCACCAGGCTCAAGGTCGACTCAGCCTTCCATCCTTTCTAAGGTGGGTAAAATGAGGACCCGGTTTGTGGGGGCAATAAGCTAACTTTGTATAAAAATATACAAAAGTATGAAGGCTATTGCTTAACGCATTGTAAGCCACCCTGAGTCTCCGGAGAAGGGCAGCATATAAATATAAATATAAATATAAATATATAATATGT
Source organism: Ptyas mucosa (assembly GCA_012654045.1). Lineage (NCBI taxonomy): Eukaryota > Metazoa > Chordata > Lepidosauria > Squamata > Colubridae > Ptyas > Ptyas mucosa. The sequence goes on along the minus strand of WNWU01000016.1, from coordinate 36,230,038 downwards.
CAACTATCCAATTAGCGAACCTAAAACAAGGAAACACTCTCGGGAGAATTGAATCCCCAAAAGTAAAACTTTATTGGATACACCATGTTGGTACTGAAGAAACTAAACCAGCTCTGGTTTCCCACACAAATGCTTGTGCAGTTAAACAATCCTTTCTCCTTCTCCCCACCCCTGGTTGATCACATTGTCCAATTATGAGACAGTCTTTTGTTATAATCACATTGTACAATTATGAGACGATCCCTCTCTTTCTCAAGCACCTGCAGCGGTGACTTTGCTGGCTCCAAGCTGTCATGATCTCTGCATACATTCCATTTCCCTCTTCCCAGTTCATTGGCAAGTTGAAAAGCATTAGGTTTGAAAGAAGCAAACCGGTTCAATCTTGACACAATAGTCCATACATCTCAAGGATACTATATAGAAGACTATTGAAAACTACCAATCTATGGAACTCTTCAAGGCTTTAAAATTTTGTTTTTTCTAGTTGGGCCAATACAATAGAGTGGTTATTGCAAGTGGCAGTCCAACAATGAAGTACTGGAGGACAAACTTACAAGTACCATGTTGCTGACTGGAAACCCTTTTGGGTGTCTGCTGCCCTCAGGCTGTATATGCAGTCTTAAAAGGAAATTTCAAGTGTCAGCTAGTTGCCTTTTGTATTTAGAATCGGAAAGGAAGTCTTAGTTGGAACATTCTGTATCAGGAAGCTTAGAAAAATGAAGCTAACCTTTCGGTGATGATGTAGTGAGATGAGTCCACTTGTTTAGTTTCAATTCATTTCAATTAAAAAAAAATACTAGTAGTCGAATAAATTGAATATAGGTCCTATTGAAGAATTCTGATATATATCTGAAACCTGAAATATTTTGCATTCAAATTTTCCTTACAATTTCTCAGAGATCTTCCACTTTTGGAAAAAAAACCCAACAAAACAAAACAAAAAAACCCCTCACATTTATTTTCAGGGTGCTTGAGAATTTTTTTTAATCATTCTTTTTTCAATTTGGTTTCTGAAGGTGATATAAGGGGCTACCACTTGCATTATTTCCTGTTATACATTTAGCATTCTGGAGCCTGCCTATGTTTCCTGACTTTAAAAGGCCTAATGGGAGAATTTGGGGTATGTTGTAGATGGATTTAATTTTGAAGCATGAGAATCCTGGGGGGGCTGCAGACTGGAGAAATTATTCTACGATGAAAGACAAGGCATATGCACTCCCTTTAGCTGCCAAGGGAGTACAAGAACTCCAGACTCACCAATGAGAATTTTACAGGGAAAAGTGTTTCATAACATAGATTGGAAACTGATAGAAAACTGTAGGCAAATTGTCTGCATGGCACTTAATGAGCCTTAACTCTGTCATCACTACTCATAGTCTAATGAGTTTCATGATAATCATTCCGATTAATTAAAAAAGAGAAAAACAGCCTTCTAACATGTGCTGAGAAATCACCTTTGTTCAATTCCTATCTTGCCACCGAATGGCTCCCTGGTTGCTTGATCATAGGCACTCCCAAAGTTATTCTAAATCCTTGTGACTTATTCACATGGCATGGAAGACTCTCCAGAACAGCTGAGTTGTTTTTAGGCAGAAAATAAGCACACGTAATGGTTACCTTGAAGCCATGCCCTGGTAATAGGCAAGTAGATTATGTTTAAAGAGATGTACTCTTAGCGTGCTGCTTCATGATTCTGAGATAAAATGCTGGGTGAATTAATTAAACATTATTTTTCCCAGATATACTTCATTTTTTCTTTTATTAATTTTTAATTCATGGGGTTGTGGGGTGCTATTTTTAGGGAGTAGTGGAGATTTTAGGATAAACAGCCTGGGAATAACATGAGATGAAGCAAAAAGATAAAGCAGCTAATTCTTCAAGAAGCTTGAAGAGAAGTAACTTCTCTCCAAGGAGTATTTCAACCAATCCAAAGATGCTTTTACCTCAAAACTGTACTCATTATAATGGGTAACTACTGCTTAAAGATGTCTTGTAAATTATTTGGATTCAATGCATATTGATGCAATTCTCATAGCAGATTTGAATCTTCTTTTTTCTCTTCTTTCCATCCCAATTGTCTAATTAAGATTTCTCTAAGAAGGAAGTATGTTCCCTTGGCTTTCCACAGAGCAATTACAACATTTCAGCAAATTAGACATGCAAAAAAACATAACGATTACAAGAAAAAATACAATGTGATACTGAGCATACTTCCTAACCTGCCTATCAAGAAGGGCTAATCTGCAAAGATTTGAGGGTTGTAGATAGGAACGGTATATGCCTTTATTAATTGCTTAGGAAGACCTTATGCAACCAAGAAATACACTAAAGACTCAACAATCTCTGGTTGTTCGTATTGGTGCACACCACAGGATTCTTACTAAAGTTTAGTTCATCTTCCCCAATCTTCCAACAGTGCTGAGAATGCAATTCCCCAAAAATGCTAATTTATGCTAGCTCAGAATCCTGGTAACTGTAGTTCCAAAACTTTTGTAGATAGGGAAGAGGCTTATTTAGTTATTGTGATGCTTATTTGACTGGCATCAAGAGGAAACACAGAATAATGGTGGGATTTGTTTCTGATCAGCTCACTGTTTTTATATTTTGTGCCCCTTCTTTCAGAGCAAAGAGGTAGATTTTGCAGTTGCAAACACACAAACAATGAGCAAAACGTTTGAAGCAGTCCTTATAAATGTGGGTGAAGCACCTATCTATGAATAGCAAGATCCATTGCATCTTTGGCAAGGTGTGCACATCTAGTTTAAAGGATCTCGGCTCTCTTGCACTTAACTGCAAGCACAATTGCTTCACTTAGGTAGCACTTCCAGTAGAAATTCTAATTATTTGTACATAAGCATATATAGAGAACCAGGGTTAGCTTTCCAGGCAGCTTTAGGAACCTTACAAAAGACACAGCTGTTTAGTGATTCAAAGAGAAACACTTTAATCATGCATTGTAGAGCACCTCTTTTAGATATATTTCACAACCCTAATAGTTACAATGAAGTAGGATAGTTTTTCAAGAATACTGGAACTGAGCTATAAGAGTTCTAAAGAGAATAGTCAGGCATAGTTGGGGAGATAGATGTAGGACAAATACAACTTTATACAAGTCACACTATCTGTCATCATTTCAATTATTTCTGTGTAAAATAATCAGGGATATAAAATGTCACTGGAAAAACAGATAGTTTACATACAAAATAATTTCTCCAATGGGTTATGTGACAACTGGATCATTTGATGACTAAGATTTAGTCATATTATTTGTATAATGTTGCTGTATAAACAACTTGTGTGGTGAAAATAAGTTTATAAAGCATTAATGTGATGCTTCAAAGGAAGGTTTTAACAACAAAACCAGCCTTATTGTTCTGTTTCATATTTCACCTGAGGCTACAAGCTCACAGAAGCCCAACTTGTGACTAAGCAACACAGAGACGTGCATACAATTCTGCCTGTATGAAAAGAAATAAATAAATATGTGAGGCAGCTTGTAGAATAATCAAGTCCTCGGATGTTCATTTGGAATAATAAGGACCAGGATACAAACTCAAAGATAAATTTATAACAGTTTAGGATCTGAATTGTGGCACACTGTATGTGATAATGTTTATCAAGTTTGTGCAACATATTTGGTGGTCATTATATACATGCCTGTACATTTTTTAAATTATTAAATTTATATGCCAACCATCTCACTCTGAGAAGCTACTCAGACATTTTGTGTGGTTTTTCACAAGCAGGGAATGAACTTTACAGGAAATCAAGACTGGTTTTAAGAAGCGAAGCATGTCAAATTTCATAAAAAATGGTGGTGGAGATTTTGAACTACCCTCCCTTAGATTTTGATGATGTTATTTTAAAAATTGCATAATGTTGTCATTTTTGGACAGGTGGTAATGACATGTGCTGCAAAAAATTGCTGTGCACATTTCAGGTAGACAAATTGTGTGTGTGTGTGAGAGAGTAAAGGTTTGAAGGCATAATGATGCTCTTTCTAGTATATAATAGCGCTTAGTGTCAGAGCTGAGACTGAAGCGAAGTCTAACTTATTTTTCCTTATATAGCTGTTAAATCAATCAGGAGGAAAAGACAGACACAAAATTTCTTTTTTTCTTCCAAGAATGGAAAATGTAAAAACAGTGAAGGGAGCAAATGCTTAAATAAGGAATTTTTCTGGTTCTTTCCACTCGACTCTTGAATGCACTGTGATTGAAGAAAACATGGCAACCTGATTGCTAATTCAATGCTCCTTTCCCCTCTTCTTGCCACTAAGATGTTTTATGAGAATAAATTCCCAAAGGGTCCCCCTCCCCCCAAAGGAGGGCAGTTTCTAAGTTACAGGGATGCTGATTCAATTTTGTGTTATGGAAAGCCAATTAGAGTAATCTAGTATTTTACAAATGTGTTATAGATGATACTGAACTGGTCCAAATTGCTCTGGGTTTAAGAATAGCAATGAGTCTGAACACAGTGCTGTTAAAAAGCTGAGTAAAACCCATATATCTCCTCTCATGGTTGCTATGAGGTATCAGGTATTTGAAATATCAGACAATGAATTCCCTTGTTCTTCTTACCACAATTAGGATTGGCTATACCAGCTCCTAATCTTTGCATATCTACTGTATACAGCAGGGCTGTCAAACTCCTGGCCCGCGGGCCGGATGCACTGCCCACACCCACGCCCGGTTTAGTGAAGGGGAAAAAAGTCCCGATACGTCATGTGACACCGCCATGACACTGTGAGTTTGACAGCCCTGGTCTACAGGAATGGACATAGCTTTCCTTCAGCTATTAAGTTATTATTAATTTTACAATAACAAATCAATTGTATTTTTTTTAAATTAGAGGTTTAAAATTATTTCAGCAAATTCTTTTTAATTTTAAAAACAGATCAGCCACCTAAAAGATATTGCTTGTGATTGCACACAAAACCCCACAGTCAAAGTGAAGTAATCTTAACTGATTTTTCTGGGTCTACACAATACACTGATCCATACTAATCATACTGGATGAATTTGCACACTGAGCAGGTTATATCTGTAATTCAATGTGATGTGCAAACACAGTCACTGAGTTGAGGAAAGCTGATTTAAATTAATGGACTGCTACCTCTTGGATAATATGCAAATAATTCCTAATGTTATTTTAAGATGTTGTGTGTATGTGTGTGTGTGTATCAAAGACAAAGAAGGGAATCATGATGGGATGATGATGGTGGCACGACAGTTTCCTCAGTACCTGGATGAATCGGCTTATCTCGATCCATTCCAGTCGGGCTTCAGGCCTGGACACAGCACGGAAACGGCATTGGTCGCATTGGTCGATGATCTCTGGAGGGCTCGAGACAGAGGTTGTTCCTCTGTCCTGGTCCTATTAGATCTCTCAGCGGCTTTTGATACCATCAACCATGGTATCATGCTGCACCGGCTGAAGGAGTTGGGAGTGGGAGGCACCGTGTTGCAGTGGTTCTCCTCCTTTCTCTCTGACTGGTCGCAGTCTGTGTTGACAGGGGGACAGAGATCGACCCCGAGGCCCCTTGTATGTGGGGTACCACAGGGATCGGTTCTCTCACCCCTTCTGTTCAACATTTATGTGAAGCCGCTGGGCGAGATCATCCGTAGTTTCGGGGTGAAGTACCACCAATACGCTGATGACACCCAGCTGTACATCTCCACCCCGGACCACCCCAACGATGCCCTTGAAGTGATGTCCCAGTGCCTGGAGGCTGTACGGATCTGGATGGGGAGGAACAGACTCAAGTTCAACCCATCCAAGACCGAATGGCTGTGGTTTCCGACATCCCGATATAGTCAGCTGTTGCCATCGCTGACTATTGGGGGTGAATCACTGGCCCCCACAGAGAAGGCTTGCAACTTAGGTGTCCTCCTGGACTCACAGCTGTCTTTAAAAGAGCACCTGATGGCTGTGGCCAGGGGAGCTTTCTATCAGGTTCGCCTGATACGCCAGTTGTGTCCCTTTCTGAATCGGGACTCATTAAATACGGTCACTCATGCCCTCGTCACTTCCCGCCTGAACTACTGCAACGCTCTCTACATGGGGCTCCCCTTGAGGAGCACCCGGAGGCTCCAGTTGGTCCAGAATGCGGCCGCACGGGTCGTTATGGGAGTGATGTGGCGCTCCCATGTGACACCCCTCCTGCGGGAGCTGCACTGGCTACCTGTGTTCTTCCGGGTGCGCTTCAAGGTTTTGGTCACCACCTTTAGAGCACTCCATGGCTTAGGACCGGGGTATCTATGAGACCGCCTCCTGCCACCAGTAGCCTCTCACTGACCAGTACGCTCCCATAGAGAGGGGCTTCTCAGGGTGCCGTCGGTCAAACAATGTCGACTGGCGGCCCCCAGCGGGAGAGCCTTCTCTGTGGGAGCACCCACCATATGGAACAAGCTCCCCCCGGAGATACGGACAATCCCGGATCTTCACGCTTTCCGCCGTGCCCTCAAGACGTTTCTATTCCAGCAGGCCAGCCTGGACTAACCTCTTCTAAAACTGTTCTTACATTCTTAAATCTTAATCTCATAAATTTAGAGTTTTAATTTTAGGTTCAAGACCAAATTACTTAATTGTATTTTAATCAATCTTTAAAATATTTGCATTATATGGATTTTATCATTTGACTGTACACCGCCCTGAGTCCCCCGGGAGTAGAGCGGTATATAAATATAATAAATAAATAAATAAATAAATTAAATAAATTAAATAAATAAATAAATAAATAAATAAATAAATGAAGTATGATGGAAAGAGTTTTTCATTGTGCTGCACTGAGAGAATCAGCTGAACTTCAGTTCACTTATATATATTTAAATTAAACAGTTATTTTTATTTTTGTCTTCTAATTCAAAATAAATTGTATTTAAAAAACCTAATTCTACTTTTCCTCCATATATCAGGGTGCCTCCACCTCAATAACATAACAGGATAATTTAGAGGAATGTCACAGAGTTGGCTATATGTTAATAAGTGATATTTTCACTATCACTCTTTTCCTCTGTTATTTTGTTTCATCAGATTCCCACAAGTCCCTAGAAATGATTTCTTTCAAAGCTTAGAGCAGGGGTCCCCAACCCCCAAGCCATGGACCAATACTAGTCTGCAGCCAGCCAGGAACTGGGCCGTGCAAGTGAGTGAAGCCCCATCCACGCACACATGGGATCCAGGCAGCACATGAAACCATGCCACCCCCCAGTCCGCGGAAAAAATGCCCTCTATTGAACCGATCCTTGGGGCCCAAAAGGTTGGGGGGTACTGGCATAGAGACACACCAATAACACTCCACTTGTGTAGCCTAGAGCTCCCAGCTAAAATCATCCAAAGAATTGTCTACAGCCCCTTTAGAGAATGACAATTCCCTTTCATAAGCCCTTAGTTGGAAAGCCTTAACTTGCTAATAGAGAACCACTTAATCCAACACAGCTGCTACTTAAAAATAATAGAGCAGACCACAATAACGATGATCCTGCAGTATATCTAGATGCCGAAGTTCTAACCCTATATTTGCTGTGGTAATGCTATCACAGAATGTTATTATATTGCATACATTAGGGGACAATATTTTTGCTCATTTACCAATGCCATATATGTGTTTCTCTCTCAGCAATTCTTCTATTAAATTTTATTTCAGACAATCCAACCAGTTTCTGCACAAATATTTTAGGGCTATCAAATGTACGCTAGAAAATCTGGATAGAAGTGAGATGGCAGTAGAGTTAAGGTTTTTTCTACCTCTTTGCAGCTATCTGATAGTTTTCCAGGTGTTTGCAATCCTATCTTTGCCTTCCACAAAAAGATAAATGGACGCAAATTTGAAATTTCAAATGAAAACATACTGAAACCAATAAGGGAATATTTAAAAATTTTTTAAATTTAAATTTAAAAAAAATTTAAAAAAAATTTCCTGTGAAACTGTACCATTACAAGGTAGCATCATGTGAAAAAATGAACTACAAAAGATGTAAACAATGGAATTCAAGCTCATTTCAAAAGTCATTGCTATTCTCATGGATTGAACATGGACCAAGGCTTTTTGGCACACTAAATTCCTTCACTTCAATGCTAAAATATCCATGTCAATTATTATGACAATTTCATGTTTAGTCATTTCCAAATTGCATATTTCACTTCTCTTTTTACGACTTCCTCCTTCTCCTAACTGCAACCACAGCTGTGGGCATATACTGTTTAGGGAATATAAATCTTGTGCAATAAGAGATGTTTTGGTCTTTAAGGGTCAGAAGATTCTTGACTGCTACAGAACTGAGAATGACCTATGCCACTATTTTATTTAATACAGCTCTTTAAAAAGTCTTGGTTTAGGGGAGTTTCCTGTTTCCATCTAAATTCTGTAGAATTCATGGACTCTGGTGTTAGATTAAAGCCAACTGATACCTTAAACACAATCTAACAATGGTGCCCCTTCTTTCATCCATTACTTAACTGCTAAGACATCAGAATTTTCTTTCAGGCCATCCTACAATTATATTAAAACGAACTTTAAAAAATACATTTAACACTAAATAGTAAGCAATATAAAAGGTTCATTACTTGTAACTAGGGCTATAGACAAAATATTTTACTTAACATTTTAATGCATTTTTATTAAAATTGTAAAGGAAAATGCAAATAAAAAATTATTGAAAATGAAATTTGAGTGTGACAGGGAAAGAGTTAAGGACATGATAACTAGGGGAAGAAGCGCTATGGCACGGGTGTCACATTGCCATCACATGACGTTTCACGTCGTTTTTTCCCTTCGCGGACCTGAGGTGGGCATGGCTTGTGCATGATGCATCCGGCCCGTCAGTTTGACACCTGTGTTCTATGGTGCCTCACTTCCCTTGGTTAATGGTTAATCCAGGGCTGATGATCTCATTGAAGGACAGATGGGACAGTTTAGCTGTCTGCTAGATGGTATTCTTTTGCTTGGAGAACCAGAACAGGATGGAATTCAGGCGGATGAATTATAAGAGTGGAGATTCCAGAGAGGTGATAGTAGGTGGCTTGGATATTGATGATACCCATGTGCAGGAAATTATGTGTTATCCTCAACCACTAGTCTATGCGAAAGTTGCCAATTTTTTTTTTCTATTGGTGCACCTGTGATACAAGGAAATAAGAAAACCAGTAGGGGAAAATTTTCCCATGCTACAAGAATTTTTTTTTATTAAATTACTTCTTTATAAAGAAACAAACTGAACTCATTAGTGCCTTTTCTGAGAAGATTTAGCAACCCTATCTACTTTTTGATCTGTTATTGTTATATCGTCTTTAGATAAATACTGATTTCAGAGTTCCAGCAGATGGTGCTCTGCAGTGTCTCACTTAAAATAATCTTTATTTATTTTATTAAACCATTATATTATCCATTGCATTAAGTATCAATGATTAATCATTATTAAGCATCAATAGAAATGCAAAGCAGAGAAAATCATTGCAAGTCACAATATAAACTCTGTAAATGAAAAAAAACTGTATTGTTTTGTTTAAAGAAGGTGTATCCTTTTATTCTGCATAGGATTTCAAATCTCTGGGATTGTATCTTGATTTTAGTTCAATATTAACACCAATTTATTGGTAAAATACATATGTTATAAACAGTATTTGAAAAATTCTGTTATTACCTTTGTGGCAATGTTTTAAGTATTAACATGAATTCTCTGCTTTCATTAAGAATTCACATAGATTTGTGCATATTGTATTTTATTTATTTATTTATTTATTTAAACTTTTATACCGCCCTTCTCCTTTCGGACTCAGGGCGGTGAACAGCCAGAATAAAAACATTTATACACAAAAGTTAAAATAATTTTAAAATAAATTAAATAGAATTTGGCCCACTAATTTAAAATATTTCGATTTAAAATCAATATCAAATTTTAAAACCAAGATAAAATCAGGCCAGCCCAGCTAACTGAAAAAGGTGAGTTTTTAGGGCCCGACGAAAAGTCCGGAGGTTTGGGATCACCCGTATCTCTGGGGGTAGATCGTTCCAGAGGGTGAGCGCCACCACAGAGAAGGCTGTCCCCCTGGGGGTCGCCAGCCGGCATTGTCTGGCTGATGGCACCCTGAGGAGGCCTTCTCTGTGGGAGCGAACTGGTCGGTAGAAGGCAATTGGTGGCAGAAGGCGGTCCCGTAGATACCCCGGCCCTAAGCCATGGAGCACTTTAAAGGTGATGACCAACACCTTGAAGCGCACCCGGAAGTCCTTCAGGAGCCAATGCAGCTCGCGCAGGAGAGGAGTCACATGGAAGCGCTCCGTCGTTCCCATAACACCCCCCCCCGTGGCCACATTCTGCACCAGTTGGAGCCTCCTCCAAGGGGAGCCCCATGTAGAGAGCATTACAGTAGTCCAGACGGGAAGTGACGAGTGCTTGAGTGACCGTGTGTAAGGAGTCCCGATCTAGAAAGGGACGCAACTGGCGTATCAGGCGAACCTGATAGAAAGCCCCCCTGGCCACGGCCGTCGTATGCTCTTCTAAAGACAGCTGTGAGTCCAGGAGGATGCCCAAATTGCGAGCCCTTTCCGTGGGGGCCAATGATTCGCCCCCAGTAACCAGCGATGGCATCAGCTGGCTATACCAGGATGCTGGCAGCCACAGCCACTCGGTCTTGGAAGGGTTGAGTCGAAGCCTGTTTCTCCCCATCCAGACCCGCACGGCTTCTAGGCACTGGGACATTACTTCCACGACATGGGATGGTCTGGGGTGGAGATGTACATCTGAGTGTCATCAGCGTACTGATGGAACTCCACCCCAAAACCACGGATGATCTCACCCAGCGGCTTCACATAAATGTTGAACAGGAGGGGTGAGAGGACCGACCCTTGTGGCATCCCACAGACAAGGCTCCTTGGGGTCGACCGCTGCCCCCCTGTCAACATAAATTGCGACTGGTCGGAGAGGTAGGAGGAGAACCACTGCAAAACAGTACCCCCCATCCCTAATTAGTTTGGCAATAATTTTTATCTTTTCAGCCAAAGCATTTCTATACACATCAACAATGGGCATAAACACAAGATTAAATAGGCCTGTTTTCTGACATTTAAAAAACACATTTAAGCAAAATCCTTCTTTTTAGTTTAAAATGGACCCAAGTAGGCATGTCAGCAGCTCTTCTTGAAATTTAGTACAGAAACACTAAGGCTGTGCCCAATCAATTTTATCAGTTGTATCTTTCTTTCTATTTTTATTTTTTGAAAAAAAATTGTTTACAAATAAATAAAAAAGAAGAAGTAAGAAAAAAAACTCCCCAGAAAAAAAGTCGTAAGTAAAAAGAAAATATACAAGAATCAGAAAATTGGCAAATAAACAAAAAATTGAAATGACATTGATATAACTGGAAGTATGAACCTGAAACTTGGAATCAGTGTTAAAATAAATGAAATATTAGGAATTAGGATCATTTGAAACAAACAGCACTCAGAGACAAAAATAGCCCTGGTAATATATTCATTTTTAACTAAGACAGTTTTAACATTCACAGTCTTAAAAGTCTACCATTTTATTGTTTCCAACTCTGGAAATTATTGTTCTTAAATAGGTATATTATTTTTTATTAAATAAATCCTCAAATATTAATTTTTTTTCACAATAATGTTAAAACTCATTATTTGCTTTCAGATAAAATGTCTGTCATTTAACTCTTATTTTTATCAATTAGGTTTCCAGATAATGAATTATACTGCTGTATATATTCTATTATGAGTTCTAAAGTGTTTTTAAGTGGGTCTTAAGTACAACTTACTACTTAAGTACCCATACTTTTATGTTCTTAATTGGATAATTTAATTCCTGGGTTTTTTCCTTGTCATATCTTACTTATTTACTTATTTACTTATTTGCTTATTTGCTTATTTGCTTATTTGCTTATTTGCTTATTTGCTTATTTGCTTATTTGCTTATTTGCTTATTTACTTATTTACTTACTTACTTACTTATTTTCTGTAGCTGCCCAATCAAAAGTGCATCTATTCAATGTGGAAGTAGGGAACATCTAGCCTTACGATATTGCTCAACCACAGTTTCAAAAATCTCCCACAGTTAGCTATCTAGATTTGGTTGACTGGAAGTTGTACAGTATTATTGGTATTATTACAGTTTTCCCACTGTGAGGAAGATGGGAGCTATGCCAGTGGATGGGTCTCATCTCATCAGAAGAGCCAAATCAGAAGAGTGTCTATCCTATAAACAATATTGTGAGATGTGATTTATAGAAATCTATACTGGATTGGCCATCACCTGGATCAATAAGGACCACACTAGATGTTCGAATTTCTTGATATCTTATGACAAGTGGGCTACAGGACTCAAGATTGTTGGCTGAGTAACTAGGGCCAGCAGCGGCAGGTCTACTGGAAGAAAGGTTTCTTATTCATTGCAAATATACAAAGACTGAAAACAAGCAATAATAATTTGCTATTACAAATCAAGTTCAATGAGAAGATAATATTTGAAAAAAAAATACATATGTTCTGGGAAGAACCATCTCTGGAACAAAATAACAGAACAGAGCAGATCAGAATTTATAACACAAAATAAAGTATTCAAAGAAGCAGAATTAGAACTGCAAAAGTCTACCCAAGACAAAAAGATTGAAGCCTTACCAGAAGTAGCCCAAGCAGAAAAGGTTGATTTCCAGAGGAATCAGTAATAGAGGAAGTTAGAATTGTTATTAAGCTGTTCTCATTGAAAAACCAGGCATCCTCTGTTCTACCCTGTCCTTAGAAAGAACAAAGTCTCTTAACTGAAAAACAAGAGAAGGTGAAATGAAGAATAACTAAGCATCTAGAGCAGTAGAAAAATATTTATATTTATTTATTTATATTTCTTAACTGCCTGTCTTCTTCAGAGAGGGAAAATAATAAATAAAGAATAAGGTTGCCTGCGCCACAAGTGAACTAGCACAAGTACTAAAAGATGCCATACTGTAATATTGAATATAAGCACTACCTCACTGCAAGAAACAATGATGTATAGCATGGCTGCAGTTAATAATTAAAGATCTTGAATATAAAGTCAATAAACAAGAAAAAAAGCCAAGAAGTGTCCCACCAAGCCGGAAGTTCAGGTTAGAGGAATAAGATCAGTGTGCTAAGGTCAGATGCAAGCAAGCTACAACAGATAAAAGAAAAGAAGCTGAAGAACATAAAATCAAAAGAATATTTGACCAACAAATATCACCCAAAGACAAGAGAGATCAAGGAAGTACTGGAAATAATTAAGCCGCAAATAACAGCCATAGCTAAGAAAATCAGCAGAAATGAAGCTCAAATTACATACTCCTGGCAGAATCTCCAATTTCAGTTAAATCAGAAATGTTTCTAGCAATCCATCAATGGAGAGGCTGCAATGAACCAGCCAAGATCTCACAAAGAAGAAACAGTTAAGTTCAGGAAGCAATCAGCCCAAAGAAATACAATATGAATTCAGCTTGGATAAAGGGGATGGAGAACAATCACAACAGAAAAAGCTGAAATGAAATAACTTGTAATAACAACAAAAATAGTGGAGAAAAGGGCAAGGAAGATCAAGAATTAGTCAGCACCAGATCTATTAGATCAGTGACATGTCAATTGGGATAAGGGATTATTCTCTTATTAACTACATGTTATGCAAAATATGACATGTATAGCCAAAGAATGTTTAAGTGAGCAGCTGGAGAAAGTATCTTCCTGTATTCATCCAGGGGAGTACTAGAACTAGGATCTGGGCTGCAAAAAAATAGATTAACTCCTTGTTGCCATTAAGTGACCATCCAGATTGTTGCTGCCCTGTTTTGGAAGCTCTAAGGTGAATGACATCCCTTGAATTTTTGTGCAACTGATTGATATTCCATCCACTTGTATTCACGTCTTTATTTTCTTATGCGCTCTTCTCCCCTTTGGTACCTTGAATATCTGAGCTCTTATAATTTGCAAAGTATCTAATTTTATAGGAAGAAGTATAAAAGGGATGGGAGAAAAGTGGGAGAGTCTGTACTGTACACATAGATTAAAGAGAGAAGTATTTCTCCTTGACCCAGGGAAGTGCTCTTGCATGCTACGTTGGCTGCAGTTTAAAGAGCAGGCTGATTATCTCAAATACCAGGCCATCCTGGAACAGACTGAGTCACCCCCTCCGCCCTGTTCTCCCCAGTGGAATTAAGGGGATGCAGTCAGCAGCAGCTGCAGGGATAGCTAGAAGTGTTTCATTTGCGTCAGTTTGCAGTAGAGCTTGATGGGGCTGTTTTCAGGGTGCTTTTTAACTCTCTGTGACTGGCAGGTGCATGATGTCACGATGAGGTTAGCTATCTCGCAAAAAAGATGGGGAATGACATGGGAAGCAATTTAGGATTAACAAAGAGATATGGACATCAAAGCGCAAAGTGACAGCTCCGGTCGCACTGCAGAGGCAGAGAAATGCAGGAATGCTTTTTATACACTTTCTGGAAAATTGTTTTCATTGCCCAGATAAACTATCCACAGAAAGGTCACGAGAAGTGCGAATCTAGGTAAGACTAATGTTGATTTTGGTAGGTCTGATTGTTACGCTCATTTTAATTACATGGCCTTTTATAGTACAGTAAATTAAAGGGAACCGTTAATTAGAAGGTTGAGGCACTGGGGAGGGTTTAAAATACATATAATTTTAAGGTTATAATCCTTATACAGCTTAAATGTACAATAATGGTTGGAATGGTGAACTTTACCTGTTACAGGTTTTCCTTTACTTTAGCACAGCTGAATTAAGGAGAGAGTTTGAATCCTGTGCAGGAGGCACATATATCTCTGAATCTTTTTTGGGGGGGAGGGGGGTGTCCCCGAGTCCCCACGATTATGCTTGGCTCTCAAACAATAAAATAACTTTCCACCTATTTTTAGTAGAAAACATAAAAACCCACTATTTAGGTTTAAAATTCCTTTAAAACCTAAGAAAAAATAATCTGCCCCCGAAGTGGCAAAGGTTGACTGAGGCATCCAGGGTGTGCGCGGGTGTGTCCAAAAAGGCAAGATCATACACTCATGAATGCACAATTGAACCTCTCCCTTTTTTGAAGTGCGTCATGCACATTAAAAAGAGACATGCTTTGATTGCATGGTTGTGGCCACCATCCTGAATTTCTGCTTTTGACCTACACTATTGATTTTTTTCCCTCTCCCCCACTCCCAAATGTGATTCCTGGCTACTGAAAAGTTGTGCATCTTGTCCTAAATAGGCAAATTTAGAATTGTAGTGCAAATGGTTTTTAGTCCAGTCCTTGGGGAAGGAAGTATTTTGTAGTATTTGAAGAACTGAAATGCCTGAGATTGCCATTTTAAACACATTTGATGGGAATTATATTCCAACACATGTAGGCAAGCAAGGCCCTCTTAAACAATATTAATGATCCAGTCTTCTTTATTGTTTGTGTTTGTTTCAGTCTTAGAAAAAAATTAGTGGCATATAAGATGGTGGATTTGTATCATGGTCCACAAAAGTAGGGAGAACATCTGTTTATCCATTGTCAGTCTTGTTTGGCTGCTGTTTTGAGTACATCAGAAGTGCTATTCACCTATGTCACATAAATCAGCACTAGAGATTTTGTCAGGGATGTCCTCTGGTGTGCCATTACCAGTTGCTTAATATCTCTCAAAACAATTTAACCATATTGAAATCAAGTTCTTTTCATTAACTATCATAGCTTCTGAGATTTAAAATCTTTTCTTATCTCAGGTTCAAATTTTGTCCTATTTCTTGATTCCATATGTATCCCATTAACTTTTTTAGAGCGCCACGTTGAACTTATTGATCTATGTGTACATCCATATAAATGGAACTAAAAAGAAACCTCTTACCACTATTTTGAATGGGAACAAATTAATATGATCTGCCAAAATAGATTCTACTGTGGCAGGAACTGGCAGCAATGAATACATCCCACTGGCATTTATCAATCATTCAAATGATAAAATGTGTATTTCAGGAAGGTATGTCCAAAATGACACATGCTATAAGTCTGCACATCATTTATGAAGTGAACATTAGACTAACATTAGTCCACATGGTTGTAGACTGTTGGTAGCACACTATAAATTGCAGAGCAGAAAGACTGTTTCCTACTGCTTGGATGGTGAGTTCTACATTGGTTCTATGGCCAGAATAGGGCTTCAGTCTGCTGAAGAGAAGGTGAAAGGGGAATAAATTGGGCACTGAACTTGAATCTTCCATCTCTAACACAATACACCAGTCATTAAAGGACATATATCTAGAAATACAGATTCTTGTCTCTGAAATCCTTTTCATTCCCATTTTTCAGAGAAGAAATTAAATTGACCCTACCAGCCATTGAATGATATGATCTGCTAAAAATGAGCCAGAACCTTCAGCATAAACTACTACATAAACTACTCAAAGTGGAGTAGCTACATTCTCAGACAGGAGCGCTTGGGGAAAATGTCTTCACATGGAAGACCTTCCTGTTCTTTGCGCCATTACTGTGGTCTAACAGGTACTGTCCTAAAAAAGAGTTAGTTTTCTTTTTATCCGGTTGTCTTGAGAACACCATATTGTAGTCTTGCAATTTAAAAGAACCGGGAGGATTTAAGACTCTGTTCATTTTGATTACCTCATTTCTTTAATGTCAGGATGTCAAATTCTGTGATAGAATCAAAAGAAACCAAGTACAGTTATCACTGAAGTGCAAGTGATGTAACATTTTATCTACCAGATAAGAATATCTTCTCTAGCAGTTAAAACATGCTGCTGCCATCTCATCAATTTTTTTCTATAATTTTATTTAACCATCCCTGAAATGTTATTGCAGGTTTTGCTCTATCTTCTCAGTTAAATCATAAAAGAGAAGTTGACCTGATCTATGTGTTGTTTCTGCACATAAAAGGGGGAAGGGAGAAAGCAGATCAGAGTCTTCAGAAGAAAAAAATGGGACCCTGTCTAAATGCAGAGACATAAATGTTAATGAAGAAATCGGTATGTTCAATGAAGAAGAAACTGAATTACAAAAAAGATAAGCAACTTGCATGAAAAATCAAGTGTTTTTCTGCATCTGTTGAAACGCTGGGCATTATTCTTAACTAACATAAAGGTGTGAAGAAACCCCTAAAGATAACACTGAGGTTTCTTATGCAATGTTTCTCAATCTTGGGCCCCTCAAGCACTTTGCATGACAAAGCAAATGTTTCTCTGCATCTGTTGAATGGTTTGCATTATTTATAGCTTGTTCTACTCCCACCTGGAGCACAAAGACAGGTAGGTGAGCTTGAACTTTTTCTCAAACCTAAGAAGGAGGCAATGGTAAATCATGTCTGAAAAATTCTTGCCAAGAAAAGAGATTTTATACAGGCAATCTTCAAGAATTGGATGTGATTAAGCAGCAGAAGAAAAAAACAATTAATTCTGAAGAAATCAGCAAAGATAACATTTAAGCTTCTTGTGCAATTTTTCTCTAATCTGGGCACTTTATGGGTTGGGACTAAACATCTCAAAAATTACTAGCCAGCTTAAGTTTTCATAGTACAATATTTCATCTGAGATTAATTTGGTTTTGAAGATCACTGTCAAATACTAGGACTATCCATATCTTTAAATTCAAAGAGAAAAAGATGTTTCAGCGCATGCAGAGGCACAAACCACAACTCCTTAAACAAAATGTGCTTTTTCCTGAAATTGCAACAAAATGATTGAATTCACCCCTTGCTCTAAGCCAGTTTTGCTTAAGCTTGGTTTGTTGAATAACCGCAACTAGATGGGGATGCAGATCATGCTAATATAAAAACCATAGTTTACCAATCACAATAGCTGAATTCACACAACCACACCATACAAACCCCATAGCAAATTAATAGATGGACTATACAGTCTTGGGAAAGGGGAAAGTCCTCTCCCAGATTGTCTACTGAATATCACTGTACTGGTTCCTCCCTTGCCTTTCTTTCCTTTCTTCCCTACCAGCAAAAACAAATCTTTCAGTTTTGATTTGAATTCTTATTTTAGTTTCAACGTGGATTTGTACTCTTGTTTTCATATTCCATTTCAGTGTTTGCTTTTTAATAATATATCTTTGGGGTGGGGGTCCCCAGGCTAATCCAATGCTTTTGTTTTGTCAGAGTGACACCATTGGGATTCAAATACCATCTCTTTCACATGACATCAGATCTTGTGGCAGAACTGAGCAATGCCCCTTTTGTGTTTTGCCTTTTACTTTCCCCCTGAAAATGGCTCTGGCTGTCTTGAATGCCCACTAACGTTTTTTAAAAAACGGGATATATCTCAAACACCTAAATTGCCCTTGTCCATTCCCCTGCTGGGCTGGTGTCATTTTTTTCCAGTCCCCTTTTTGTTCTTTACTTTTTCTGCCTAAATTTGAAACCAGAATGACCACCATTACACAGTCTGGTTCCCACACTCAGTGATTGGTCCTCAAGTTAGAAGTAGAAATCTTGCTGACCTAACTAAAATATGTCTGTGATTATGAATATGAATTTTTAAGAGAGGAAGAAAAAATGTTATGCTAAAAGTGAGACAAAAAGCATATTATCATGAGTTCATTGCATAGCAAAATGCATATTATTATTAGTTCATTGCATAGACAACCAGATGTTGAGACTAGATTTGGTGTTGTCCATTTATGGAGTCCTTCTCAAGGACTTGGGATAGGCAGATATGAGTGTTTGATGGTGTTAAAAATATTGTTGCAGGATATAAGCTGTTCCAAGTAAAGCTACCTTCTGCAATTAACTGAGGGTGAATGGTGTTCAAGTGGTGCTCCAGTTGTTTTGAGACTGTACCCAAGGCACCTATTACTATTGGTGCTACCTTGGCATTCTTAGTCATTCTATTTCTATTTCAGGTCTTTATATTTTGTTATCTTCTCCAGGTTTTTTTCTTCTAGTCAGCTGTCTCCAGATACTGCCACATCCACTATCCAGACTTTTTTTGTCTTCCTTATCACAATTGTTAAGTCTGGGTTGTTATGTGACAGGTGCCTTTTTGAATTCTAAAGTCTCAGAGCACTTTAGCTTCTTCATTTTCTATTACTTTCTCTATTTTATGGTCCCACCAGTTCTTGCTTGCAATGCACCATTGTTGCTACTTTGTTGTGCCTTTGTTTGTACTCAGTTTGTGTGATCTTCTTGCTAACCAGGTAGTCCACTGTTTCTTCAGCTTCCTTGCAGAGATGACACTTGCTATCTGTTGCCGTCTTCTCAGTTCTGGCTTTGTTGGCATTTGTTCTTAAGGCTTGGTCTTGTGCAGCTAGAATTAACCCATCTGTCTCTTTCTTCAACTTTCCTGCTCTTAGCCATAGCAAGGCCTTGTTATCTTCTTTGCCTGATTTTTTAAAAATGTACTAGTGATGCAATACTTTGTCTTCTCATGTCTCTTTTCTGTTCATTTGTTTTTTCTTATAGGACAGTTTGATCTCCCCAGTACTCAGTATTCAATAAGCCTTCCTACTATACTAACTTCAATGCATCTTTTTCACTTTCCTTCAGATATTCTTCCAATGCCTTTTTTTTCCTTATTCAATTGCCTGACGTACTTGCAACATTCCATGCCTACCCATTTTCCTGGGTAGGCAGAGTCTGTCCACATCACCGACAATACATCAGTGTATTGTCCGTGTATTGTCATTTTTCTCATATCCAATGCTTTTAATTCTGCTTGACTCCAGTTCACTATTCCAGCTGTGTTTCTAATGACTGGAATTGCCCAGATGTTAATTGCCTTGATTTCCTCCTCTTACTCTCTTGATGTATTCACTTCCAACTCTTTTCTTGACTTCAGTATGCTTGATGACCACTTGAAGGATGCCAAGTATTTGTAACAATCGTCTTCACCCAGACAGATTGTATTTCCTTAGGGCATCTTGATTCCTTCAATTTTCACTATTTTTCCCTGTTCGATATTGAGTGTGGCACATTTGTGCAGTCTGACAATATTATTGTTCAGTGTTGTTGACAGAGGAATCAGTACAATGACGAGGGAATCCAATGAAATATGGAGGGATGAAGATCTTGTGTGTGTGTGTCCGCATGTATTTAATGTTCATCCTATCTCTGCTCCTTTTTAAACTTTTTATGGGGAGGGGGAAGTTCAATGGTGAAATGCTACCAGTTTGCATCGGTTAGGGGGAACAGGTAGTGGTAAAAACTACTGGTTCAGGCGAACCAGGAGTAAAAAAAGCTACCGGTTGGTCTGAACCGGTATTTCCGACGATCAGCTGTGCCATGCAATTTAAAATCTGTAGAGAGGAGGAAATCCTCCTTTCTAGTGTATCTAAATCGCAAGGCACAGCTGATCCTCCCCTCGCTGCTCTACTTATCTTCCCAAGCCTCCTTCTGGAGTGTACTGGGCATGCACGCAGCGTGCATTTGGCATGCATGCGCGTGCATGCAGCGTGTGTTTGATGCACACTGTGCATGCACGTGTGCAGCACGCATTTGGTGCACAGCACACATGTGCAGCCAGTGAACTGGTGGCAGACTGGTTCAAATTTCACCACTGGGGAGGTTATCTTAGCTTTCTCCTGCACCATAATTTCTGCACTTTAGCTCTTGACCCAGTGTTAAAAGGTTGACTTGTACACTCCAATCATTCATCTTGTTTAGACAATATAGTAAAGCCTATTAAATGGTCCACTTAGTTTTGGCTTATTTTTTATGTGAATGCAGCCAACTGTTATTTGTCCAGTAAAGCATGATTGAATAAATTATGACATGATGTGATAAGTGAATCCATTATTTTATTTTATTTCCTAAGACAGCCTTGTTTACTTACTGTATGTAGATTATCCAAACGTCACATGTTTATCTGTGATTATACAATAAAAACTGGATAGTGAGGGGTAGCGATATCTGGTCTTTATCTAGATTTTTCTCTTCTCCTTTTCTTAAAAAATAGAGATTATGAAAGTTCCACTTCCTGGGTGGATGGTAAAGCATCAAGATCTCTAATTCAGCCCACTCTCTGTGCACTGACCTTCTCTGACTAACAGAGGCATCGGACGTTCTCTTGAAAGAAAAAATGACCACTGTTGTTCAAGCTCCGAAAGTTCAAGATGTCAAATGGCAATAGGGCAAGTGAAAATAAAACATTTTCAAAAGAAATGTTAGGAAATAAGAGGAAATCTCTATAGAAACCTATCACTGCTTGTCAGCTGCAATTTGTAACACAGTGGGGATTTGATGAATCCCAATGGAGATAATTTGAGTAGTTTTATTTTAAGACACCATTTAAATATATATTATGGCATTTAGAAGAAGGAGGGTAAAAAGGGACAATTATAACAGCAATACAATGTTAATGTGCAAGACATGGGCCAAAGACAGAAATTCTGTCTATGTTACCATGTGCTAGAGAGAGATGACACAATATATTGGAGTTTTATTTTAATAAAGGAAATAAAGGAAATTTTAATAAACTCAACTGGCTCATTAATTCAATTTCAGATCTATTTCTGAAAAGGTTTTTTTATGTAGAAACAAATTTTAGTTGATAACTATTGTAGACAGGCTGATAATTTATCAATATTTTCAGGTTAGAGGTTTTAAAACAAAATTATGAAGCATGGAGTCGGGTCACATAACATCTTTAATATGGCTATAGATTTAAAGCATTTTCTGGGGTTGCATAATATATTCAATCATAAACCAACCTAACCTAAAGGACTGACATTATATACATTAATCCACAAAATAACCAAAGGTTAAAATTGACCAAGTGGATGCAGCCTTATAATTTCGTTGAAATGCTACCATAGTTTTTAGGGGCTAACAAAGGTACTGATCAGGGGTGGGCTCTACTTACCTTTACTACCAGTTTGCAATGGGGCCACATGTGCGCGCTAGCTTCGCATGCGCAGAAGCGTTCTGATGATGTCGGGGTTGGTGGGCGGAGCCTCCCGCCGGTTTTACTACCGGTTCTATAGAACTGGTGTGAACCGGGGGCAACCCACAACTGGTACTGATGTAAGGGTTATAGCAGCTTTCCCCAACTAAGTGCCCACTATGTATATAATCCCAGGAAAATTATGGAAGTTGTAGTCTAATATACTAGGCTGAGAAAGGTGACATTTTCTGTGTCAGTACTGAAAAAAGGTACTGGTTTGAGGGTGCATGTTCATTACTTTGAATTAATTCTCCCCTTTCTCCTTCCTTTTTCCCACCTCTCTATCATTGGCTATAAGCTATGAACATTCCCATGTCAAAACTCAGCTAAATAAAAGGAGAATAGAAAATGTTAATACTTTTGACATCATTCACGTTGTGGGAAAAGGTAGGGAATGCATCCAAACAATTTAAATAGACTGCCTTAAGGTTTGGAGTGAGCAAGTGATAACAGAAATATAACTTAAGAAGCATGAGTTTGTTGCCAGATTAGATTTGAAGAGTTTGATGGGGCCCCAACTGAGTTTTCAACTTGCATCATGGAGATGCAGGGAGGTGGCATTGTATAGGAGGACATCAGTAGCAAGTGGCATGGATCGAGGGTTGGTGAAAAACTGGCATTATGCCTATCTTAATCCACGCGTACCACTGTATGGATTCTCTGAAACAGCTAATGAAATACTGGAGTACAATTGGGATCTGAATATGAATGCTAGTTAAATCAAGGGCAATGGTACATCATGTACCATTGAGTGGTCACATTTCATAAAAGCTGCAAGAAAAATATCCAGCTGAAAAGAAATCCTCTCCCCACAACAAGGGAGGGTTGCATAAGGAAATGCTGAAAGAAAATGAGTGTTGCTGCTATTCAATCACTGTTTTTTTTTAAAAAAAACAAGCATTCCTTCTTTGGAGAACAGGAGGCTGACTTGCTCAGACATGACATAAACTGAAGCCATCATTTTCTTGACCTCTTCATCTATAGACAGTGCGGGAAGGCCATTTTGTTACTGTCATACCCTTCAGTCACTCAAGGGAGGCATGAGGCAGATTTTCCACTGGCGTCAAACGTGCATAGATTTATAACCTGAGGCTCATGAGAGCAGCTTAGGAAGAAACTGTTTTTAGATAACTGACATACCTAAGAAATCAACAAATATAGGTTTGGATACTGGAAGGTCAACAATTTCCTTAAGAGCGTGAGAAAATACTTTGTCCCTTCCACTGTATGTTTGTGTTTATAGTATTTATATTGTATATACACAACAATTATTTCAGTTGGCAGAATATAGTGTGATCATTAACCCATTCTTTTCTGATAATAGAGCAGAAGAAAAGCCAAGAGTATTTTTGAGCCATTCCATCATCCAGACGGTGTACTGGATGCACAAATTAATGTCCTATTAAATTATATACTTCCATCTAATGTTGGAGCCATTAACTTTATTAATAGTTGCATGCAGTTGCTCTACAGCAAGTCAAAGTAACATTTCAAATATATACAGGAGGTACAGAGTCACAGCAACTAAGACAAACAAGACACTTTTTCCCTTTCATTTTCTAAGGGAAACCACAGTTTAGCTGCAAATCTGAGGCAAAATTAAATAAATAAATAGATCCATATATGCCAAATCATGAGAGTCCGGTGCTGTGCCCTCCTTAGGTTAGCAAGTGAAATTAACTGCACTATCTTACTAGAAACAGCTAATGAAATACAGGAAAATATATTTATTTCTTCATTAGATTTCTTCTTCTTCTTGTGCCATATCCATCACCTGATGTTTGTGATCATGTTGGCAACCCTATTTTTGTCAACAGCCACATGAAAAAGTGTTGCTGAGTTTTGTCCAAACCAGTCCCCTAGGTTTTGAAGCCATGATGTTCTTCTTCTGCCTGGACCTCATTTGCCTTCAATCTTCCCCTGGAGGATTAAGTGAAGGATGACATATTTTTCTGGGTGTCGCATCACATGTCCAAAATATTATAACTTTTGCTTTTCAATGGCTTTGATGATTTCCCTTTGCTTTTCCAGGTGGCTTATCAGCTCCTCATTTGTAATTTTGTTAATCCAGTTTATACGTAATAGCCGTTTCTAAATCCACATTTCAAATGCTTCTAGTTTCTTCAAGTAGTTTTCTGTCAGAGACCAACTCTCTACTCCGTAGAGCAGGATAGAAAAGATGTAACATCTGACAAGCCTGATTTTCAGTTTTAGACTTATGTCCTGACTGCAGAATTATATATTAGATTTCTATCCTACTTTATTCTAGCTCTTGATTGCATCATCTACTACATCATCAATGAAGCATTCTAGATTGTGTCTGCAACAAAAAATTATATTGAAAAGAGGACAAATATTATTTTAAAACAGTTAAGGGCAATGTTAAACTGCATCCAACAGGATATGTCAAAAAATGTCATTACTTACATAAACATATCCATGCTGCTGTTAGGAAAATATTAGCTAGGATGCTGCTTTTAGTCTTAAGAACATTTCCACAGAAGACAGTTTCAGTGACCTATTCAATTATTTTATTAACCCTAAATTAGATGCCAACATACCCTGAAGCCATGCCTGACCCATATTTAAAGTTTCTCTATTGTTTCTTTCTTCCTGACCTGGAAAATAAAAGGCTGATTTCAAGCTTTGTCAAAAAGATTTCTTAATTTAAAACATTCTATTTACAGGATACTTTTAACATCCTCTTTTCTGAAATGTGGTCCTTCTGTTAAATGAAGTAAAATGAGTTCAGACTTTCCTCAATTCTCAATCTTTCTCCAAAGTCCTCTGAATTATTGCAATGGAATGTAAATACACTTTCAATAATAATGAAGGCTAGATTGGCAATTTTGCACCAGTTAAAAGTTAACTTCTGTTGCTGCTGACCACTGGTCTGGGTAAAACAAAGGGAGATATGTGTAGTTTTTAAATCTTCTTAAGAGACTCGGGTAGTACCCTCAGGCATGCATACAGAGAAGGCTATGTTCTTCTTGGCAAGCACTGTAATCAGATTACACATAAACCAAGCCAAAGTAAAATTTTGAGAATTCATCTAATTCAATAAGTTAAAATGGACTACAGTTACATGTTCTCAATCATATATCTCTATCCATCTTATCTATCCATCCATCCATCCATCCATCCATCCATCCATCTACCTACCTACATCTACACTGTGCGCACAATTATTAGGCAAGCTGTATTTTGGAGGATTAATTTTATTATTGAACAATTACAGTGCTCTTGGTCAATCCAAAATGTTCATAAACCTCAAGCTTGAATATTTAAGAAAGTAAAAGTGAGGTTATGGCTTTCTTAGGAGAATATCTATGTGTGCACAATTATTGGGCAACTATTAGTGTGCAGAATTATTATGCAACTAAATGAAAAATGAAAAATTTCCCATCTCATTTATTTTCATCTGTTAAAGTGAGAATAATAAACAAACAATTCAAAATTAAACATTTCAGACAGTTCAAAAAAAAAAATCTGTCAGTTTCTTGATCTGTTGATGATCAATGTTTTGTGCAGCAGCAACCACAGCCTCCCAGACACTGTTCGGAGAGGTGTACTGTTTTCCTTCACCGTGGATCTCCCAATTAAGAAGGGCCCACAAGTTCTCAATAGGGTTTAGGTCAGGTGAGGAAGGCGGCCAAGTCATTATTCTTTCATCTTTAAGGCCTTTAGTGGCTAGCCACGCAGTGGAGTACTTCGATGCATGCGATGGAGTGTTTCCTGCATAAAAATCATGGTCTTTTTGAAAGTTGCAGACTATTTGTTGCAGACGTTTGATGGGTCTGTGATCATGCCCCAATATCTTAGCAATTTCAAGAGTGCTCCATCCCTCTGAAAGACTGTTTACAATTTTTGACTTTT
This sequence comes from Ptyas mucosa, assembly GCA_012654045.1. Classification (NCBI taxonomy): domain Eukaryota; kingdom Metazoa; phylum Chordata; class Lepidosauria; order Squamata; family Colubridae; genus Ptyas; species Ptyas mucosa. Next base: position 36,204,278 of record WNWU01000016.1, on the reverse strand, counting down.
CAGTCAGTTGAATCTCTTTTTTAGCCCATTTTGCCTGAGGAAAAGAAGCTGCCTAATAATTTATGCACACCTTGATATAGGGTGTTGATCTCCTTAGGCCACACCCTCCCTCATTACACAAATACACATCACCTGATCTGCTTATATCCACTAAGCATATAAGTTTATAGAGCTTGGAGGTGTAAAATATGCATACAAAGGATGATATGGTCAAAATACTCAGTTGTCTAATAATTGTGCACATGATGTATTTTATCATCTCTGTCTACATAAATATCTCTATTCATATCATCATCTATCCATCTCCATCCCCGTCTCCATCCCTTCCTTCCTCTCTCTCCCTCTTTCTCACACACACACACACACATACACACTACTAAAACTCTGACTTCTATAACTTTTGAAAGAGCCTGGTGGCGCAGTGGACTAAGTGCTGTTAAAATAGCACTTAAATTGCCAGCTGCCTGCAATTACTGCAAGTTCAAATCTCACCGGGCTCAAGGTTGGCGGATGAGGACTTGGACTTGGACGGTATTGTATGGACCCTGAGGGAGTTGACTATTATGAACCATCTATCACCAGAGGAGATTAAACCATCAAATTTCCTGCCTTTGGACATCTGGTTGGCCGCTGTGAGAGGGTGGCCAGGAAATTTTCCCTCTGAGTGACTGTATTAACCGATTCCTGCCACTGCTGTGAGAGGACAGTGGAGCCCGGGCTGTTACCATATTGAGACTTTCCTGTCCTAGGACTTTGGTGGACCCTACCAAGCTGCTTTCCCATCCTGGTCTTACTGATGAACTCAGCAGCGGAGCTATGTGCTCTGCGAGACTCCCCCCTCTCGCAGATTTGGCCCTCCACTCTATCGAGGGCCTATCTTGATGACGGGTTTTGGAACCCTGAGAGGTGGCATAGTGCGAGAAGGGGGTTGAGGGGTTTCTTCCTTAAATTTTTAGGTAAACTTTTAAGGGGTGCCAGGAAGGGGGAGGGTTGGATTTTAATTTGGACTGTGGGTATGGGGGATGACCCACTAAAGGGAAGGTCGGGTCTAGCTGTAAAGCGTGGCATAGGGGGTGGGGGGTCTGGGGTCGAGGGTCGAGGGTCGAGGGGAGGGCTGGAGCTTATCCAGATAGTGTTTTTAACATCAACATCGTGAGTGGGAGGGGCAGATATGGCAGGAGCAGGGGGCCACATCATGTTAGGGGAGTATGCGCTCGCTGTTTACGAGTGGTGGCGCACTCCGGCCCCCAAGGCTCCACTCATTTTCCAGGTAGCACAGACTCTCAGGGCCGGGCCTTCGGCTGATGTTGTGCAATGCCAGGTCTGTGGTAAATAAAGCTCCCCTCATTTGCGATCTTGTTCAGGAGGGGGGAGCAGACCTGGCAGGTATTACAGAGACCTGGTTGGGCCAAGGGGGGGTGTTCCCCTCATTGAAATGTGCCCACCTGGTTTCTGCGCATTTCATCAGTCGAGGCCACAGGGGAGGGGCGGGGGAGTAGCAGTTATTATCAAAGAAGGTCTTAGACTGAGAGAGGCCACTGTTCCTCAAACGGCCGGTTGTGAGTCCCTCCTTGTGAAGTGGGGCCATGGGGTACAGATGGGTTTGCTGATCACGTACCTGGCTCCCTGCCACGTGGCAGCAGCCCTGCCCGAGCTACTCAATGTCATCGCCGCGGTGGCGGTTGATACCCCTAGACTTATGGTCATGGGGGATTTCAACCTGCCATCTGCAGGTGAGATGTCTGAAGTGGCTTGGGAGTTCATGGCTTCCATGACAGCTATGGACCTGACCCAACTAATTCATAGCCCTACCCACAGGGGGGGAAACACGCTGGACCTAGTTTTCATCTCTGGACAGTGGTTGAGTGACCTTGAAATAGGGGATATAGTCACCGAGCCCTTGTCATGGTTGGATCACTCCCTCCTCCGTCTTGACCTTCAAACCGCTGCACCTCACCGCAGGGAGGCGGAGCCGGTAAGATGGTTCCGCCCCAGGTGTCTGATGGAACCCGAGAGGTTCCAGATGGACTTGGGCCATTCCCTGAGGCTCTGGCTCATGCCTCGACTGGAGACCTAGTGGCTGCCTGGGATAGGGCGGCCACTGGAGCTCTGGATCGGGTCGTGCCTTTGTGGCCTCTGACCCGGTGCTGATCTCACCTGGCTCCCTGGTTTACCGAGGAGCTAAGGGAGATGAAGCGCCGGAAAAGACGCCTAGAGAGTAGTTGGAGGGCCAGTCTTTCTGAATCTGACCGGACACTGAAAAGATCTCACATTAAGAATTACCTAGTGGCAATAAAAGCAGCAAAATGTAACTATTTTGCTGCTCTTATTGCATCATCAGATAACCGCCCGGCCACCCTGTTTAGGGTGACCCACTCCCTGCTCCACCGGGGAGTGCGGGAGGACCCCTTGGAGGGTAGAGCCGAGGATTTTGTACAGTATCTGCATGACAAAATCACTCAGATTCGGGAAAATCTGGACTCCGACTGGGTGGTCTCAGGGGAGGTGGCTGGGGCAGGTCCTGTGAATGTTATCTGGGATGAGTTTGATCCTGTGGCTCCTGATGATGTGGACAGGATTCTGGGAAGACTGAACGCAACCACATGTTTGTTGGACCCGTGTCCCTCCTGGTTAGTGCTGGCTTCCCGGGAGGTGATGCAAGGCTGGCTCCAGGGGATTATAAATGCTTCGTTGAGTGAGGGTGTCTTTCCCGCCGCCTTGAAATAGGCAGTGGTGAGGCCTCTCCTCAAGAAGCCTTCCCTGGACCCAGCAATGTTGTCTAATTATCGTCCGGTCTCCAACCTTCGCTTTGTGGCGAAGGTTGTTGAGAGTGTGGTTGTGCGGCAGCTCCCCCAGTACCTGGATGAAACAGTATATCTGGATCTGTCCCAGTCGGGCTTCAGGCCTGGGTACAGCACAGAAATGGCATTGGTCGCGTTGGTAGATGATCTCTGGAGGGCTTGGGACTGAGGTTGCTCCTCTGTCCTGGTCCTATTAGATCTCTCAGAGGCTTTTGATACCATCGACCATGGTATCATGCTGCACTGGTTGGAAGAGTTGGGGATGGGAGGCACCGTGCTGTGGTGGTTCTCCTCCTTTCTCTCCGACTGGTGGCATTCTGTGTTGGCAGGGGGGCAGAGGTCGACTCCGAGGCGCCTCATTTGTGGGGTACCACAAGGGTCGGTCCTCTCGCTCCTCCTGTTCAACATTTATGTAAAGCCGCTGGGCGAGATCATCCGTGGTTTTGGGGTGCAGTATCATCAGTATGCTGATGATACGCAGTTGTACATCTCCACCCCAGACCACCCCAACGATGCCCTTGAAGTGATGTCCCGGTGCCTGAAGGCCATATGGATCTGGATGGGGAGTAACAGGCTCAGACTCAACCCGTCCAAGACCAAGTGGCGGTGGTTTCTGACGTCCCAATATAGTCAGCTGGCGCCATTGCTGACTATTGGGGTGAATCATTGGCCCCCACGGAGAGGGCTCGCAACTTGGGCGTCCTCCTGGATTCACGGCTGTCTTTAGAAGAGCATATGACGGCCGTGACCAGGGGGATTTTTTATCAGGTTCGCCTGATTCGCCAGTTGCGTCCCTTTCTGGATCGGGACTCCCTACACACGGTCACTCATGCCCTCGTCACTTCCCATCTGGACTACTGTAATGCTCTCTACATGGGGCTCCCCTTGAGGAGCACTTGGAGGCTCCAACTGACGCAGAGTGTGGCCGCGCGGATGGTTACGTGAGCGACATGGCGTTCCCATGTGACACCTCTCCTGCACGATCTGCACTGGTTCCTGGTGGTCTTCCGAGTGTGCTTCAAGGTCTTGGTTACCACCTTTAGAGCGCTCCATGGCTTGGGACCTGACTATTTATGAGACCACCTGCTGCCACCAGTAGCCTCCCACCGGCCGGTTTGCTCTCACAGAGAGGGTCTCCTCAGGGTGCCGTCAACCAAATAATGTTGGTTGGTGACCCCCAGGGGGAGAGCCTTCTCTGTGGGGGCACCTACCATCTGGAATGAGCTCCCCCCAGAGATACGAAAGATCCCGGACCTACGCACCTTCCGCCGCGCTCTTAAGACCTTTTTATTTAACCAGGCTGGCCTGGCCTAATTTCTCCTCTTTTAATAATTATGTAATTTTGTAATTTTAACTTGTTTTAAATTATTAGGGTTTTAAATATTACGGCCAAATTATTTAATCGGATTTTAATTGTTTTAAATTTTGTATGCATATTGTTTTACTATATGGCTGTTCACCACCCTGAGTCCCTCGGGAGATAGGGCAGTATACAAATCAAATAAACCTCAAACCTCAAACCTCAAGGTTGACTCAGCCTTCCATCCTTTCTAAGGTAGGTAAAATGAGAACCCAGATTGTGGGGGCAATAAGCTGACTTTGTGTAAATATACAAAAGTATGAGGGCTATTGCTTAATGCATTGTAAGCCACCCTGAGTCTCTGGAGAAGGGCGGCATATAAATCAAATTAAAAAAACAAAACAAAACACTGAACCATAGGGAAAAATGTTTTGAACCAAGATAGCTCAAATGGGCTAATTTATAGAATGCATGGGTCGAAAATCCAGGATTCATGATCATCTTGGAATTGAAGTTTGGCAAATTTTACAAAATATTTTATGACATAAACACTATCATAAAATCAATAACCCTGTTATTAACATCTATTAACATCTGCTGCTTGCAATTACTGCAAGTTCGAATCCCACCAGGCTCAAGGTTGATTCAGCCTTCCATCCTTTCTAAGGTGGGTAAAATGAGGACCCAGATTGTGGGGGCAATAAGCTGACTTTGTATAAATATACAAAAGTATGAAGGCTATTGCTTAACGCACTGTAAGCCGCCCTGAGTCTCCGGAGAAGGGCGGCATATAAAATCAAATAAAAAATAATAATAATAGATGGAAATGTTTTTTCTGGGTGTGATAGTAAAATAAAGATGAATATGCTGGGAAACAGCCAAATAATATGAATATGCTGGGAATCAGCCAAAACAATAGACGATTATGCTGGGAAACAGTCAAATAATAAATGAATATGCTGGAAAACAGCCAAAAGAGGATGATCAAGAGACAAATAGTTAAAATAAATATGATTTAAGCTGGAATTGATAGTAATAATAAAATGATTATGTTGGGATTAGTATTAAAAATAAAGGTGATTATATTGATATGAACAGTAAAATGAAGATGATAAGATTGTAATAATGAAATGACTCTGTAAAATGAAGAGCATAATGTGTGATAAGTGGTGTTAGTTAAAAGAGATTAGGATTTAAAGATTTAATGTAATGGGTCTTAGGTTATGGGTATATAGATAGAATTTAGGGTAATAATTGTAATTAAATATTGAGTTGTGTTATTTGAAAATTAAAATTTGTGGTGATATAATAGAAAGGCAAATGTTTAGATTAAGATATTACAATTGTGGGAAAAATTTCTGTTTTGGCTTTTACTTTAATTGTACCTATTCATGACCGGATCAGTGCTCCGTTCTTAAAAGATGTATTTTAAGTTTATGTTTTTTAAAAATAATAAAAAAAATTCCCAAAAAAATTTCCTGTGCTGATGTTTGACTGTGCTCTAAAGTTCAACATAGTCTAGCTTTTCCAGTGAAGGCAGTACCTTAGAAGCTCTGTTGAACGCATTGTGGAATCTGGTAAGAAAATATCTTTGAAACCATGATCTAACACATCACATGGTTTATCTATAAGCTACAAGAGAGAAAGATCTTTTATATCTTTAAAAAAAACAGGGAAGAAATAAGGAGAGGTTCCACTATTCATTTCCCTCAATTAATAGCATGCCAATAGGGCTTTGAATGTGGTGACTGGTCAGCCATAAAATTTCTTGTCATCATTCCCACAGATGTTGGTATAGTCTCCCTATATTTCCTAAAGGTGTCCATGTGAAGTATCTTATCTTATCTTTTCTGAGAAGAGAAATGGAGTGTGAATATCCAGTCCTCTCATTCATGTTATCAAGCAAAATATTAAGTTACAGCATAGAACTTTCAAAGCTACACACATCCTCCACCTCAGTTCCTCAAGTATCTCTGAGGATTTTTCCCCATTTCATTTCATTTGAACATGCACATACATGACATTCACAGGTGCTGCTAAAATGCCAAGATAATTACAGCCTGTCAGCATAATTCCTTATGATGGTAATTCCACTGTGTAATTTATTCCACCAGGCATTTTTACCGCACATTTATCTGAGGTTGAACTAAAGGAACAATGTCTTTAAAGAGGACATAACTCCAGGGAAAGTGCAAGCAAAGTCTATAGAGAAAACAATGCCTGTGTTAGCCAATGTCCATGTCTCATTCTAGCAATATTTCACCTTTTAGATAGTGGTGGGTTGCTCCCAGTTCGCACCGGTTCGCAAGAACCGGTAGTAAAAATTTGTAGTAGTTCAGAGAACCAGTAATAACATTGGCTGACCATGCCCCCGAACCGGTCCCCGGCCGGGTTGCCGCTCGCTTACCCCGCCCACCTCATCAGAGGCTTCCCCCCCCTTTAAAAGCATTTTTTCTACAACCTCTTTGGCCAAAAAAAATGCTTTTAAAAGTTAAAAAAAAAGCCTCTCATGATCGCGCAGCTCAGCTGGGATCGTCAGAGGCTTCCGAAAGCATTTTTTTCCTGCAATCTCTTAAGGTTGTAGAAAAAATGCTTTTAAAAGTAAAAAGTTAAAAAAAAAAAGTTGGCCATGCCCACCCAGTCACATTACCCCCCCCCACCAAGCCACACCCACAAAATAAGCCACACCCACAGAACCGGTAGTCAAAATTTTTGGAACCCACCCCTTCTTTTAGATCAGGCTATGGAGGTTTCAAATCCAGCCACTGGACATCCACAATATTAATTAAGCAAACACATTTCAGGGCTGATTGTATTAAACACAGAAAACAAGTTTTCCTCTGTAATTACCAACAGTCTTTTTTGCTATTTATTATAAAAATAATAAGAGGCACAGTTTCTGAAGTAGAACACACTTTCAGGGTGAAATAGAGAAAAATCCAAACTTAGTATCAATTAATCTTTTATTATATAGGAACAGAGCCAGGATTCTGTTTGGATTTTGAAAAGTGCTACAGGATTAGAATCTTAACTTCTTTTTTGCAGCTAAGGACTGTTCCTCAATTGTTCCTATTCCTAGACAAACATCCCCATGTACCCACTTCTTTTCTGTCAGGATACTGCCTTTGCTTTATTTCCAGTCCACACTTAGCACTTAAATTCAAATTTTCTCCTGACAGATTCCCCCTCCCCCTGGGTACAGTATAACACGTTACTGATTGTTGGGTTGCAGTTGTTGTCAGATGTTGAGATCTGTCCAACTCCTATTGGCCAATTTAGGGCAGTACAGACATGTCTCTTCCTTGCAATCCTTAGGCATTTTTTCATGACCATATCTTGAACTATTGAGGGATCAAATATCTGGGTTCCTCAAGGACACCTGCCCACTTAGAATCTGACTTCACAGGTTGTCACTAGCTAATTCTTTCAACCCAGAAGCATGTCAGTGCTTCTGACATGAGTGCAATGCAATGTCAATGCTTTATTTTACTGATAGTAAAGTATTTTCGTTATAGACATGCTTTATCTCTTCATCAAATCAATTGTCAACAAATTGTGCTACAAATATTTTATTGAGATAATATAAAAAAATATTCAAAAACGTTTTCCAAGATTTGATTAAACTCTAGATTTGACTGATATATTCTTCATTTCCTCATTCAGAACAGCAAAGGAAAATGGCACTATACCATGTAATAAAGTCTGAAAGATCTAGTGGAGATGAGAATGCTACCATCCATAGGATTTAAAATATGGTAGCAGTTGACTTTAGAATATTAATTTGGATTACACAAGCATAATTCAAAAGCATAATTCTGAAAAAAAAACTGTTGGCTAGAAACAGTATTTATGGTATTCTTTATGTTCTGATAACATTTTTGAGTATTTGTTAGTATAGATTATGGAAAATGGAGACTGAGATATAAGGACAACATTAATTAAAACTAAATAAATGATCTTGGGAGTTCCCATGCTAATGGGATTTATCCAATTCAGTATGTTAATTTTAGACTTTAGCTAAAGTTTTTCCTTAACTTCTAATGTATTTAACAAACTATTCTTTTCTAATCCTAGAACTTTCTGTTCAAAATGCAAAATATTTCCTTTGAGAACTACATGATTGTACCATGATGCAAACAAGAGTATCTGTTTTAAGAGAGATGATCAATCAAATTCATGGCAATCATAATTATATTGACTAAATTCCTTCTTTTAGTTTCAAAAGATGTCAGAATTCAAACAAAATAGTACTACATTAAGATGCATATTAGTTTACACATAATGTCAGGTATGAAATTCAACAAAGCTTTTAGGTGCTATACAAATCAGAAAATTTTAGCATGATGTGTGAGAACACAGCTATTGTGCATTGTGAATTATAATTGTGACCCAGTATTATGTGTGAACCAAGCCATTAGGTGTATATAAAAAGCCAAATGTAAACAAATCATGATTTGGTGTCTTTATAATCATCATCATGTCCTTTCTTTCTTTCTTTCTTTCTTTCTTTCTTTCTTTCTTTCTTTCTTTCTACAATTTATTAGCCACCCATCTTACCAGTGGGTAATTCTGGGTGAGGAACTCTATCTTCCTCCATTCTCTTTCTTTTGGGATCTGAGGATTGTCAGATAATATTACCCCAAGGCGAGTAATTTCTCAGATTGTAAGCTAGTGAAGTCATCTCTATCCTAAATCAGAGTTGATGAGAAAAAGAAAATGTTTGGAATAATTGCACTGGTTGAGGCACAGAAGTGAGAACCCGCTGAACAAAACTGTGCTGCCACCTTGTCCATTCAGTGGCCAAATGGCATTGATCTCAAGATTCTGTCAATGATGCCAGAACTATAGGATAATTAATCCTACACAATTAATGTAGGAAGAGCATTAACCCTTGATCCCAATTTACATGTAACATGACCAAAGCTGAAAATTGCTTTGAGATTTTATTGATCTGAGCTACAGGTTGTTCTCTTTCAGAAGAAGACAAATGTTTTTCAAGCAAGCAATTTATTACACTGGTTCCAAGCATTACACGATCTCCTCTTGCATAGTTTATTAGAAAGAAACAGTGATTTATTTAGGGTGAGAACAACCTTGTTCTTGATCATACAAAGTTATTTCTTGCTTTTTTCACTGGGAATTGTACAAGACAGCAGTTTAGACAAAGGGAGCTTGTTTCTAGTATTTGTACAGCCTGGGCTCCTTATCACTTTTTTAAAAAAAATTTGATTTATATGCCGCCCTTCTCCGGAGACTAAGGGTGGCTTACAATGCGCTAAGCAATAGCCTTCATACTTTTGTATATTTATACAAAGTCAGCTTATTGCCCCCACAAACTGGGTCCTCAATTTACCTACCTTAGAAAGGATGGAAGGCTGAGTCAACCTTGAGCCTTGGTGAGATTCGAACCTGCAATAATTGCAGGCAGCTAGTGTTAATAACAGGGTGCATTAGATCACTATACTATCCAAGGCTCTAGCTACTTACCGCTATTCCCTTTCTTGCTAGTATTTTGTTTTGTGCAAGTTATCTTCTACTGTAATAACTTCTATCTTATTCTGTTTTACACTTTAAACATGGCTTTGGTTGTATCTGCTAATACTTATTGATTTTAGGGTTTTACATCTTTGACCTGATGTTTTTGATTGTAAGAAAGCTCTCTGTGCACGGGCTTTTATATATCTGGATTCCAGAATTGATGTCAGTGGCAGAACCCAGGGGCCGTAGAAATGAGAACCCGTTTAAATTGCTTGATCTTCATCATTGATGGATCATTTTAGAATTCAGGCAACTATGAAGGATGTTTCTAAAATCCAACTAATCTTTGTATTGCAGAATTTTTGACATATACAATAAGAAAGATTCCTAGGTATTGCCTGCCTGATGTTGGAACCCACAATGTTCTATAGTCATTGAGTGGTTACGGGTAATGAAATGTAATGGCAGTAACTAGGGCAGAGATTTGAAAGGAAATCAGACTGGATAAGAAACACTAAAGGGAAACCAAGAGCAATACAACCCAGTGCCTCAGACATATTTATTAGAATATAAAATATGTCATAATCTGTAAATAGAGTATCCAAAGCTTTCTCCTTCAGGATTATACTGTACTAGCCCAGAATCATATTTGTCACAGGGACTGTTGCCAAGAAAAGTAAGGCCCGTTAACTCATGAAACCAGATCCACTGGCCTCCTTAATGCAATGTTGTACTGAGTTTTTCTTTCCTGTTGTGTCTGCCTTTTATTAGGTATCTTAATGTATTACTTAGTTTTTAATCCTTGCAAGCTGTCCAGAATAGTTGAGTGGTGAACCTGTAAATTCAAATGAACAAATAAATGTTCCTCTAATAGTTTCAGGTTTCTGTTATTGCTATTAGGGCCAACCGTTGAGTGCCATCTTCCCTTTACATGCTATAATATTATTTCAGGGCCACTTCACAATGAATGAAATTAGAGATGTCTTCATAATGCATTAAAATTGTTGCTGGCTTCTCATACACAAAGGGAAGAGAAAAAAATGTTGTATGGATATTTTCCTGCATGTACTTATAACATATGTATGCAGAAGATTTAACCAAGGGATTAATACCTCAGTAGTACTTTGTCCACATGCTAACTCCCCCTAAAATTAGCATGAATCAGGCTTGAAAAAAAGACAAAGAAACACTATGGAATAATCAGAAATGACTGCTGAGTTGAAAATGATGTCAACTGGATTCTCTGTAATAAGTGACCAAATAAGTGGTAACAATTCCACAGAAAATGGCTTCTGTTAAAAAGTCAATGTGTAAACATTAACCCTTTGTAAACAACACTAAGAAATTTAGCTGGCAAACAAAATTACTATTTTGAGGTTCACAAATTACAATGAAAGTTAAACTCTTGAAAACATAATGGATCAGCCAGCTCTTCCAAGGGTCAATTCAGTAAAAATAACTACTAAAAAAGGACTATTTTTTTTTCATGTGGAGGAGACAAAGATTCAGCAGCAGGTTATAGTTGTTCAAACTTGCATTCTGGTTCTGGTTCTTAGCTGCACCTGATAACATTGATTTTAACATCCCACTTTAACTTCCAAGAAATGAGTTTGGTTACGTGTCATTGCTCAAAGAATGTGGAACGAGGTCTGGACATGCTGTCTCATAAAAGGCAGCATAGATTTTTTTTAGAATTACTGAGCCTTAGCAGATACAACTGCTGTCTCTAAATTGTATAGTTATGGAAACCTTTCTCAAAATAAAGGAACAACAAAGCAATTCTATACTTCTGCTTAGATGTAAGACTATACATTCCTCTATTTATAAGGGAGCTGGAACCAAATGCCACAGCATGACATTCTTTCTGCCTAAATGTACACATTGGCTCTAACGCTATTTCACAATATAGCTAACACCAAATAAGCTATTAAATACCAAAGTAAGTAGTTTAAACAAAATACAAAACAAAACAAACACAGTACAAATAAGAATCAAAATGCTAAAAATAAATGTCAATAAAATAAAACATTTTTTTCCTAAACAAAGTAGTGCAGACAACATTCACAGGTGCATAGCTGACACCTCGTACTCGGCTCCCTCCTTTGCCATCTTATGTTAATGATTTTATCTGCTGTGTTATTTTATAATTGATGATTTTGACATTTTTAAAATGTTTTTATGCTGTAAGCTACCCAGAGTTTTTGGATATGAGATGGGCAGCCAATAAATTTTACAATAAATAAATAAATACACAGAAAATGTCTTTTGAAGAAGTTCCAGGGCCTAGGAGCATCCCCCAATAAGGCTTTCTTGAGCACAGTGAAATCTCATTCCAACAGAAAAATTCAGGGGAATTCACAAACTTCCATTGAATACAAAACCAGCGAAATTTCGATCATGACGTCATGATACATATGAATGAAAAACTCGGGGGGGGGGGAGGGGGAAATTGCCCATTGTATATGAAATCCAGGTTTCACTGTAGTACTTACTCATTATAGCCAGCTAGTGTGCTCTTCGTCCGTGATGCACTCCTTGTCAATAAATCTAAAGGGGGAAATTCTCATGCATTTTTTCCCTATCATTCAAGGTGATGGAAGAGAATTTATGTCCATTTTTTTCCCAGAGGAGAAGAAAAATGCTCATGGATAGGATGTTCTTGCACTCTGCTGGGACTTTGCCAAGAGTAACTGTACGTACAGTGGTGGGATTCAGCCAGTTCTCACCACTTCGGGAGAACCGGTTGTTAACTTTCTGAGCAGTTTGGCAAACTGGTTGTTGGAAGAAATAATTAAGGCAGAGAACCGGTTGTTAAATTACTTGAATCCCACCACTGTGTACATATCAATCATTTCTCTGCAGCCTGTAGAATCTCTAGGTTAAATTCTGAGGAACAGTATAGAGAGGGTTTGAATGTACCAGCCTTCTGCTGGGTTTTTTTTCGTATTGGGACAGATGAGCTGTTGGGGAGTTGGTGTGAATAGTTGAAGGCAGAAAGATGTGCAAGAAAGCACAACATCAAAACTAGCATTTCTTGACACTTCAAAGAGAGAGAGAGATTTGAAGTGATTTTCAAACAAAGTAAGGCAGAAAAACTGAAATGTTTTTCACAAAAGACATTTTGTTACGCAAGTTTCCAGGGGTGGGGGAAGTAATGTACTGTATAACTTAAGTTTCTATATTCCATATTCCATTAAGGGACAAAGTGATCTTGTTATTATGAGTATCTTAGATTTAGTAGCTTAAAAAAATGAAATAATAGCCCTGAAAGGGAACCCTAATAACCAGCAGGTGGGTCTATTGCATGGCGCTCCCATGTAACACCGCTCCTGCGCGAGCTGCACTGGCTCCCAGTGGTCTTCCGGGTGCACTTCAAGGTGTTGGTTATCACCTTTAAAGCACTCCATGGCATACGGCCTAGTTATCTGCGAGACCGCCTACTGCCACAAATGACCTCCCACCGACCTGTGCGCTCCCACAGAGAGGGCCTCCTTAGGGTGCCATCAGCCAAACAATGTAGGCTGGTGACCCCCAGGGGGAGAGCCTTCTCTGTGGGGGCACCTACCCTCTGGAACCAGCTGCCCCCTGAGATAAGAAGAACTCAAGACCTCAGTGCCTTCCACCGTGCCCTTAAAACCCATTTTTTCCAACAAGCCGGACTGGCTTAGGAAGTACTTTTAGACGTTTTAAATTGGTTTGTTATTTTTTAAAATTGGAGCCAAATTTATATATATTTTAATTGTCTTAATATTTGTATTGTATGTTTTTTAATTCTGGCTGTTCACTGCCCTGAGTCCTCAGGGAGAAGGGTGGTATATAAATTGAAAAATAAATAAATAAATAAATAATTCCCTATGTGACCTATATTGTAATGAAATATTTCCTTTGAAGGGCAGTTGCACTAGGAAAAAGAAGCCACATTTGAGGGATTTTCTCCCATTATATTTAAGCTTTTTCAGAGATATGGTTTTCATCAGAGGAGATACAAAAAAGTTAAATTTCATTCCATGCCCACTAATTACAGGTTATGTACATGCATATATGCACTTAAGTGCTGGTTGCATTTTTGTGTGTTTGTGGAAAATATACACATAACATTTAAAAAAAAAAGAATTTAACAACATTACCAGCTTGGGCATTTGGTACTTGACATGTTTTACAAGCATTCATGTGATATGCTTCAGAGGGCAGCACATGTCATCCTATAAAAAATAAACAGATTGGCAGCATGGAGCTCAATTCATAGCTGTAAGTCAACACTCTTCTCATTGCAGACAATGAAAATGTACAGCTGTTCAGAAACAAATAATTCCTGCAGGATATAGCAGAGCTCTTGTATCTAAAGGCTTTTGCTTGGTCCTTTCCTTTTGCTAATGATCACATCCAGAACTAAAGAGACCTGCTTCATTTTTTTCTATTCTTCTAACCATCTCAGGATGGTTTGTTTACGTCAGTGGCTGGACTTCAAGGTTGTGTAATGGGCATTCTGTTCATGTTACCTTAACAAGAGAGAAGAAAAACTTCTGAGGAGCTGGTTCCATCATATTTTTCTCTCCTGAACCCTGATCAGCATTGGTTTCTGTGGCAGGGACGGAAAGTTTCCAGACAACTGTATTAATCTGCCATCTATTGGTTGTTTTGGATGATACAAAGCCATCTGAGATGTAATCTGATGCACATTCATCCATTCCTTCCATGCTTTAAAAAAAAATCCCCCCCCCCCCCGGTCCTTTTTCCATAGGAGAAAGTTCTCACCATGCTCCCATTAATGGCTTGGCTTAAATTTTCGCATTTTATCTTTATCTGAAATCATATCATTACACTTTCTTAACAATAAAAAATATTTTTCCTACTTCACTGAGTTACCATGTTCTATTGCTTTTGTGCTACATTAACAAATATTATTATTTGTTTTGGAACCTTCAGCCTGTCAAAAATTCTTCGTAATACAGTGACAATACATAGTCATCGGCAATACATAGTGAATAATTGTGTTGTGGATCCCTTCTGTCAGGGAACTACATTTGGTAGGTTCCAGAAGGCAGGGCTTATTTGCTGTGACACCTGCCTTATGAAACATTCTCCTCCCCACCTCCCAGAAGTGAAGTTAGCTCCATCCCTGTTAATGTTCCAGAATTTCCTCCAGAAATGTCATCAGGTCATGTCATCAGGCGTGAGGATCCCAGGAGACGGACAAGATCTTGAGGTAGCCCCATTACTGTGGTTAACATTAATCCTCTTTTATGCCTTATAGCAGGGGTCCCCAATTCCCAGGCAGTGGACCGGCACTGGTCCGTGGCGCACCAGAAACTGGGCTGCACAAACTAGAGAAGCCCCATCCTCACACACATGGAATGCAGGTCGTGTATGAAATCACATCCACTCCGGTCCATAGAAAAACCTCTCTCCATAGAACTGGTCCCTGGTGCCCAAAAGGTTGGGGGCCTATGCTTTATAGGGTTGTTGTTTTTTTTGCACTTTTAAATAGTTGTTTTTATATATTTATTGTTTTAATTGCTGTAGGCTGCCTAGAGTTACTTTTTGTGAGATGAATGCCCATATAAATTTGGCAAATTAGCAAATCGGATGTCCACGACGTTACTTTGAGAAGCAAATCTTTACTTTCAGTTTTCAGCGTTCCATATTTAATGATAATACCATGCTTAAAAGCGTTGAGGTCTATGCAATTTAGACAATAGTGCTACAGCTCTGAACGTTTCATAAAAGTTCAGAGTTATGAGAAAAATAATGAACACTATTAATAGGATTACGGCCATTTAAAATGTAATCTCTCAAAATGTATCACCCGGTTTTACTTGAAAGATAGCTCAAGAGTGCTTATCTGACTTTGGACGTCACTGCAGCTAACAGCTACACACTCTTGTGGCTTTTCCCTCCTTGCCTTTTCTGTTGTGCATCAATCTAAGAGGCCCTTTCTGAGGAACAACGTGAAATCATCTTTATCTCTTTTCTGCAGAATTAAGGGTAATAGTGGCTGTTGGCTCAAAAGAGCAATGTCATTAAAGTGTGTAAAACAGAATAACATCGTATAACCATAAAAACGTAAAGGAACTAAAAAAAATAGCAATTTCTTTCTCACTTCTAAAATCCATTACTTATACAAACCTCTATAGGCTTTTTCAGATGTTCAATTTCTTCCATTCCAGAACTCAGTTTAAATTTTATGCTTTCCCCCTGCTATGTAGGCAATTGGTGTGTGTGATATTTTTGTAGCAAGAACTGTCAACTTACTAGCTACCGTATTAACTCTCTTGGTAGAGAATATTTTTTGCAAGCCTCCCCAAATGTGTTAGGCCATGGAATCCAGAATTCCCAACGAGTTTTGATATTGCCTGAGAATTCTCACAGGAACTTCAAGAGAGGCTAATACATTGCAACAGAACTCAAGAAACAAGTGGCATTGTTGTCTGGCTGCCAACCTCCATTGTTTGGATGCCATCCATCCCTCATGATAGTTAGGAAGTAGCCTAGATCAAACCTTCCTATGTGTACACATAGAGCATAAGTGTTTTGGGTCAGTTTTTCAAGAAAAGATTGGACAACCATAGGTTGGTAAAATGGCTACTGCTTAGGGCAGGGGTTGGGTTGGAATAAAAAGCCTCCAAGGTCCTTCCAGCCCTATGATCCTATGATTCTATGTCGGTTCTTGCAAAACAACTTTATAAACCTGCCTGGCCCTAAAGACAAAAACACATGGGACGGTGCCAGAGATTAGGATCCCTTTCTCTTTTAGGATGTCAGATTTCGATGTTATCTCAAATAAATTACATTTCCAAACACAAAGTCTTTGATGAAATCTTTCATTTATTGTGCATAACGATCTGGCCGCAGACTTGTTTGCAGCCGAAACTGACCCGCTGCCCCCAAACCCTTCCCTTTCCGTTCCTCAATTCTCAACATCTCATTGGCCATCTTCCAAGTCACTCTTGTCTTCTTGGCTACTTCAATTCACAGGAATTTCCCCCCTTCCCATCTCATCTCCTAGGGGATGTTATCTGCTGGGGGAATAAGTGGGTGAAAAGTCAAACTGCTACTTCTATACTTCATGTCAGCGCTGGAGCGAATGTAACTTGGAGCACTGACATAGGAATCATAAAAAAAGGTGAAATAGTGAAACAGGTAATTCAAAGTTATATAAATGGTACAATTTCTTGGCTTTAGCATAAAGTAGCAATTCAGCATTTCCCCCAGCCTCTGCTCATGCATTTTCATATCTATTCTATACAACAGTGTGATTTCAGTTTTTGGCTTGGAGCACTTCCCCAATTAGAAAAACAGAGTTCGCTTTAATATTTAATTAGTACCTGTTTAATGGCAAAAGACTATTAAGCCCTTTCTATAGAAGGGAAGGGAAGGGAAGGGAGAGAGGAAGGAAGGAAGGAAGGAAGGAAGGAAGGAAGGAAGGAAGGAAGGAAGGAAGGAAGGAAGGAGGGAAGGAAGGATATCGATATAAATAGACTGGGAATAGGTATATTCCCAGGTAATAGACATAAATTGTCTATTTATGTCTGAGTCTCAAGGTTGACTCAGCCTTCCATCCTTCCGAGGTAGGTAAAATGAGGACCTGGATTGTGGGGGCAATAAGCTGACTTTGTATAAAAAAGAACATTGCTTAGGGGGGGCTGAAAGCTCTACTAAGCAGGTATATACAAAAGTATGAAGGCTATTGCTTAACGCATTGTAAGCTGCCCTGAGTCTCTGGAGAAGGGCGGCATATAAATTGAACCAATAATAATAATAATAATAATAATAATAATAATAATAATAATAATAATAAAAATAGGCTGTACATGCTGGTCAAATAATATATTTCTTACCAGCTGTAATAATCATGTCACTTTGTCCTTCGTTCAGTTTTGGCAGTCTGAAGCAGAAAGACAGTTGCTGTATGCTTATTGTGCTCATTAGATTGTTCATAATAGGTTTATATGAAAAACATATCTAAAGTTTTTTCTTCTTGTTGTTGTTTTGTTTTCAATTATGCCAATATATGTAATTTTAATTCTGTAAAATATATTTAAATTGTGCCATTAATTGAATATATCATCACTGTTGTCATCAACCACAATAATATTACTATTAGCACTATGTGCTTTCCTTATACATTCTCAGACAGTTTCACTCCTGCCATTTTTTAAATAATAGATCATCTTATTTGACAATAGATATCTATAATAAGCACAATTCTTTCCTTGTTTCTCCATCACATCACTGTGGTGTTGCTGATGGAAAATGAGAGAATACAACTCATCTGCAAATGAAACCAAAGGAGGTAGGTCAACCCCATTAGCTTTGGTGACGTACCTAGCATAAGGAAATTGCGGACACTCTGCTGAAGAACATAAATAACCCTCTTCAGATGAGCTTTAGCTTCTCAAGCAGTGAGTTAAAGTAAACCTTGGTTGGATAGACAGGGTGTTTAAAAACACCACAGCACTTCTTATAGCCTGTTCAGTGGTTTTTTCTTGTTTGCCGTTTGTTCAAATCTGAATGTGTCAGACTCTGTCATGAACAGCCATTCTTTTCTTAGAGTTTGCCAAGCAAAAGCTTTCTTGGATTATATTAGTGTACAGCTTTTAAGAGGCTTTTGTACTCACAAATGAAGTGACACATACAAACAAATGCACACACACAAAGAAGTTGATTGGCATCTCCAAAGTTTCTAATTGTTCCCTTTTGCCCTGTGAAGACTTTTGGATTAGAAGACAGATCCTTGTTCAAGTCCACCAAATCATTCAGGTTGTGGCAAGTTAAAACAAGATCAAATGCAATAAAATATGAATAGTAAATAAAAAAAAATCCACCAAACATTCATGGTAAAATAAATAAAACAAGTAAATTTAACTCCCATATCCAGTGACACCAAAATACCAAAACAACTCACAGAATCAAAACCAATGATAACAGCGACGACTGTACAAAATAAAAGCATCATGAGATGATGAACAAAAATATCCCCAAAATCAGCAGTCCCCAAAGGGGGAATTCTAAGGTCAATAAGAGGGCATCTTCAACTGATAGGATCATAATAGAAAAAAAAACAGAACAAAAAACAATGCTTCCTAGCTTTGTCCCTCCTCACCTCATAGAAATAGGGCACTACCAGCAACTTTTCCTGGGAGTTGGACAGGTCAGCACTGGCTGGAGTAGGTGCCCTTGCATAGATCTTGGTACCAAGGCATATAAGGCTTTCTAAGTGAAAACTAATGCTTTGAATTGCACCCAGAAACCTTTTGGTAACCATGTGATTGGGGTAATGTGATCATTGCAAACAGCACCAATCAACATGGTTTCACTGAATTTTGTACCAACTGTTGTTTCTCAATGTTGTTTGAAAAGGACACAACTGGTGCACCTGCTGAATCTGGGCAAAACCCTTCTGATTGTGAACTCCATTTTTTTTTCATCCAGCAGGAACTATGAGTCCATGATGATTTCCAATTTATGGACCTGTTCCCAAGGGATAGTGCCAGTATTCTGAGAGACTGTTGAAGCTGATGCATAATTGAAATGAATAAGAAGTTACTTCAGCTGTTTGGGTTAAATTTTGGTCAGTTTCATGCCAGCTGACAGCGTTCAAGCACTGGGACAGGACTTCAATATAATTTCCCTCTGGGCTTAGGATGGCAATATAACTTTGAGCATTGCTAACCTATCAATTGTACTTACTCTGATCTGCCACATGACCTCACCCAGTGGATATGGAGAGAGAGAGAGAGAGCAGGGAGGGGGGTGGGAGGAGAGAGAACCAGCCTTTAGGGCAACCCATAAAGGGGGTAGCCACTGGGCTGAACTTTCCTCCCCATTGTCATTGACTGAAACTCTCCACTAAAACAGAAACAGAACCATTATAAAATAATCCTGACCATCTCTAATTGGTGCAATCTGGAAAGATACCATGGTTGATGGTATCAGAAGCTACTTAGAAGTCTTGTAGAAACCAAGAAATATTCACTGTCCTTTCAAAGTCATCCAGTAGAGCAATCAGTAATATCCCTATCTCTTATCTAAGTTTGAATCCTGACTGAAAAGAGACTATGTAGCCCATTTTTTCAAAGGTGCACAGCAGCTGAATCCCTACCACATGTTCAACAAGCTTCCCCCAAAAAGGAAGATTTGAGATTGAGCAATATTTATCAAGCATGCAAAATCAAAAGAAGGCCTCTGAAGGAAGAGGTGCACCACAGTCTCTTTCAAGATGTTGGTATCACTTCCTCATGCAGAAAAATTGTGACCACTTTCAGGATCCAGGAGGTCATATTCATTCTGGCCCTATGAAAGCAGCAACAGTCATACCAGAAAGCAACCCATTTCCCCAGAGACTTCAGGACAAAAGGAATATCAGATCACAGACCTATTTTTTTAAAAAAAATCTAATTGGTTTTTTACAGTAGTTTTTTTGCTACATTGGGCTATAATTTCTTTTTGCATGAAGACTGATGTGAAGAATGCTTTCTCCCTACTGCTTGTTACTTCCTTGCCATCTTCTCTCTTTAGTGAACCTACTGTTTCCTTGACTGTTTTTTAATATGTTGAAAGAAACTTTTTTTATTATCTTTGACTTTTGTTGCAAGTCTTTGTTCATTCCGAGCCTTTGCTATCCTGACTTCATCTTTGCATGTTCTGGCTATCTGCTGATAATCAACCTTAATTAAGTATCCCTCTTTCCATTTTTTGTACTTGTCCTTTTTATCTTTCAGTTTGTCAGAGAGATCTTTGTTGTGCTGGATTGGACTTTTATGATCACATTTTTCAGAGTTTCCCACGCTTCTTGAGTTGTTTTCCCCTTTAGGATTTCATCCATGGAATATTTCCTTCTACCTGAGTTTGGTAAAATCAGATCTTTTAAAGTTTAAGACACTGGTCGGTTTATTTGCTATAGCTTGTGTTTGCATTATATTGAATTCCAGTATGACTTGGTTCCTTTCACCCAAGGTTCTGGCAATTTCAACTCTCTCTATCAGTTCTTCTCTATTAGTAAGAATTAGGTCCAGTATAGCTTTACTTCTAGTTCCCTCCTCTACCTTTTGGATGATTAGGTTAGTTAGGGATCTATTTGATCTCCCACTCGCTGCAGAGTTAGTCTCTCAATTGATATATGGATAGTTAAAGTCTCCCATTACTACTATGGTATGCTTCCTACATACATTTGTTAACTGGTTGGCAAAGAGTTCATCTATTTCTTTCGATCGGTTGGGTGGCCTGTAATATACACCTATGGCAATGTCACTTTTCCCCCTTTTATATTGACCCATATACATTCTGGAGGGGTTTTATTTTTGATCATGTGCATTTCTGTAGATATGCAGTGATTTCTTACATATAGTGCAACTCCACCACATCTTTTTGTTGATTTGTTTCTTTTGAACAATTTGTAT
This sequence comes from Ptyas mucosa, assembly GCA_012654045.1. Classification (NCBI taxonomy): domain Eukaryota; kingdom Metazoa; phylum Chordata; class Lepidosauria; order Squamata; family Colubridae; genus Ptyas; species Ptyas mucosa. The sequence goes on along the minus strand of WNWU01000016.1, from coordinate 36,183,300 downwards.
CCATTCATCAATTCATTCCAGTCATGGGTTTTGTCCCACCAGGTTTCTGTAATGGCAGCTATGTCATACTTACCCTCGTGTACTATTGCTTCTAGTTCACCCTGTTTGTTCCCCAAGCTTTGAGCATTTGAATGTAAGCATTTAAGACTTTTATGCCTGTCCATGGGTATGTTTCCTGCATCTCCTAGTTATTTGTGTTTTTCTTTTTTCTCATCGCTCCCTACCTCATTGCTAGATTTGTTTTCTTGGGATTTATGACTCTTTGTGTTCTAGAGATTCTAAAGATTAATCACCCTCCCCCTTCAATTTTGGTTTAAAGCCCTTCTGATGAGTTGGGACAGTCTTTTTCCAAGTACATTTCCCCCTGTTTTCATGAGGTGCAGCCCATCCCTTCCCAAGAGTCCTTTGTGAAGATAATGCAGTCCATGGTCCAGGTGAAGATGAAGCCCTATTTTTGATGAACATTGAGCAAAATTGGCCAATTTTGCTCAATGTTCATCAAAAAATGACTTATCATGGGCATAGACTGATATGGTGACTAGGGCTTCAAACTGGGTCTCATATCTATGCTGATTCAGGTTTATTTTGGTCTTTGTTCACCAATGCTTTAGGCACTGGTTTTGACATTTCATCTTTCAAAGTAACTTTGAGAACCAACATGCAATGACAGGGACACACACACAAAAGGCTTATCTGTGGTAATTTAGTAACCTCAGTTGTCTCATATTGAGAAAGGCTGTCGGATCAATTCTCCCCAGGGCCTTCAAAACTCCTTGAGATCCATCAGAACAGTGGTGGGATTCTACCAGTTCAGACTGGTTCGGGCGAACTGTTAGCTCCGACTTTCAGCCCTGAGTGGACAAGTTTGCTCCAATTTTGAAGTGGGCCCAGTTATACTCACCCATATTTCCATTTCCAAAGCCCAGCTGATAGCCATGGCAGAGTGGACTGCTGCGCCTCAGCTGTTTTCCTTGCCAGCAGCAATGCGGAAGGTGAGTTTTCTGCAAATTACGCACAAAGCGCATGCTTAGCGAACCAGTTGTTAAACCGGTAGGATCTCACCCCTGCATCAGACCCCTAGGCTCTGCTATACAAAGGTCCTGGGGAAAAGTTAATTTTAATTGAGCTGTAAATGATCTAACTATGGCAATGACCAGAATAATGTTTTCTATATTCAGTTCTCTAGGCAATCACTCTACTGTGAATATCAGATCTAGTGTACATTTTGAATAGTTACCACATCTATTTATTCACCTATTCTTCCATAAAAATCCACACAGACTAATCATCATTTGCACATTCTTGCAAATGATTCAGTGCAGGGATTTTGCAGCCAATCACTGCTCCTCTGAGAAGAACAAAACCAATTTCTTCAAATAACTGTTTTTTTTTTAAAAAGTAACAATTTTACACTTCTAGATTTTCATACTGGAAAAATGCTAAGATCCTTATGCTATGCTATGCACTTGGATTCATTTAGCCAGTCCTATCTTTGAGCCACCCCATTTAGTAACAGAAACTGGGAATCAGAATGAGACTGTACACAGACCTGTTTGGTCAGACCACAAGCAAAGAGGGATCCTCATTTAAAGGGAAAAAAAATACAGGATTTAGTGTGATGATAAATGACTTCATTTATTTGGCAAAGATGTTAGGGTAATCTGCAAGTGGATCTGTGGCCCCATCTAGAAGTTTCTGTATCATTCTCTTATTGAAGATTAAGAAAGTGAATGAGAGAGACTAGAGGCTGGCTGGCTAACATGCAAATATGGGGATTCCAAGGGCAGATGTCTGTCTGTCTGTCTGTCTGTCTGTCTGTCTTTTGGTTCCTTGTTCCTGTCACTGCACAGAGATTGTGTTTGTTTATTAGTTCAGTTTATATGACCTCCCAATTCACTCTGTGTTGTTACTTGCTACTCTGGATATTTGGGGAACCATTAAACACACAGGATATTGGATGCCTGCCTTATGACGAGGCCTAGCCCTACAGAGAAAAATTTCATACATCAATCTTTTTGTTCCTGTTCTTTTTTGTTCACAGCTTCTTATTTTGAATGATCAGTCCAAGATTGGTTGGATTGTTTTGTCTGAAGAGCAGTTTTATTTTGCTTTGTTCAAAATGAAGAGAAGAAAGGAAGAACGGCAAGGAAACAGTGGTGATAGGAAGGGCGGGGAGATTGAAGCTCAAACATTGCAAAGTCAGAAGTTCATTAAAAACGGAAGGTTATAGCTCTTATTGTCCCTACGTCAGTCCTCCCCTTAACAAGCTCTCCCCATGACGCCAGGAGCAGCCTGCTAAATGTCAGTTACTTACTGGCTGAATAGAAAAAGAAGAAAAGTGGCTATTTGCTTGTCTGTTATGAAAGCATCGATCTAGCCTGAAAAGAGTGCAGGCTAAGAAGCCAGTGGATGTCCAGGTAAGCTCTTTTTAAATGAAAATCACAAAAAGACTATAAAGACATTTTAGTGATTGATTTTGTTACTTTCTTCTTCTTTTTTTAATCACTGCTGATTTCTTTTCCACTTTCTAAGACCACCATCATTTTTCCCATTTCAATTGGAAATAAAGAAATCGAAGCACATACTTTTAAAAATTCTTTTTCTACCATTAAAAATATAAATGCTGGGCTAAACAATGCATTTTATAAAGGCATTCACAACTAACTGGATTTCCTAGAATTGATTACCCACACAAATTCCTGTTCAATTAATTATCAGTCTTGCTCTTTTCCCCTGTGCCAGCCAACAGACTTTCTTGAAAGATTTTTTTCTTTTCCAGGATGTAACTCCTTTCTCCTACAGGCTTCCCTGGAGCTCCCAAGGAGAGGACGGAGTATTCTTCTCCAGGCCTTTCCCAAACAGCTAGAAACTTACACTCTTTGCAGCATCTCCTCCCTATCCGTCACCCTGTAAGCATCTGAGTACTTTTGGGTTACATTTTAGAAATAAAACAGTATGCAACAAAGAGGCCACTGCTTTGGTTTCTATTCTGTTCTGCTGCCCCCTCCCCCAACACCCAAATAATAATGTATTGCAAAAGCCTTTGATGGATACCAAAAAATGTTTGAGTTATCATGGTACCCTTAGAGGTCACATTGGTGATCCAAGGAGTGGGTGGGGGGGGACTTCTTTTCACTAAACAGATCAAACCAGTGAGTCTTCTCTATTATTCCTATAAACACTCCTGTAACCAACATGTCCATAGTTTAAAATATAGAGAGCTTACTTTCACTGGCTTTAGAAATTACAAAAGAGTGTGTGAGAAAATTTTGTTAATCAAATATATATACTATATTTTTTGGAGTATAAGACGCATTTTTCCCCTCCTAAAAGAGGCTGAAAATTTGGGTGCATCTTATACTCTGAATTTAGCTTTTTCAAAGCTTTTTTCAGCCTTTGTTTGTTTGTTTGTTTGTTTGTTTGTTTGTCTTATATGCCTCCCTATCTCACAATGGACTCAGGGCGGCTCACAACAATAAAACAAAGCCACACTTTGTTTTATTGTCTAAAATTTAAAAAATTTAAAATTAACCCTTAAAACCCCATCATCAGTCTAGGTCGAGGGATTTAAAAAGCCAAGTTTTTTATGAGACACTAACGAGTGAAGCGATCTCCGCTTCCCTGCTTTGCCTGCTCCCTTCGACTCTCAGCTGTGAAGTCTTTTTTTCAGCCCTAAGGAGGTGCTAGCAGTGAAGCGCTTTGCCTGCTCCCTCCGACTCTCAGCTGTGAAGTCTTTTTCCAGTCCTAACCAGGCGCTAGCAGAGTGAAGCGATCTCCGTGGTTTGCCTGTTTTTCTCATTGCTTCACTCTCCAAAGATCAGTTGTGCTTCAGAAGCTGTTTTTTATCCCCAAGCAGGGGATAAAAACCAGCAAACTAATGTGCTGAAGCTGACCAGACTAAGGACGCTAGCCAGATGAATACCTGGTAGGCAGATTTTTTTTCCTTATTTTTCTCCCCAAAAACTAAGCTGTATCTTATACTCCGGTGAGTCTTATACTCCAAAAAATATGGTAGCTGCCCATTTCACAAATGTTTCCCACATCACTGCCTGAGGAAGTAGCATTCATAAGGGTATCCATGATGTATTCCTAAATATTTATGATGTGGCAAAATATTGTATGTGCAGTGAAAACACACCTGTATATTATTTAAATATTAAGTCAGACACCTTTTGTAAATTGATATCAAATTTTGTGACAAGAGTCTCCGATCATACAGTATAAACATTTGTAATGGAAACACAGTTCCAGCAAACAAGCTTTGTGCTTTGCTCTCATTTTTTTGCTGATGTTAAGATTGTCAAACTTTTCAGAAATTGTAATTGGAAAACAAGAATCAGAAGGAAACCAGTGGAAAGACGCCTGTTGCTCTATTGTCATAAAAGACACATATTCCTTATCTATAATTAAACAAGCTATGCAGTATTAATAAAGTATAAGTTTATATACTGTTTCTCAATGTTAACCTGTTTCAGTATTCTATGACATAAATGATTTAAAAGGAGACTTCAAGGCTTTTCTACCTGAAGGCTCCTTAGTCTTTAGTCCAACAAAAGTGTGGTTGTTTCAATTGTGTGATAGGCAAGATTATAATATCTCTTAGCTGCTATTTGTAATTATCCATAGAAGAGAATGTAGGGCTGAATTGTGGAGTCCTTGGTGCTGTTTAAGTTTGGTAGTTTGCTTGCAGACATTTTGTTACCTAACTAGGAAACATCTTCAGTGCTAGGAAGGAGTAGACGTTGCTCTCTATTTATATAACAGTAGCTTGTCCTGCAAGTGTTGGTTGGGTTGTTGTTTTCTTCTGGTAGTTTCTTGACTAGGCTATTGTTTACTACTTGTTTGTTTGAGTTGGTAATTCCTTGATTAGGGTAGTGTTTACTACTTGATTGTTTGTCTTGTGTTAATCCTGGTGTTAATCCATGCTTATCTGGGTATTGATTGCTGGTGAGGACATGTTCTGGCCTTTCTGTTTTCTTTTTAGTTTTTTAGCTGTTGCTTTTTTTTTAATGGTTGTTGTTTATCTCTATGTGTCTGTTGATAGCTGGTTTTCTGAGTGCCAAGCTTCCAGGAATTCTTTAGCATTTTTGGATTTAGCTGGGTCTAGGATGCAACTATGATTAATCGGTCCATGTGTTGTGAAATTAAGGAGTTTTCATTATATCTTTTTAAAAGTTAATTAGTGTTCATAGATGCATTTTTCTAGTCTTCTGCCTATGTATCCCCATAGTGACCATTACAGTCATTACAATCAGTGGTGTGATTCAACCGGTTTGCACCACTTCGGCCGAACCGGTTGTTAAATTGCTGGCTGCCCATTCCAACAAAATGGAGACCCATACAGCTTTATCAAAAAGTCCCTGACCACTCAACCCAATACAGCATAACCAACAGAAACCCTAAAAAGAATTACACTGCCGTACATCAAGAATATCTCAGAAACCACAGACTACTACAACCAAATGTAGTAGCAGACCAGCATAGCACACAAACCAACTAAAGCCCTTCAAAACATCCTAAGCAAACAAAAAGACCCAACAATGCCAGAAGAAAAAACAGGAGTCATCTACAACATACAATGTAAGAACTACAACAACCACTATGTAGGACAAACAAGCAGAAGACTGGCAGAATGCATCCATGAACACCAACTGGCAGTCAGAAGACATGACAAAAATTCTTTAACTTTACAACATATAGACATTAACCATAGTTTCAATTGGAAAAACATGACAATCCTAATCCTAAACCAGGCCAAATCCAAAAATGCCAGGGAATTTCTTGAAGCCGGGCACTCTGAGAAATCAGTCATCAATAGACACATAGACATTAACAACATCTATAGACTATGCAAAAGGGATACTCAACCAGCCCAACAGAGAAAAAGACTTCAGTACCTCTCCACCAGTAATCAGCACTCAGATCAGCATAGATTAACTCCAAGGCTAACGTCAGACCAACAATAAAGTAAGCAATACCCCAATCAAGAAACTGCCAAAGAGCCATCAGTAAACAGCCCAACCAAAGAATCTTTAAGACCGCCCCCTCCCCCACACACTTAGAGAGGCAAGACACCAAAATATAAACTGACAGCAAACAGCACTCCTTACTAGCACTGATGATGCTACCTAGTTAGGATAATTAAACGTTTGCAAGAAAACAAGCAAGCTCAGAGAGCACCAAGGACCCCTCATGTCACTTTTTATTAAACTTAGTTTATTAGGTCAGTTGAATGATTGAATTGATTTGGATTGTACGTCCTGCCATTTTTCTAAACTTTTGTGCTCCTAACCAGATACTTGTTATCCATCTGTTTTGGAAAACTGAAAGCAAGTGAGCATCAGTTATGTAGCTATTGTGAGAGACTTCTTATCAAAGAGACATTTTCATTTTGGATATCCTTGTTAATAATATTTTTCATACAATATAATAATGCTTATTCATGGCTAATTCCTGGACTCTTTTAATGAACAAGCTAGATTATGCTACATTCATGGATCATTTCAATCCTTGACCATAAACATGAAGCCTACTGTCACAAAATAAAGTTGTGTATTAGGTATATTTCCTTGCATAGTGACTAAGGAGCCTTTCCTTTCCTTTCCTTTCCTCCTTTCCTTTCCTTTCCTTTCCTTTCCTTTCCTTTCCTTTCCTTTCCTTTCCTTTCCTTTCCTTTCCTTTCCTCTCCTCCTTTCCTTTCCTCTCCTCCTTTCCTTTCCTTTCCTTTCCTTTCCTTTCCTTTCCTCCTTTATTATAGTGAAAAAGGAGATCATTATCTTCTTTTTGTGATCTCACAGTAAGGAGAGGAACAAGTGAAAAGTGTTCAGTCTGTCTTCTTTTCTCTGCCATTCCTCATCACTACCTACTGTAATCTAAAATGTTGATGTGATAAACGAACTGCAATTCCGCTTGTGAGGAGGAAAAAGCTTCTTCCAATTTTCACTCCATGCAGCGATTATTGCAAATCGAAGGAGTCTTTGCAAAGTGACAGCACCGTGGGATAAACCTTCAGCAAGAGATACACAGCTTTAAACTGCGTAGCCATAATGTACATTAATGAGAGTCACATGGCTGAACCCTGGGCAAAGGAAAAATACTTCTGCCACCCCCACCCCAGGCCTCTCAGGTGAAGGAAATTAGAAGCATTCGAGAATGAACAAAAGATTCAATTTCTCCTCTGGTGTGAGACTGACAGGAGACCTATCACTATGGAAGGTTTGTCATTCATTGCTAGCTGGGCACTGTGACAGGCAGCAGGGGAGAGGCATTCAAGCTTGGGGAGAAGGTGATTGTACACTCTAAATGAGATCCTCTGTGGTGTCGGAAAGAACGGATCTCAGCAGTTTGTGAACCAGTCAAAAGAGATCAGGAAAAACATGGCAATTATTTAAGGTTACTTAAAAGTCTAGGCTAGAGATGCAGCTGTCCTTTTTCCAGCCTCTCTTAGAACCATTAACATTTGTCTCTTCTGTCTGTTTTCTTGGGGACTCAATTCCCTTGAGAAAACACAGGTCACACCAGTACATCCTGCATATTCCTTGGAGGCAAAGATCTCGGGGCATGGACTAGCAGAGAACTAGCCAGGTTGGATAAATGCCATTGGCTGTCCATTAGAAGTACGAAAGGTACTTAAGCACCCTCAAGAGAGGAAAAGAACAAGAATCTCTAAAAGGCATTTCAAAAAATTCTGAAGCTTTCCCATCTTTCCCTCTCTGTCTCTTTTTTTACTCCACTTGAAACACTTTTTACCGTTCTCTGGCTATTCCCTCCTTTCATGTCTCTTCCTGAAAGGTGGCGCAAAGTATCTAGGGCATTTTGGAGGATCTAAAATGATGGCCAAGACCTTTCAATTAACAAATATAGCAATTCAACTAATTAATCCATTAATCAAAGTGAAATGATTATAAAAAACCCTACACCATTGCTTTGACTAATAGTGGACACAAAATATGGATCCAGGGTATCTGAGGAACTGTCTCACTCCAATGGAATTGGCTTGACCCACCCATGCTGGCAGAGAGAGCATGCTGCAGATCCTATCACACAAGGAATTCTGCCTGGCTGTGGCTCCTGCCCTTTAGAACATCCTGCCTCCTGAGATGATATCTGCATTGACTCTCCTTGTCTTTCTGTCAGGGCCTGAAGATCTGGCTCTGCCAGCTAATCTGGTGCCCAAGAAGGGGGGGGGGTGTTTACTCTGGATTAATCCATTAGATTCACTAATGGATTAAGAGAAGACCCTACCTCCCCCAATGGTACAGACAAACCAGATGTCCAGATTGCATATGGCATTTTTATCCAGCTATCGAGTCCTTCACCAGAACCAAGAATAGGCAGATGTTGACGTTTGATGGTATTAAAGGTATTGTTGCAAGTCATAAACTGTCTCAAGTAAAACTGCCTTTTGCAATTGACTGATGGTGAATTTGTCAATGCCAACGGTACTCAAGTGGTGCTCCAAGCATTTTGGGATTGCAAGTGGGAACTATCTTGGTAGTTCTTACTACTATCTTTGCTTTTTTTTTGCTACAGTTGTTTTCTCTTTTTTTGCAGATCTTTGTATTTTGTTATCTTCTCTAGTTCTTTCTCATCTCTTCTATGATTATTATTATTTTATTTCTTTTAATGTTGACTGGTTTTAATGTTTGTAAGCTGCCCAGAGTTGCCTCTGGATGAGATGGATGGCACATAAATTTAATAAATAAGTAAAAATAATCAGAAAATACTGCCTCTATACATGGACATTCGTTGAAATGCTCCTCACTCCCAATTTCTCTAACCACAATAAAGTCATTTTGAGAGGACATTTGAGAGAACATTAGCACCAGTTCTCTGCTACTTCCACCCACTCAGTTATTTCATTTTTTTCCTCAGAAACTCTTCCATTTTTTTCTAATTAGGATCAGTGACAAATGTTTTTGAGGTGTTTTTTTAATCTTCTTTCAGTTTTCCACCAACTCAGGGATTGTATTTGTCACATTAGTTTCCTATTCATGTGGGAGGATAGCCTTATGACTCTTGTTCATGTTTACTTCCATAGCATAGCTATTATTAAATATATATATACTACATGCTACCTTTTCTTAAACTTTTCTTTTTACTGTACCATTGATTTACTCAACTATAATGTGTTTCTACAATTGTTTGTTGCCTTCAACCATAGAAAGGCCTAAACTTTCTTCGAATCGTTTAAAGACAGAGTAGCTATATTCTGCTAAAAACTGAGACATACAGAGCACTTCAAAAGTCTTGCAGGAAAAAAGTTCTGGAGTTCTGGGCACATTTAAATCTCCATGGCCAGATATCTTTCATCACAGAGTCCTCAATCAACTAACTGATTACTGGCTGAATTTTATCATTGAGAAACCCAGAAGTACCTATTTTCAAAAGGAAAAGGAGAAACTAGATTTCCACAAACTGACATTTTACACCTAAGATTTTAGAACAAAATTGATATGTAACTTGAAAAAAAAATCAGCATTTATTTGTTAAAAACAAATATTTCTAGAATAGTCTTTATTTCTTAATAGATTATAAGAATGCTTTGGATTTAACACTGTATTGATTTCTGCAAAGCTTTTGACAGATGATTACCCTGTGACATTCTGATAATCATATTAAGTATGGGTTAGATCAGGGGTGTCAAACTGAAGGCCTGTGGGCCTGATCCAGCCCGCAGGGTGCTTAGATCTGGCCCGCGGGGCTGCCCTGGAAACAGCAGAGGACTGGCCTGTGGTGCCTCTGCCAGCGAAAATGGAGCTTGGGAGAGCCACATGCGCCCCTCCCAGGCTTTGTTTTCAGTTGCAACGGCCTCCTGCAGCCCTCTGCCAGCAAAAATGGCCTGGAGCTCTGTTTTCATTGGCAGAGGGCTGCAGGAGGCTGTTGCAGCTGAAAACGGGGCTGGGGGGGGGGCTGCACGCAGTCTCTCCTAACTCATTTTCGCTAGCAGAGGGCTAGCAAAACAAAATAAAAGGAGAAATGTTTCCTCTTTTGCATTTGAACATGCAAGGAGGGACAGGAAAGGAGAAAGGGAAAGAGGAAAGGCAAAGAAGAAGAAGGAAAGATGGGAAGAGAGCAAGGAAGGAAAAATAAGGAAAGAGGAGAATAACAAAATAACAGGGTTGGAAGGGACCATGGAGTTTTTCCAGTCCAGCCCCCTGATTAGGCAGGAAATCCTACACCACTTCAGACAAATGGTTATCCAACCTCTTCTTAAAAACTTCCAGTGTTGGAGCATTCACAACTTCTGGAGGCAAGTTGTTCCACTGATTAATTGTTCTAACTGTCAGGAAATTTCTCCTTAGTTCTAGGTTGCTTCTCTCCTTGATTAGTTTCCACCCATTGCATCTTGTCCTACTCTCAGGTGCTTTGGAGAATAGCTTGACTCCCTTTTCTTTGTAGCAGCCCCTGAGATATTGGAACACTACTATCATGTGTAGTCCTTCTTTTCATTAAACTAGACCAGTGGTGGGCTGTAACCAGTTTAACAACCAGTTCTGTGAGCGTGTGCTTTGCGTGTGCAAGTGCCTAATACACTTGTGCGCAGCATTCAAAATACAGTAATTTGAAGCTCAATTGCTTACCTTCTAAGGCAGCCCTGGTCAGTAGAACAGCAGAGGCATGGAAATCAGCTGTGCCGCGTAAATCAGCTAAGCCAGAAAGAAGGAAATATTGGACAGGACAGGATGGGGTGGGTGGGTGGGGCCAGCTAATGATCGGAACTACCGGTTCACTAGAACCGGTCCGAATCGGCAGCAGCCCACCACTGAACTAGACATACCCAGTTCCTGCAACCGTTTTTCATATGTTTTAGTCTCCAGTCTCCTAATCATCTTTGTTGCTCTTCTCTGCACTCTTTCTAGAGTTTCCACATCTTTTTTACATCGTGGCAACCAAAACTGGATGCAATATTCCATGTGTGGCCTTACCAAGGAATTATAAAGTGGTATTAACACTTCACGTGATCTTGATTCTATCCCTCTGTTTATGCAGCCTAGAACTGTGTTGGCTTTTTTGGCAACTGTTGCACACTGCTGGGAAGGAAGAAGAAAGGAGAATGAAGAGGGAAGGAAAAAGAAGGAAGGAAGGAAGGAAGGAAGGAAGGAAGGAAGGAAGGAAGGAAGGAGAGTATAATGAGAGTGAAGGAGGGTCTGAGGTAAGTCCTGAGGTAACACTTGGCCACACAGGTGCCCCCGACATGAGTGACATTGAGCTGGCCATGCCCACCCTGCCCCACTGAGATCAAACACAACCCTGATGTGGCTCTCAATGAAATTGAGTTTGATACCCCTGGGTTAGATGAATCATTCATTGGCTCAAAACTTCAAGAGGGCTCACAATGGTTTTCATAGTGGAAAGAAGTATTGAATAGAGAGCCCTTGGTGTTCTGAGCTTGATTGTTTGCTGTCAGATGTTACATTACCCAACTACCAGTAGATACCATCTTCAGTACTAGAAGAGAGTAGGGTTTGCTCTCTGCTTATATACAATGACTTGCCCTATCATGGTTGGTGGGAATGTTTCTTTTGGGTAGTTCCTTGTTTAGGCTATTTACTGTTTGATTGTTTTGCGTTGGTAACTCCTTGTTTGGGATATTGTTTACTGTGGGGACCTTGGTGCTCTCTGGCTTGGTTGTTTTCCTGCAGACGTTCCTGCAGACCTTTCATTAGCAAATTAGGTTATATAATCAGTGCACACTCTCCATGTGTTGTAGAATTAAGAAGTTCAACAACATCTATACATCATTCAAAAGAGAATATGCTATCTTCTATAAGTATTGATAATCTGATCTCTCTAATCAATACTTTTTCTATCCTGCTTCTTCAAAATCCAACTTTCTTTTTCATAGTCACATTGTCTGTGTTATTCTGCTTGTACAGGTTTAATCACATCATGGCAGCTGAATATTTTTTCCAAAGCTTCATGGCTGCTTTGCCAAGTGATTATCTGTAGTTGATCTCTTGACTGCTTGTTCCTTGACTATTGATAGATGATTCCAAAAGGTAGAAGCTGTCTACCACTTCAATATCTCCATCGTTAATTCTAAGACTGGTCATTGTTCTTGTTGTCATTAGTTTGATTTTATTTATATTCAATGTTAGTCTCTTTTCTCACTATGTGACTTTTATTATTAGAACTTGCAAATCCTTTGCACTTTCAGCTATTAGGCTATTAGCTATTAGAACTATAATAACACTCTTTAAATATCTGAAACTATGTAATAAAGAAGACGAGTTTAGGAAATAAAACAATGGCTTTAAGTCAATTGTATATAAGTGGTTTTTTTTTTCCAGAACAGTAAAAACTGTTCAATAGTGAAACCAATAACCTGGCAAGATTATGACTTCTCTTTCACTGGATGTATCCAGAAGGGAGGTAGACAGTTACCGTCAGGTATGCTTGAATTTGAATTTCTGTATTGAGCAGAGGGTTGAACTTGAAATGCCTTCTTCCAACCGTAAGATTCTATGATATTCCCAGAATTCAACACAATTTGGTTTCCCATATTTTATTTTTAGTACTAGGATACACACCTTTTCAACCAGTTTCTGAAACATGGGCCTCAGTGATGAAATCCTGCGCGGGTTGCCACTGGTTTGCTGTGTGCGCATGCATACTACACACCAAATGCACACTGTGCATGCACACATACACAGTGCGCACCAAATGCACGCTTTGCATGGAAAAAGGAGCCTTTTGAAGGTAAGTAGAACAGAGAGAGGCAGAAACAGCTATGCTGCGTGATTTAGATTCGTGAGAAAGCAGGATTTCCTGCTTTCTAGAGAATATAAATCGTGCAGCACAGCTGATCATTGGGAATATTGGCTCGAATGAACTGGTAGCTTTTTTTTACTACCGGTTTGCCAGAACCATTGTGAACTGGTAGCATTTCACCCCGATGGGTCTTCTCTAAAATATTCAAAGACATTTCAGTCGGAATCAGCATCAAGATATCAGTTATGCCAATGGATAAATATAGGCTATAGTTCACATACCATGCTAATCAGATTTGCTTTGAATATGGTTTGTTAAATAAATCAATTCACACAGCACATAATAAACTATAGAGCACAAACCACAATGTTTGAGTTCAGATTACATATTACATACTTGATTGGAAGCAACTATGAACTCAACTCCTAATCTAATAGTAGAATATACCAGAGAAACCATATCTTCTGTCCACCTGTTTTTCATTGGCTAAACTGAAATTTGGAGATACGTTTTTCATCCACTACCATTCTTCAAAGTTTCCCCTATAGGACTGGTACATTTTGTTTAGCTTTTCTAAAAGCTGTTAGAAAAAGATGGAAACCTAGTAGATCCAAAGATCTTCTAAAATAATTTCAATACATGTACACCCCCTACTTGAAGACTTACCATCTGCAACACCAAAGTGAGCTTTCTGGGACAGCACTAGAAAATCTTTGAGTAATGGATCTTCACTGTTCCTTTGCCCTTTCCACCTACTCTTTCAGTACCTTCTCCAAGAACCTATGAGTGCTTCCTTAAGCACACACACAAATCTGATTGATTTCTTTAAATTTTTTGCAACCTATATTCCTCAATTACACCAGGTGGACTAACCGTAACAGCATTTTTAAAAGTTTAGAGATACCTTTGAATACAATAAAGCAGAAATAATGACCAAAAATAGAGCAAAAATAGATAATGTATACTGTATATGAAGTATAAAACTACTCATATGTTGTTGTTTAATGACAACATTTAAAACTGTTTTTATCCTAAGAGTCTTCATTTTAAAAAAAGTTTATTTTTACTGTTCTATTGGGGATTATTAGAAGGAGCATGATATATATCAATGGATTATCTAACCTCATGAAAGGTAATTTAAACTAAGATCCAGCTACTCTTACTTCTGCTATATCTTCATAGTTCATAAAGAATTTTCAATCATAGTTTCCAACTTAATATTATTGCTTAGATATAGTAACCACGTATACTTCTTGAAGTCTTTTTTATCTTGCTGTGAAGAAATGGAGGCCGGTAGTTAAGAAGGGGTGGTTTTTTATATTTTTCTACAAGTAGATTGTGCTGAATGCATCTATATTTAGGTCATTAAAAGTGTTGTGGCCTCTCCCGTGGCTATCATACTGCAAAGATCCCATGAGGTCCAATCATACTGAATAAGTCATTGCATCCATGACTCATGACACCTGTGGGCTTGGAGAAATGATTCAAATATTAAACACTGTTTCAACTCTGTTCTAATTTGAATCCACAGTAAATGGGAAAAGAATATTATTTTAAAAATAATACTTTTGAGTCTCATTTATTAGAGTACCTTTTAACTTGATTAAACATTCTAGATGCATGTCTAACTCCAAGTCCAGGAATGGGACACGGGTCATAAAATGGCTGGAATAATGGACTTTTGATACGTACATGGAAGGCAGAGTTCAGGATTGATCTGTCCACTTAATCTTTTTATTATTACAGTAAGTTGTCCAAGATCTACCAGTATCTTCTACGTGTTTTATCTAAATGAGGTGGATATATTAAAGGAAATACCGTAATAATATCTCATTTGGGCTTGGCAAATAAGGAGATTGACAAATCATTCTTATAAATTTGAAAAAGGTCTCAATTGTTTATTTTTTCTATTATAATAACTGTTTGACAAATAACACACTACTATATAACACTACTAAGCAGTCTAAAAATTTAAACGTAATACTTGAATTCACACTAAGTCAGTTCACCAGGACTACTTGCATGGAAATTTGCCATCTGGAGAGGATTGGACCTGTACATGAATTGGCCTGGGCTTATAATAAAGGTAGTAGCATAATGATTAAATAAAATTTTCCAAGTGAGTATAATAATACTGGGTGAAGTTACTTACGCTAATTGTAAATAATTTTTTAATCTAAGCATTCTTCCCATCAGCAAATTTTAACTAATTACAGCAGAAAAAGCTGAGAGATAACATAACTTTGATTTATCAAACTTTAAAAATAGAATAGAATAGAATAGAATAGAATAGAATAGAATAGAATAGAA
>WNWU01000016.1:36150707-36168266 GCA_012654045.1 Ptyas mucosa | reverse complement strand
AATAGAATAGAATAGAATAGAATAGAATAGAATAGAATAGAATAGAATAGAATAGAATAGAATAGAATAGAATAGAATAGAATAACAGAGTTGGAAGAGATCTTGTCAGTCATCTAGTCCAACCACCCCCCCTTCCTCCCAAGCAGGAGACCCTACACCATTTCTGACAGATGGCAGTCCAGACTCTTCTTGAAAGCTTCCAGTGATGAAGCTCCCACAACTTCGGAAGGCAAACTGTTCCATTGGTTGATTGTTCTCTCTGTCAGAAAATTCCTCCTTATTTCTAGGCTGAATCTCTCCTTGATCAGTCTCCATCCATTATTCCTTGTCTGGCTTTCATATAGATATAGACTGTATTTTAAAAACAACAACTAATAGACATCATTAGAGTAAATATGAGAAGCTATCCTAATGATGTCTCAATTTAAAACACTGTTTACCCACAGTGTTTATCATTAGATAGTTAATCATGGCTATCAAATTAGATGCAAACCATGGCTATCGAATTAAATGCAAACCATGGCTATCAAATTAGATATATCGTCCATTACCTCCCAGAAATCTCCCTTTTGCATTTCAGACTCCAATATTTCTGGAGTCTGAAATGCTCCACATTTGAGGTTAAGCTCAGGTAAAATCAGCTCAGTAGCAGAACACAGATTTTATATGCAGATCTGGTGTTTAAGTCATGGCATCTCCATATAATTCTAAATAGTCCTATAGCTGTAAAAATAATGTTGAGCCAAATTGACTTGTTATAAGACAGCTTCTTCTGATCCTACATTTGAACCAAGATTGCTAGTAGAGAAAAAGGTTGTGTGCAGCATGATTACCAAAGCCTTTCCCCACTACGGAATTGAAATCCTATCTAAAGATCCTTGTGTTTGTAGAAAGTTATTGACTGTTATGTGACATCAAGACAGCACTGACTTTTCAGGATCATTAGATAGACCTTTTCAGGATGATACCAATATGAAATTTGATTATCTCTACTCACCTTTATTGTTTTTGTTTCCAGTCACTGCTGATCCCTTCACTTCCCTCCAAGGTGAGTGACAAAATGTAATATAGTTTTAACACCTTGAGACTGCTTTTGTATCAAGTTGGAAAAAGGCATACAGTAAATACCATTTTAACACTGGTACACCTTAAAGACAACTTAAGCTTTTCATGATCTGGAGATGAGTTGAAAGCAATATCATGTGGACATAGCAGAAAAAGAAAGTTCTAAGGAATGTTTTACTGTGGTTGTCTGCAAATAGGCAAAGGACTTATAATTATTTTATACTTTTTAATATGGCATCATTTAGACAGTGGGCTTTTCAATAGATCTGTAGATATCATTGATAACTATGCTTCTCAGTGGACTCATATGGAGCTCCTATTCGTATCAAGACGCGCACCCGGCTAATTATGGACTGTCTTTGTTTTCTGTCTTATTTCATAAGTTTCTTTTAACTTATAAATAGATCCATAAAATCTATTGATGTTCGTTATATAAAGATACAAAAAGAAGATAAAAAGACATTATTTAATATTATGCACTCAGACTACAATGAATGCACCTGTGTTTTGACAAGGAAACTCAGTTTATGTGACATGAAAATTGCACAAAAGAAGCAATGGATCAAAACAAGCAGAATTAGATGCAGCACATTTAATTGAAGCTGTAATATAATAGGCAATGGTCAACTTTTCAGTGCTGTTTATGTTAGCCATTTTTTTTTTTTTTGCATATCACAACCCTTGAAAAATATGTCATGCTATTTTCCTGTACAGGTAGTATTTGATAAAAGTGGAGATGGCATAATTTATCCCAGGTGCACTTATGAATAGGATTAAATGAACATTAATGAACATTACACTTAAAGCTCATTAATTCTTCAATAAGGGTTCTCATAACAACGGTCTTTAAAGAACTCCAAAAAATTATTGAAAATGAGAAATATGATTTGTGAACTATAGTCTTCTACTGCAGCTATAAATTGGAAACATGGTTTAAATCTTGCTTATTTTATAGGAGACAAGGACAATGGTTCATTGAGTTTAATCTGGATCAGCAGTCTCAACCTAAAGGGCCTAAACTGCTGGGTGCACGTGATTAGTAATTAAGTCCAATATTTCTCAATCTTGGCCACATTGAGGCATGTGGACTTCAACTCCCAGAATTCCCCAGCCAACTTTCAGGGGGTTGAAATCCACACAACTTACAGTTGCCAAGGTTGAGAAACACTAATTTAATCCACAAAGGTAGAGAATTCCAAACTGGTGAAAGTTTATCTGTAATATAACTGCGACTATTTCACTCTAAGGTAGTAACGGGATGAGTAACAGGTTCTGCTCAAATATATTTTTAGCTCCTTATTTTCTCTCTCACCCATCTGATTAGACCTTTAAAGCAGTGGCAAATTCAGGTTTTCATAAAATCTTATTCTGAAAAGGCAGCTCTAATTGTCTGCTTTTCAAATCTGTATGCATTAAATTATATGATGTGAAAGTATTCTTTTGACATCTGTCAGTGTTATTAGCTTCTTATTAATATTTACCTACTCTGTTTCTCCAGATCATTCACTTTCATAAGCATATTAAAGTTTATTCCCAGGAAAAGAAATTGAAATTATTCTTATGTGTATTAGCAAAGTACTTGAGTAAAATGAACCAAAACCAGAGGTAAAAATCTAATCAGATGTATTTCCACTATTTAATTTGCAAGGTAAAATATATAATTAAACTTTTCAGGTACAAAATCAATTGAAGAGACACACAAAAATAAAATATACAAACTGGTCTCTTAATTCTGTCAGATAAAAAAATATTTTTCTTTCTAAAGCCTAGAGGGCATTGTCATTTTTAAAACCTTCAATTATTTGTTTTACTTATCTATTTTCATCCACTTTTCTACCTTGAATAGAATTGAGAAACCCCCTTCTATAACCAGTAATTTCCCTACATTTTGTAGCTGATTTACAAGCCATGCTACTTCATAAAACGTCTGGCTCATAGAAGAAGCTCTTACAGGAACACTCAGTGGTGGGATTCAAATTTTTTTACTACTGGTTCTGTGGGTGTGGCTTGGTGGGCGTGGCATGGCTTGGTGGGCATGGCAGGGAAAGGATACTGTAAAATATCCATTCCCACCCCAATCCAGGGGAAGAATACTGCAAAATCCTCATTTCCTCCCAATTAGCTGGGACTCGGGAGGCAGAGAATAGATGGGGGTAGGGCCAGTCAGAGGTGGTATTTACCGGTTCTCCGAACTACTCAAAATTTCCGCTACCAGTTCTCCAGAACTGGTCAGAACCTGATGAATACTAAATAATTCAAATAATTTAACAGCTGGTTCTCTGCCCTAATGACTGTCTGGGTAGACATGGGTGGGTGGTCATGTGTCTGGGTGGGTGTGGCCAACTTGATGTCACTCATGTCGAGGGGTGCCTCGCCTTGCCTGGCCTCTCCTCGCCCCTCTCCTCCCAGCCACTCCTTGTCATGCCCAGCCACTCACCTCACTGGAGCGAATAGTTTTCAAATAAAAAGAATGCTCACCTTGTGCAAATAAATAACAAACATCTTGACTTCAGGTTTGATGCCTCTTGCAAAGTATTAATGCTCATTCTAGTCTCCTTTCCTACTAACAGGTCAATCTCAGATTGTAATTTGTTACAACCTCTCTTGTCTTTTGCATCATTCTATAGGAGATTATTCTGAAATGTTATCTGTGATATTTGCAGCTTTACAAGTTTGTTTCTTCCAACCCTGTTTTCGCATGCAATTCTTACAAGTTATTTTGATATTCCTTCCTCCTTTTTAAACAAAGTAGTGGTTAAGGTGCTGGCCTAGAAACTTAGAGACTCTGAGTTCTAGTCCCATTTTAGGCTTGGAAAAAATAGTTCAGTGATCAGTCACTCTCTCCCGGCCCAAACCACTTCTTAGGCTGTTGTTGTGGGGAAACTAAGAGGAGGAAGGAATATTAGATAAATTCTCAACCTTGAGTTCCTTATAAAATAATAGACAGGATAAACATCTAACAAAATAAATAAATTATTTGTGAGACTGTCCTTCTAAAGGAAAAGGATGCTGACTGCCTTGTCACATGCCTTGCACTACTGCATCTATTTCATTTTTATCCAGTTTATTTTTCTCTACTTTTTGGTTTACTCTTCAATGATGGCATAGCCTGTGAAATTCTTACCTGCCTCACATGCCAGGGTTATGTGGGAAAACGTCAAGTAAACACATCCATGTGTCTGTCAGGCAATGGCAGCAGAAATCATTAAAGCAGCTACATTAAGACAGAAATGTGGAGGCACCAGGGTGCAAAAAGCAGAGGATTTCAGGGAGAAGAGAGCTGAGACATCAACTTAGTCAACTTCAGAAAGGTAGGAAGGTTATCCATGCCTCTTTTATGTGCTCTTTCCATTGGAAATTTTGAGATTGTTTCAAATTGACAGTGCAAAAATTGTCCCAGCTCTACAATACTGGTGATCTTTTTAATGTTCTTTCACTTTTTATCTAGAGAAGTACTGACACGATTTAAAAACCATGCCCTTTTCCTCGCCCCTCCCCTCCCAGTCACTCCTTGTCACACCTGGCAGGGGTGGCGAGGAAAAGCGAGGTGAGGCATGGCTGGGCATAGCAAGGAGAGGCCAGCTACGCCCAGGCCTTCCAATGACACCTTGAGCCAAGGTCAGCATGGAGCCCACAGTGCTGCCCCTGGGACCAGCAGCCCTTGCCCCAGCATGTCACACCTACTACTACTACTACTACTACTAATAATAATAATAATAATAATAATAATTTTATTTATATACCGCCCTCCTCCCGAAGGACTCGGGGCGGTGTACAGCCAATTAAAACATAAATATACAGTATCCACCTATCGGAACAGTAGGGTCTTAAGGGCACAGCGAAAGACCCGGAGATCAAAGATGTTACGAATATCCGGGGGCAATTCATTCCAAAGGGCAGGGGCTCTGACAGAGAAAGCTCTCCTCCTGGGTGTCGCCAGCCGGCATAACTTGGCTGACGGCACCCTGAGGAGTCCCTCTCTGTGGGAGCGAACTGGTCGGTGGGAGGCTGTTGGTGGCAGAAGGCGGTCCCGTAGATATCCTGGTCCTATGCCATGGAGCGCTTTAAAGGTGGTAACCAACACTTTGAATTGCACTCGGAAGACCACTGGGAGCCAGTGCAGCTCGCGCAGGAGAGGTGTTACATGGGCGTAACAAGGTGTGCCCATAACTACAAGGGGAGCCCCATGTAGAGAGCATTACAGTAGTCCAGACAGGAGGTGACGAGAGCGTGAGTGACTGTGTGCAAGGCATCCTGGTCCATAAAGGAATGCAACTGGTGGATCAGGCGAACCTGATAGAAAGCCCCCCTGGCTACGGCCGTCATGTGCTCTTCTAAATACAGCCGTGAGTCCAGGAGGACACCCAGATTGCGAGCCCTCTCTGTGTGGGGCAAAAATTCACCCCCAATAGTCAGCAATGGCACTAGCTGACTATACTGGGACGCTGGAAGCCACAGCCACTCAGTCTTGGAAGGGTTGAGCTTGAGCCTATTTCTCCCCATCCACGGCCTCCAGGCAGCGGAACATCACATCAAGGGCATCATTGGGGTGGTTTGGGGTGGAGATGTACAACTGGGTGTCATCAGCGAACTGGTAGACTCTCACCCCAAAACCCAGATGATGTCACCCAGCGGCTTCACATAAATGTTGAACAGAAGGGGCGAGAGGACCGATCCCTGCGGCACCCCCCAAGCGAGGCGCCTCGAGGTTGATCTCTGCCCCCCTGCCAACACAAACTGCGAGCAGTCGGAGAGGTAGGAGGAGAACCACCATAGCATGGTGCCTCCAATTCCTAATCCCTTCAACCGCTGCAGCATGATACCATGGTCGATGGTATCAAAAGCCACTGAGAGATCTAATAGGACCAGGACAGAGGAGCAACCCCTGTCCTGAGCCCTCCAGAGATCATCAACCAACACGACCAATGCCATTTCTGTGCTATACTGCTGCCTGAAGCCCGACTGGTACAGGTCTAGATAGACAGCTTCCTCCAGGTACCGGGGTAGCTGTCGTGCCACCACACTCTCAACAACCTTCTCCACAAAACGAAGGTTGGAGACCGGACGATAATTTACTAATACAGCTGGGTCCAGGGATGGCTTCTTGAGGAGGGGCTCACCACCGCCTCTTTCAAGGTGGTGGGAAAGGCACCCTCACTCAAGGAAGCATTTATAATCCCCTGGAGCTAGCCTCGTGTAACCTCCCGGGAGGCCAGTACCAACCAGGAGGGACATGGGTCCAATAAACATGTGGCAGCACTAAGCCTACCCAGAATCCTGTCCACGTCCTCGGGAGCCACAGGGTCAAACTCTTCCCAGATAATATTCTCAAGACTCGCTCCCGTCTCCCTCCCCGGACTCATCCAGTCAGAATCCAAGCCTTCCCGAATCTGAGCAACTTTATCATGCAGGAACTGTACAAAATCCTCAGCTCAACCCTCTTCTAAAGGGAAGAGGAAGAAAAAAACAGAGGAAATTAGACACCGCAGAGGATCCTTAGCCACCTCCACAGTGTTCCTGCACAGCGCCAAACTGACTTACCAGGGAGCTTCAGTGTGGGGCCCGCTGGAGAAGGTGCCTGTGAACTCCACCTGCAGCATCCCTCTGGGGGAGATGTAGGTGGCCTGAAGCTTGAACTGCTTGAGCTTGAGCTGCTGGAGAACCAGAGAGCAGGCAGCCTCTATGAGCTGCGGTTCACCTTTTGGGGGAAGATTCAGCCGGGGCCAAACTACTCTGGGCTCTTCCAGAACAACTATGAAGGTAAAGGTGAGAGCAGGTAGGTCCTGTTCCCAAGGATCCTGCTTGGAGGCTTATAATAAGACTTATAATAGGTGGTGAGGCATGCTATTCAGCCAGTTCACTGAACTGCACAAAAAGTTAGCTACCGGTTCTACTGAACCAGTGCAAACCAGCTGAATCCCACCAATGTGTAGACCATCTGTAAATCTGTTCAACCAGCAGATATCTCTATATTCATGGAAAAATATACTTATGGAAATTTACATGGCTGCTTTATGGTTGATAAATATTTTCAACTCTCCAGATCTTGTACATATTTTACATGATTATGAAAGCAAAAGCGTAAAGAAGCCGCAAATGTATTATTGTAAGATTCTCCTTATAACATTAAGCAAAGGTCCCTTAAAGTATTCATCAGATGTACCGTGTTTCCCCGAAAATAAGACCCTGTCTTATATTTTTTTGAACCCTGAAATAAGTGCTTGGTCCTATTGCCATGCGCTCAAAAGCCCGATTGGGCTTATTATCAGGGGATGTCTTATTTTGAGGGAAACAGGGTAGTCTATTTTATTTCTTCCTGCTGGGCTCAGATAATAATGTATAATAGTAAAATAGTGTTGTTCCATTAACCTGTTATCATTAAGTGGTAAGTAACAGTAAAACTTACCCTCTTTGAGACTATCTCTCATGAAACTACTCATCATAGGATTAAAATTATCTGGTCATGCCATTATTTAAATAAAAATAACATGAAATGATCATTTTAGCATAACAGGTATTCACATTACTTTACAGTGTCACCCCTTGTTGCAGTAGGGTGCTTTCAAATGCTGTACCTATTCTCAAGAAATTGATGAAGCAAAATGATTTCTATGTGATTATCCTGGATTATTTAATCTTTTTTTAATCTGATGAAAAACTCATTATTCTAGAGCCAAAGTGGTAGACTTCACTAAGCACTTCCTGAAGTATGTCTAGCAGACCAAAAGACATGTTAGAACAAGCTAAGGTATACAGATGTTTAGGTATTGTTTTCTAGGCCTCCAGATCCTGGTTAGCTCAGTTCAAATATGTTATGGAATCTGCCCTGTGTGTCTGTATGGCTCTCATTCTTAAGATTCCCCAAACGGGAACTTCAATGCAGGGGTGAAACGCTCCTGGTTAGGACCGGATCGCCCGATCCGGTAGTGATGGCGGTGGGTGGTTTGGAGAACCGGTGGGAAAAATCCCTGCAAACACCCCCCTCCCAATGCCCAGCTGAGCCACGCAATCATCAGAGGCATCATTTTTCAGCCGAAAAAATGCTTTTAAAAGTAAAAAAAACAGCCTCTGATGATCGCGCAGCTCAGCTGGGATCATCAGAGGCTTTTCAAAGCATTTTTTTCTGCAACCCCTTCGGCTGAAGAGGTTGTAGGAAAAAAAAATGCCTTTAAAAGCCTCTGGCGATCCCAGCTGACTTGCCTGATCGTCAGAGGCTTCTAAAAGCATTTTTTTCCCTGCAACCTCTTAAGGTTGTAGAAAACCTTTTAAAAGCTTTTAAAAGTTAAAAAAAAAAAGTTGGCCAAGCCCACCCAGTCACATTAACCCCCCCCCCCCAGCCATGCCCACAGAACCGGTAGTAACAAATTTTAGATTTCATCCCTGCGTCAATGTTCCCTCTATAATTTGCATTTGCTGGGCCAAAGCAATAGCCAAGGTGTCACATACTGCACAAACATGCATACCAGAATTTCTCTCTCTTGGCTCTCTTGGGGGCAATTCAATCCAAGTTCTTGAGATTATTCTTGGGATTTCTTGGTAGATTGTCATTGCTGCCTTTCACTTTGAGGCCACATTTTTTTCCATAGAGGCACAAATTTTGATCATTAGGATCTGACTAACTTTTACATGTGGGAATAAGAGACAAGTTTGGAACTAAAATAAATAGCTTTAATCTTCAGATTTTCCCCAAAGTAAAAAAAACATTGCTAACAGGAAATAAGAGACATTGCCTTGCTAGGAGAAGTAACAGTAACAGAGTTGGAAGGGACCTTGAAGGTCATCTAGACCAACCCCCTGCTCATGCAGGAGATCTATACTAGGGATTTGAAGCATCGACCTTTCTGATCGACAAGCTCAGCGTCTTAGCCACTGAGCCACCTAGGGAGCTGCTGAGAAAATCCTTTTGCTTTGAGAAGAGACCCCTAAACTAAGTTTCCACCCCAACTAATTGTCTAGATATTGCAAAATATTGCAGGATTTCACCTTAGGTCATTTTAGCACTCTGCCTTCAGCCTTACTGCAAGGGAAACACTGTATTGATCCATTCCTTTGCCCGTTGTGCAAAAGCAGTTAAAACAAGGGGCATAAGCTGTTCTCCTGCCAATTTTCCATTGAGACGTGTTGCTTATATTAATTCCAGTTTTAAGTAGTAAGTTCCCTAGCAGATCATAACGATGATGCTACTTTGAAAGTTGCCAAATTCTATTTTATATAGAATTTTATATATTAGGAAACGAACAGTGAAACTGTTTTAATCTCATCTGATTATACATGTATTCTGGGTTCTTTATACGAAGGACCATAATATAATGTAACATATTTTAGGGAAATAACTATTCTGAACAGTTTTGATACTGAAATGCAGGTCATGATTGCCTTAATTTATCATGACTAATACATAAAATGCAGTTTATTGTCCACTGTCTGATGAACTGATGAAACCAAAGATATAAATGGACATTTTACTAAAATTCCCCCCACCCCATTTCTTTCCACTACCTTGCTTCAGTAATTATTTATATTATGTCATTGTATCTCTGTCAAGCTATTTTTCACCTTTACGCCATTTGCATGCTAATTTCCCCAAAAGCTAGAAAGGCATTTTGCATTTTTTTCCATCTGATTTGGCATCAGTACCATTTAACACAAATGCAACCCTAACAAGGCAACTGAAGTAATCAGGCATAAAAACGGTGGATAATTTTTCAGTTGCAAGCTCTGAGTAGTAATTTTTCTTTGGAGATGATGAAGAGGGAAAAGCTGGGGTATATGGAAATGATAGCTTTGAGAATCAGCATGGTACTGAAATGAATCATAAAGCATTTCTTTTTATGTATCAGCTACTAATATATAATGCTAAATTATATATTATTATAGAAGAGCCTTGGTGGCGCAGCAGACTAAAGTGCTGTTAACTAGTACCAGCTGCCTGCAATTACTGCAAGTTCGAATCGCACCAGGCTCAAGGTTGACTCAGCCTTCCATCCTTCCGAGGTAGGTAAAATGAGGACCCGGATTGTGGGGGCAATAAGCTGACTTTGTATAAAAAAAAAGAACACCGCTTAGGGGGGGCCGAAAGCCCTACTAAGCAGGTATATACAAAAAGTATGAAGGCCGTTGCTTACCGCATTGTAAGCCGCCCTGAGTCTCTGGAGAAGGGCGGCATATAAATCGAACCAATAAATAAATAAATAAATAAATAAATAAATAAATAAATAAATAAATAAATAAATAAATAGCTCACAACCTTGTTCTCAATCCACCAATTAAGTCTTGTTCATTGCAGTGAAATGTAGAAGATAATACTAAGTTATTATCAACCCTTCAAAAATGAAAAAAAAATACAGACATGGGAATCTTTCAAGAAGTACAAAACTACTTAACTTTCAGAAAGTGTATTTGGAGAAAGGTGAAGTTGGGTTGTATACATTTAAAACCCAAGGTTTTTTTTAAATAAAATAGTCAAATTTATGTCTTTAAGATTTGAGATGCTCCGATTTATTTCTGGAAGGATTTAGAAAAGTAATTGCAGTTAAAAAGCTCCCTGTCCTTTTAAAAAACAAACATGCTTTCTCTGGAATTGTAATCTGTTAAAGTTGGATAGATTGGTAGCTTCTAACATTTCAGGTTGATCTATCTTGTTCTTTAGTTCTGGAGCATAAGAACACAGTTCTTGGCTGTGATTGGATTACAGTCCAGAGAGAAATGGAGGCAGCAGAGATGATGGTAAGGGAAATCCCTCACCATACTGGCTGCATAGCTTAACATGTTGTGTTAACCAAGTCTATATGGTTAGTGGTTAGTATGCTGTGCCAACCAGGACATGGTTGCACTTTTTTGTTTTATGTTGTTTCCTTATTTTATTCATTTTTTAATATTTTGTAAATCACCCTGGGAGTTGGGCAGCATATAAATTTAATAAAAATATAAATGCAATAAATAAATTATGGAAGATTAAAGTAATATTTCAAATTGGCTAGAAAAAGAATTAAAGGTACTTTTCTATTGTTTTTTTTAAAATTTGATTTATATGCCGCCCTTCTCCGGAGACTCAGGGCGGCTTACAATGTGCTAAGCAATAGCCTTCATACTTTTGTATATTTCTACAAAGTCAGCTTATTGCCCCCCACAATCTGGGTCCTCATTTAACCTACCTTAGAAAGGATGGAAGGCTGAGTCAACCTTGAGCCTTGGTGAGATTCGAACCTGCAATAATTACAGGCAGCTGATGTTAATAACAGGGCTTTAGACCACTGTACTATCCAAGGCTCTTAATCTTATTGTTTTTAATTACTTTCCAAACTTTTGATATATAATTAAAATGAGCATCTGCCAAAGCCAATGAACATTTCAAAACAAATCTTCTTCATCCTAGTGCCCTGGTGGCTAACCTATGGCACACATGCCAGAGGTAGCACACAGAGCCTTCTCTGTGGGCACTCACGCCATCACCCCAGCACAGACGAAACGCTGCCGAACATGCACTGAAACAAGCGATGGGCAGAACAGGGCTCTGTTTGGTGAATGCGGTTTTGTTTCGTGCCTCCTGTTTAAGTTGATAGACAGCTGGGGGCCTGTTTGCAAATGGTCCCCACTATTTTCCTTCTGTTTTGAAAAGCCCTCCCCAACCTTTTGCTTTTTCCACCCCCAATTCCGTCCAGTAGTTATCATTTGCTTGCCTTCTTTCAAAAATTACACAGATACGCAAGCAAATAACCTGTGCGTTGATGAGACCTAATTGCAAAGAATGGGGGGCTGGTGGTGGTGGTAAGACTAGACTAGAGGGATCTTGCACACCGCTCTCTATCTCTACAGCAATAACAGATCCCTCGCTGCCCACCTCCTCACCCCATGCTTGGTGCCCTGCTGCATTCCTACAAGGACTGCTCCCCGTCTCCTTTCGGGAGCCCACCTGATCTCCCTTCTAAGGCTAGCCAGGCTCTGCTGCCTCCTCTTACCCTTTCCCCACTTCGCACACCAGAGGCAGCAGCAGGTATAGGGAGGTCAGCTGCCCTTGGACTTTGGCAGAGTGCCCAGAAAAGGCCTGGGCTGGGGAGGTGAGGGCAGCGGTGGTAACCCCGCAGATGCTGAGACCTTCCCTCACCAGAAGGGCTTGGCTGACCCGGTGCAGGGATGAGGACGGCAGAGGCATCGCGGGGGTGGTGTATGTGTGAGAGAGAGTGAGTGAGAGTGAGTGAGAGAGAGGGAAAGAGAGAGAGAGAGAGAGAGAAAGAGAGAGAGGGAGGGAGGGGGGAGAGAGGGAGGGAGAGTGAGAGAGAGAGGGGGGAAAGAGAGAGAGACAGAGGGAGGGAAAGAGAGAGAGAGGGAGGGAGGGAAAGAAAGAGAGAGAGTAAGAGAGAGGGGGTAAAGAGAGAAAGAGGGAGGGAAAGAGAGAAATGATATTACAAAAGTTTTTATTTTTTATTGATGCTAAACGGAATATTTCAAAAGCAGAAAAAAATGAAGGGGCATAAAAGTGCATTTATCACACTTTTCTTAGAATAATTAGCTGAACTCTGCCTTGTTTATCATTATTTTAGGTAGTAAAACCTTGGTATTCAGGTTAAATTGCCATGTTGGCACTTTGTGATAAATAAGAGAATTTTGGGTTTTAGTTTGAGCACTCGGTCTCTAAAAGGTTCGCCAACACTGTCCTAGCGTTTTCCCACAGGTGCAGGGTCTGCTTTTTGAATTAACAAATGCCATTTTATGTGTTCATCTTCCAGAATAAATAAATAGGTGAAATAACTTCCTCCCATAGGGTTAGGGCTAGGGTACTATAATGCACAATCACATTACTATTTTTATTTATTTATCAAATTCCTATACTGTTCATCACACTTGTGTGACTCTGGGCGATTTAGAAATAAAACAATAAAATCATACAAGTCATAATTAAAAACAAAATTAAAGATCAGAATTAAAAGAGTATTTAAAAGAACAATTCAAAAATTAAGTCAGCGGAAAGGCCTTCAACCCATCAACCACCCCCAAGTTTGCATGACACTCTTAGATCCCCACACCTGTTAGTACTGTAGATTCAAGTGTTGATACCCTTCTTAAGGGCTATATGTTGCATTTTAATCATAATGTTTCCTACTATTAGTTGAATTATCTGTTTCTCCATAAAAAGTAACAGAAGTGCAAAATAACGGCTTTTTTGGATTAACCATAATTCTAGAGGTATGCAAATGTAGCATGTTAATGTCAAAACGGATTTTCAGATGGATATGCTGGTCCTTTTTTCTCTGCTACTCCATACTTTTGACTATCAAATTTAATGTCTTCTAACAACCATTTATAAATCAATATCCTTCCAAGTTGCCTCATTGGTAAGAAGAGTGGCGTATAAATTTAATAAATATTATAGGCTTATTAATTTATGAATTATTTAAGCATGAGATTCTCAATTATCCCAAATTCTGTCCTTGCACAACACTCAGCCCTAAACTGCTCACCTGGACAAGAGTCACCTGGACAATTATCTAGTTCGTAGCCAGTAATTCATTGTTAGTGCCTGTAATGGACAAAAAGTAGAAAGGATTTGGGGAAAGGTATGTGCATGATCCAACAACATTAAATAGAGGCCAGCCAGCTCTCTAGAGAAGTTGACATGTTGCATTCAAGGCTGAAACCCTAACAGATACTAAGATAGCTTAAGCTGGTGAAAAGCACTCATTATTTGCTATAAAAATAGCCCGACAACTGCTTTCTTCTTAACTCTCACTCCATTAAAATTCAGGGTAGAATGCTTGTTTATAGTTATAACCGCATTCTGACACTAAGAAAGATAAAGCATGCTGGAGTGGAAAGTTGGGCTTTAGGAATTTCCTCTTCGTAAATTTGTGGTAGGATCACATTGCAGCCGGATCATATGCTTCTAAATTCTTGAAAATAGACATTTTGTTTATTTTAACAATTCTCTGAATAATGGAGACGGAAATTAAGCGAATGCTAGACATCTATCAATGCTTGTAAAATGGATGTATATGTAAATGTGGGGAATATTTAAACATATGGCAATGAAGAGCTGTTTTTTACTATCATAAATGAAAAGTCCCATTTTTCCATTTAGCAATATTGAGGCATCAAACTCTATTAAAACCTGTCCAAAGTTTGCTGTCACATTATCTTCTAACCATTTCTATTTCATGTATGTATATGATGAGTATTTAAGCATGCTTTCTGACAGACTTCTGTTTTTGAAAGTCTGACAGATACTGCACAGAACAGTTCTATAAACAAGATTTCATACAAACATTAAACATTTCTCCGATCAAAGCTGGTGCTTTAATTATACTTTTGATTCTTCCCCTGCCTCCCGTCCCCCCCCCCCAATTCTTTCCTATGCTATCTAAGAGGCTGAAAGTCAGTAAACTAAGTTTTTTCACTTTATATATTTCATAGTTGGAATTATAAGGAAATATGAGTTCCTTTTTAAAAAAAAAAGCATGCAGAGTAGATCACATGCACTGAAAAAGCTAGTTCGGCAGTTTACATTTAACAATAAGCTTAACAATAAATTCTCTAATATAACAGAGTTGGCTCCAGATTTAGCATGAATCCACACTAGCACTATATATTGGCCCTGTAATATTTCTCTTGCAATGTTTCCCCAGATGATTCTTAAAAATAATTATAATGGAAATATATTAGATAGCAGAATTAAACATGGAAAAGTCGGAACTCAGATATTAATTTTAAATGACAAATGTTTAGCAAGATCAACAATTACACAGGACTTCCGCTTCTGGTTCTGCTGGCGACAGTCTCTGATCGGGCTAGCTCTGGCCCCAGAGTCTGATCCCCCCCATCTGGAGGCCCTTTGGGCCAAACGCCCCATTATTGGGGCATTTGCCATTTGAGGGCGGCTCGCCAGGGGTCCCCTGCTTCACCTCCAGGGGCCGGGAGGCCGATGCTGGCGCGCCCGAGGCTCCAGAGGGGGTGGGAGGCGATCGGCGGCTTTTTTCGAGGCCGCGGAGGCGCCACAGCGCCTAAGGGGACCGGTGCTAGTTAAGAAGGCACAACGGACTGAACTGACTGACTGGAGAGTGGAGCAGGCATCCTGGAGGCGAGAGGGGGGGTTGGAGTTTCCCCCCCCTTGTAGCTGGAAAGGTGCCGTGGCAGAGAACTAGGGGGAAGGAGATGGAGTGAAACCCCTTACTTTGCTGACTTTTCCTTGGAGGATGGCTGCGGCAGAGTTTGTTGGAGAGGTCTGGTGGCCTCTCTTCCCGGTGAGCAATGGCGGTAGTCTGACTTCCTGCTTCTTTATTTATGATTGAAGACAACATTCTCCTCTGGCTTCCTGTTTGACCTACTCTATACTTCGGACTCGTTGTTCCTGTGAGCGCCCACTGGTGGATATTTGAAAAACTACTCTGACTGCTAATCCCTCTTTCTTCTCTGGAGGTTTGCCTTCTGATTTCTCATCTCCTTTTGATCTAAGATGGCTAAGGGCCATAAATCAGCAGCAGCTGATATGGAAAAAATTTTGGAAAGACTGGCAAAATTGGATCAGAAGTTGGACAAGTTAGATGACGTGCAAAAAGGATTATCTGAAATTAAATCTGAAATGACACTTATGAAAAAAGATTTAAATGATGTTCAACAGCTGGCAGAGCAAAACAAGAAGAAGATGGGGGGTCTGGAGGGGGAGGTACGGGCACTCCAGAAGGTGGAGGATGGGAGAGGAAATGCAATGTTAACTTTACAATTGGATAAGATGTCTTATTTTCTCAGGTTCCAAAATGTGGAACAACTTGACCAGGAAAATTTGAGAGAAGTGATGGTTAAAATGTTGGGTGAATTTTTAGAAAGAGATTTGGAGTCTATTGGAAGGGATGTGGACTTGGTGTATAGAGTAAACTCACAATTTGCAATTTTACATAATTTACCAAGAGAGATTCATATTAAATTTGTGAGAAGGGAACTGAGAGATGAGATATTGAGAAAACAAAGACTGGGGGCGCTGGTCTACAGGGGCAAGGAGATCACCATCCTGAAGCAGATTCCCAGACAGGTACGAGAATCAAGAAGAAAATATTATTTTTTATCAAATAAGCTGTACCTTAAGGGAGTAGGTTTTAGGTGGTTGATTCCGGAGGGCTTGATGATTTTTTGGGAGGACAGTAAGAAGAAAATTAATAATGTAACGGAAGCTAAGGCTTTTTTTGACCAACATAAATCCTTCCTAGGTGGAGAAGATACAGGAGTCGAAGAGGGGGAAGTATTAGATGATCAAGGAGCGGGGGCGGACGGAGCTGTTGCGGCCCGGGAGGAGGGGGGAGGCCAGACCATGGTTTTAAGAGCCAGAACTAGGAAATGAAGAAAGGAGGGGAATCTATTGTTTAATGTTTTTTTTAATTGACATTTTTCTTTCTCTCTCTTCTTTTATTGTATTTTGTATAATATATTTTTTTTGTTTATATAATTTTTATATAACCTGGTTGTTTGTTTCGACCTAAGATAATAATGTCTGTTGTGTGAGAACTTAAAAAAGAAAATAATAATTGAAATATCTTTATATAAAGATATTGAAAATTCAACATATTGTAAACTATAATATTGTATATTTTTAACCAATAAAAACTTTTTAAAAAAAAAAAACAATTACACAGAGCTACATGGATTTTTGAAGTGGCATTTTACTTAATTGGGAATTTTGATCGAAATACCCTTTTGAAGTGAAAATTCAAAGCAAAACAGTCATGCTTCTAGTATTTTGCTTTGCTTGGCTTTGCTTTCCTGATTTCAAGTTGCTTCATTAAAAAAGTAAGTAGCTTACAAAAGCAGAATACAATAAACTATACAATATGTACAAAATCACTATAAAAATGACAACATACAGTATATCCCCTAGGTTTATATTTTGCACATTGCCCTGGCCAAATACCTGCCTAAATAGTCGGTTTTTCGTTAATTTTCTAAATAGTGGGAGGGTTCACACTCTGGTCACTTCCTGGTTGGATTACATTCTACATGGGACTGCTCTTGAAATAAATCCGGAAATTACAACTGATCCCTCATATAGCGGCATGCATACTTCTGACTTCATGGTTTGCCCATATTATACCCCTGATATGTCATCTTCGTTGGCTTTCAGTTTCTTTCCAGTTCTTTTATTTAGCTTTTGGCATACAATGTCAAGAAAATCTACACATGCTAGACACAAAATGCTGTTCTGACAGTTCAGACTGCTAGTTCATTCTGTTCAGTGCTTGCATGTCTATCCTTGGTATACTGTGGGGACTGTGGGGGGGGGGAGAACTAGCTAGTTTTTCCCACCAACATGATACCCATTTATCTATTCACAATATTGAATGCTTTCAAACTGCTGGGTAGGCAGGAGCTGGGGATCGAGCAATGGGAGCCGGGCTCAAACTCCTGGAGTGCAGGCCATTTCTGGCTGGTCATTCCAGCATCATTAAGCCACTGAGCCATCATATCCCCACATTCCAGGTATACACATGCAGACCCTTCAGACTTGGTACAATG
>WNWU01000016.1:36045930-36150307 GCA_012654045.1 Ptyas mucosa | reverse complement strand
CTGTCAGATATTGCCTACGTATGATGCCCCAGGCACCAGAAGGGGTTAAGTCTTCTAAGTCTACAGACATCCCATGTGACTGTGTAAACCAATGAACTCCCTTATTGGAGTCATACCCACAAATCAATTGGATATCTTCCCTAATTCTCTCCATCCATCTCAGCAAGACAGCAGTGAACTTCTCTCCCTCTCAACCTCTGAGTCATACAATTAGGGTAATAAATGCAGCAGGACACCCTGTTCATTATTGTATATTTGTAAATAATAAAATAAGTTTTAAACCTGAAGCTGTATGGCCTAAATAACTTCCGCATAGACTGAATGAGCACGAACATCAGTATATATCTGACACACACACACACACTTTATTATTGATGGACATTTGAGACACTGTGCCATAAGTACATCTAAACTAGGGGTATCAAACTCAAGGCCTGTGGGCTGAATCTGGCCCATGCGGTGCTTAGATCTGGCCTGTGGGGCTGCCCTGGAAGGACCAGCACGTGGTGCCTCTACCAGCAAAAACGGAGTTCAAGGGGGCCATGTGTGGAGGCTGTCGGGCCGAAAACAGAGCCCGGGCGGATGGTGTGTGGTCTCCTTGAGCTCTGTTTTCACTGGCAGAGAGCTGCAGAAGCCCACCACAGCCAAAAATGGTCTGAGGGAAGTCCTGACTTAGCACTTGGCCACCAGCAGCCCTGCTGCCCTTTCACCATCCCCTTGTCTCTTCCTCCTGACTTCTCCTGCTGGTCTCCCATCCTATCACTGAGGATACTTTGGTTACAAAGCCAGGTCTCTTGGTGTGGAGAGGGAGTGGGCCTCCCTCTGACACACACACTTCGCCCTCCTGCACACACCATAAGCAACCTGGCCAAGGAGAGCGACAACAGCAGCAGCAACCTTGAGGAGGTAAATGCAGCCAGGCACCCCCTCGGGAAGAGGGGCTGGGTTTGAATGGGGTGTAGGGTCCCAGTGTCTTGGGAACTTGAGAACTGGGCTGGATGCTTGCCCTCCATTGCCTAAGGCTTTAGACAGCCTGAGCTGCTGTTTGGGGGTCTTCCACGTGGCCTTAGAGGGATGGTGAGGCTCCTCTGGAGGACAAGGGTTAGGCGCTCTCCCATGTCTCACCTTCATCCACTGGAACCAATGTAACCCCCAGCCCTACCCAGGCCACCACAGGTGTCCCTGACAAGAGTGATGTTGAGCTGGC
This sequence comes from Ptyas mucosa, assembly GCA_012654045.1. Classification (NCBI taxonomy): domain Eukaryota; kingdom Metazoa; phylum Chordata; class Lepidosauria; order Squamata; family Colubridae; genus Ptyas; species Ptyas mucosa. The sequence goes on along the minus strand of WNWU01000016.1, from coordinate 36,149,100 downwards.
CACACCCCCAGCCTTGCCCACCCCAGCTGTGCCCCCCGGCCATGCCAACTCAGCCCCCCAAGGTCAAACACAACCCTGATGCGACCCTCAATGAAATCGAGTTTGATACCCCTGATTTAAACCATGTTTTTACCCCAGATATGCCCATTTTCTCCAATGCAAGACAGAATTTTTAATCTAGGACAGCTTGTAGGCAACTGTATTTTGTCACATCTATCATCTAGGACATCTATCATCTAGGATCCCTATCATCTAGAGGTGTCAAACTGGTGGCCTGTGGGCTGGATGTATCACGTGCAGGCCATGTCTACCCCAGCTCCGCAAAAGGAAGGGAAAAAACATCACAATGGCAATGCGATGTGGCGAGTTTGACATCTGTGATCTAGGAGGTTGATGCAACATACCATCACACACTCAGGATACATATCCTGAGTAAAGGTTTAACAAATTCTTCAGGGAACCTGAGTTTTAGACAGAATAATAATGCAATGATGAAGCATGCTGGGTACTGCTAAAAGCAGCACAATTGCCACCATCCCCCCCACACACACTACTTATGTGAATAACCATGAATATGGTTGGAACTGCTAAAAAAATAACTGCTAGCTATTTGTACTAGAAGTGTGCTACTTTTTATGCAATCCAGTAACTAATCTAGATCTCATCTCATATAATAAAGTGCTGCACTAAATCTATGTCTGAAAAATAGTTAAATTTTAATCACAGATTTGAGCTCAAGGAGGAATCCTAATTTTGTGGTTGCTGCTTTTCATAGCCCTTGCTTCATAGTAGTGTCACTATATCCTCGTGTTTGGGTAACATGATTAATTTGATTAATGTGTCAGCAGCTCAGTTCTGTCCAAGACGCGCATGCAACTTTTTCCAAGGCAAGGGAAAAAAAAAGTTTGTCATTTTCAAGAACAAAGGCAGGAAATCTCCAGAGCACGAGCAAAACACTGGAACAGGGAAGGTGGTGATGGTGATCTGAATGACAGTTAATTGTTTAAACAGACTTGTGTTGTTAAGGAAGCAAGAAACTTCATTACTTTATATGGTATTCTGATGGCTAATCATATCATATAAACTAGGCTAAAAAACGACATAGATCAGCCATCCTCAACTTGTGCCCTCCAGATGTGCCGGACAACTCATCTCATCCCAAATCAGCATGAGATTTGCTGGCTGGCATAAATGCCAATATAACTGCTGAATACCATATTGGGAAAGCTTGTATGTGAATTGACAAAAACATCTTTTTCTCCTTAATAAATGCAACTTTAAAGCAGGTACTTTATTGTTGGCCTTTGAATTTCTACATTTCTTTACAAAAGGATTGTCCAGAACTTTTTAACTTTAGTAAGGATTAGACTATGGAACAAATTAATCAATCCTGATTTGTTATTTTGAAGTTAGTTAAATTTATGAACCACTCTATCTGTTCAAGAAAAATAGATACAGTCTAAAAATGAATAATTCCTCATGATGGCCTTTTTAGGCTATATTTAAATTGTAAGAAAGCCACATTAAATTATCAGGTGTGTTTTATTTCAAATGAGGAATAAAATAGGTACATTTTTTAAACTAATGGCATTCCTGACCCTAAGTGTGTTACAAGACTTTTTGCATTACAAGCTTCAGTCTGATATCTAGATAATCCCAGTTCCTTTTCAGGGTTTTCATCAATGCTTTAAATAGGGTATCATGAACTTTGACATTAAAACAGGCTTTGAAAGATAGCTTTAAGCAGACTTAATGTATCTCATATACAGTATTCACCAACAATATCTGTTTACACAAATAATGAGCCCTGCACCGCAATGTGCAAGAAGTGTTCTAGCATTGCCAAACTTGACATCAGTGTCTGGCATAGTGGAGAAAATAATGGGTCACACTGACAGCAGTTAGCAGCATCTTTTTCTTGTGTTATTTCCATACTTAAAATAATGTATGAGGTCAGTAGGACTGACCCATACCAATTTATGAAGAAAAAGAGCTGGCCACTGCTACTTTTTAAATTTAAAATGCCAAAAGAATGCCTTGTACAAGGTCTTTTCAGTCTACAGCAGAGATGTGTGTGTGTGTGAACATTTATGTTAAAAATGCATTACTGCAATTTCCTCTATGCACGAGAAATAGCTGCATGTGTGCCAACATTGAGCCTTGTATTGATGGCAGTGGCTTGACTTGGATGAGCAGCTGAGATAGAAAAATACAGGCACCACTTGCCATGGTCTACTGCTGATACATTAATTACACACTTTTCATTGCCCCCTCCCCACTATTTTAAAGATATAATTTTATATTAAATCGTCAGTTAAATAATATTAATTACACATGGTAGCAAAGTAAATTAATTGTTTGCTGCCTTCTCATTTGTCCCCAAATCTGTTGCCTGAGAAGGCTGTCTTCCTTCCTCAGTAGTAAGTGGATCCTGATTAAAGCATCTCCACACTATGCTAAGTGCTAGTCATAGCTAATTTCCCTAAATGTTGGCCATGGTTATTTGTCTCTGTCTTCAGAGTTGACGGTAAGAGTTCTAATTCAAGCTTATTTCATATATAGAGGGCAATACACATTTAGAAACCAGAGGACTTCTTCGGACTCTTCAGATGTTGAAATAACACATTACGGTTGTTAACCGATAAGGTATTTTAAACTGACCTGTGGAGTTTGCATCTACATTCTCTGACTTCTTCCCCTCCTCCCTCCCCAATCCATATTTACATTCTACAACAGTCTATAGTCCAGTATTTCTCAACCAGAGGAACTTTAACATGTGTGGATTTCAACTGCAGAAATTCCCCAGCCAGCACTGCTGGTTGCAGAATTCTGTGAGCTGAAGTCCATATTTCTTAAAGCTGCTCAGGTTGGAAAACATTGTCTAGCCCAGGGGTTCCCAAACTTGGCAGCTTTAAGACTTGCTATGCTGGCTGGAGAATTCTGGGAGTCGAAGTCCACAAGTCTTAAAGCTGCCAAGTTTGGGAACCCCTGGTCTAGCCACCCCATTGCATCTGATGAAGTGAGCATACCCTACAAAAGCAGGTGCCTATTAATAAAATTAATTAATTTTGTTGGAAGAAATGTCCATCTGGGTTTAGTTCCAAGTGGGGAGGAAGAACACTGGAAACATGGAGGCTGCTCGGAAGGATGGTTTATTGGTGAACAGGACCACATGGGTTTGAAGTCCTGGGTAGCTAACCACATGGAGTGGAGAGTGAGTGTTATTTATACCCTCTCTTGGGCTTTGAACCTGAACTTCCTGTTCCTGTGGCAAGGCATGTATCCTATTGGTTGCAGACTCCCATGTGGAGTCATGTTTGTCTGAGGTAAGTTTGGTTGAACCTTGCTGTGTGATGTAATGAAGGGGCTTGGTGGTGTCGTGTGATGAGCTCTGTTGATAGATAATCCTATTATGTCCTGGAGGGTCATGTCTTAATCCCATCATCCTGGAGCTGAGATCTTTTGTTTTGTAGAAAGGCTGGCCCAGTCCTCAATGGACACCAAATGTCTGCTGGGGGTAGGGAGCTGGGGCTGAGTTTCTGTCTCCAAGACCATGTTTCTCAATTTCTCATCCAGGGAAATATAATAGTCTGCCTTTTTAATATTTCCTAAAATATCTCATTCTTCTAGGAGGTGCTAACTTTCTTCAATTTGCAAAGATGGGACCAGGCTCCTTCTGTGATGACTTACACAGCACTCTTACCTACAGTTCCTTTCTTTCAGCACAGGTAGGGCATTTTTCCCTCCCCCCCCATGCATGTTAACTTTTTTCCCCCTTGATAGAGCATATAATATTATTGATTAAGCCAGCCTGAAATGAATTTTTGCACCAAGGTGTAGTTTATAAAGACATCAAATAAACTCATGAATAGGCTAAATAGTGTTGAGGAGACTTAGAATGGGCAAGAATTTTGAACTTCCTTGAGGAGATTAAAGGCAATCCTGCCCTCCAGTGGTCAGTAGGGCATAATGCAAGGGTTTAATTTTCTCTGGCTGTTGGCTGCATGATTCCTAAATACAGTTGTCTATCCTATTCACACCTCGTCAATCTTCCTCTGTATGCTGCAAATAGATAAAGGTAGCATTGAATATTTGTTGCCCTAAATTGTAAACAATCCAAATGATATTATACTTTCATTTTGTTTGATAAATGCCTCTGACACCTTTCTTATTAGCACATAGTCCAGAAAATAAAAGACCTCATTTTAGGTTTACAACACATTGCTCAATTACTTTGCATTATGGTAGTTCCTATGAGCTTCTTTTTTGTTGTTTAAACAAAGTTGTTCTCAAATCTGAGAATGTTCCTCCTTAAAGTGCTGTCCAGGCTAATTCTGGTTTCAAATTAGAATGCCTCAACGGATCTGTGAAACAAGCGTCCCATCAAATAAATACAGGTAGTCCATGACTTACAACAGTTCATTTAGTGACTGTTCAAAGTTACAACAGCACTGAAAAAAGTGACTTACGACCATTTTTCACACTTGTAGCCATTGCAGCATCCCTATGGTCACATGATTTACATTTGGATGCTTGACAAGTGGTTTATATTTAAGACGGTTGCAAAGTCCCAGGGTCATGCAATCCCCTTTTGCGACAAGCAAAGTCAATGGGGAAACCAGATTCACTTAGCAACCGTGTGACTAATTTAACAACTGCAGTGATTCACTTAACAAGGGTGGTAAGAAAAGATGTAACATGGGGCAAAACTCACTTAACACATTTCTCACTTTTCATAAAGTTTCAGCTCAATTGTGGTTGTAAGTGGAGGACTACCTGTATCCTATTTGCATGTGGGTTGGGTAATAGTGAGAGAGAACAGGGCACTAATGGGTGCCAGAAAGTAGAATGTAGGGTTAGGAGCCTACATATCAGTGTAGGGAACAAGAGAAACAATGCAATTTCTGCCCCTTTTGTTCTTGCGTGCAATGTCTGCAAGTAATACAAAAGAACAAAAGTTACATTATGTTATTGTAATTCACATTTTATCATTTTGATAATATTAAGAGATAATTTAGACCATCAATACCTGGAGGTGCTTGTATAGATTTTGATATATTTAGTGTTTTTTCTAAAGTAAAAAGCTTCAGAATATTTTTTCAGTTTATATACCATTTGTGTCTCGTATAGATACAAACCATCATGTTATTTCCTGATGATTATTATGGAGAAAAAAAATCTATTTGAAATCTTCCTGTAAGTATTCAGTGAGTGTTAAGGCGATATTCTCTAAAGTTACTTGCATGCAAGCTTTTGGAAAGCATTAATCTGGAAGAAAAGCCCATGCCTACAAAATTCTTCAAGGAACCACTTCGAGTTTCTACAATACCTTCAAGTGTCTCCTTACTTTAATGGACATTTTAGAAGCTCTCTGGTTATTGACATGTCCCTTATGTTTTTAAGAGACAGACGGATACTGTATATGAGAAAGGAGCCATGAGTTTAATGTTACATTGCCACAAACAACTCCAAATAGCAGACTGATATATTGATAACCATTATAATAAACTATAGTTTAAGTTGTAAATATTTCTAAATATGTATCTATGCATGTGAATAATAAATACGGAAAATATGCAAGCAAAATGATGACCTTGTGTCATTTTGGTGATGTTGTTTCCTCTTTGAGGCAACGTGTATGCGATTTTGTCACATTTGGTTCACTGAATTCACTGAAGCAAAAGTGAATGCGACATTACTAGAATTTTTTTTAAAAATGCTGCTATCTTGCTCCTTTGGCCTAGTAAGATAAATGAATATTCTTGGAGTAAGCAGAGGAAGCGTACTGCATTTGTCTCATCTTTATTTTTAAAATGCAAGCTTCTAAGGAAAATGGAAAAGAGAATGGAGGAAAAGGAGTTGCTTATTTCACATTTTCTTTATTGATTGCCACTGGCTGGAATTTCAGGTTGCATGCTAGATATCAGTAAAACAGATGGAACTATATTAGAATTACAGCAAGATTAAGGAAGGTGGCATATACACTGCTGACCAGGGACAGCTGAATACAGGTTTGAAGCTTCTGAACTGTGATGGATCCTGAAAGGCCTGCAAAGATGCTCATTCTTGCATTAGTGGCTCTTACGATGTCACTGCTATGGAAGTTGCAGAGGGAAAGATTTTTTTAAAAAAATACACTTTTAATGAAGAAAATTATAAATCCCTCCAAATACTATGAACTCCTCCATTTTTTTTTACTTAAAAGTGGGCAGAGCAAATTTGTTGCATCTGTCAACCACTCCCCATTGCCGCCGCCACCCTCCTACTCAGCTAAGCTCACCTCTGCTCCTGCCTCTTCAATTACTTTAGAAGGCAACAAATCTGTATTCTTGCTTTTGTTGCATCAGCCTTCATATGACTGATCGATGCTTTGACAGCTCATGTTGCCAACCTGGCCCTGTGTTTGGGCTTGACAGATGTTGTCAGATACAGCCTGACATTTAGAACCCTTTCAGCAAGAATACAGAAGGCTCTGGAAGATACTTCATCTTCCTTGTCATCCTAGCAAGGTGTGTGAAAGTGGGGGAAAGTTTAGGCTAAAGCTTCAAATCCTCTAGCTGCTCATCCAGCCCTCATTCCTTCCAAGAGAAGAATGAAAACAAAAAGAAAACCTCCTAGACGTTCACTGATATCTATGTAAGGGTGCTGTGAATGAGGCCTGTAAGGGGTGGATAGCCTGGATGCTTCAGCAGCAGGAGGTTCAAACTAAGAAGACTGAGCTGAAGTCGGCTTCTCTTCACGGGATACAGGAATGGGTCTCTCGCTATGGCCGGGCTCTGTGGCAGACTGAACCTTGGGAGCAGAGAAGGTTAGCATGCCATCAGTAGACAGAGAGCAAGTGATGGCTGACTGGTCGACAGTGGAAGGAAGACGGTATCGACGATGGAATTCACGGGAAATGTATCCATGGTCATCCTGAAGTGAGACGCAACAAAAACAAAAGCAAAACAAAACTCATTGGCATTAAAGGGTGTAGTCAACAGGTAAGTCCTTCAGAGTCACTTGCTCTGTAAGCATCAGCCTGGTGCAGAACAGAGTTACAGAAGCATAAATTATCCAACATATATCCCCTCCGTATTACTTTCATCCTTTCTCTCCCCTCTTCAAAGAGCTGTCCAGAGCAGATTGACTTACCTTTGCATGATATAGCTAGTCATATATTCTATACAAGGCTGCCTCTGAAGGTATCTTCATATTGTAATTGCAAAATGCAATGACCTGTTTCTTGGCTAGTACCAGTCACCAAAACACATAACACCCATATTGCAGGCCCAGCATTGGGCTACCTGTATTTTCCCAGCTGCAATCTGAAGTGCTCCTGCCGACTATAAAGCCTTAAGTGGCTTGGGACCCAGGTTTCTGAAGTACCCCTTTCCCCAGCTAGAATCAACCCATCCTGTATGGTCATTCCAGGAGAAGTTGAAGTTTCCCACTTCCATGATGTGAGGGCCAAAATCATGTTTATAGCCCTGCTGTATAATATGGCTTCTTCTAAGAGAGCAGACTAACCCCTTCCTTAACATCACCCCTGAAGATATAAAGACAGAGTTCTTCCTAAAAACATTTGGTGGGATTTTTTTTTTTTTGTCTTACTATCATTAATCTTATTATAGTGTTGTTGTTTTTTGTTGAATTGGGGAATTTTTTTATCTTACTGTGTATGTTTTAACTATATATTTGTACTGCAACTGTTTTAATTGCAAATTGTAAATTGCCAGGAATCCCTGACAGATTCAGTGATGTACATGTGCAATAAATAAGTACATAAAATATTGTGCTGTTTTGGATATGTTCAGTTAATGTTAATAAACATAATTTAAGGCTTTGGGCATTTCCATACAAAGGGACATGCAATACTTTGAAAACAACTGTAGACCTCTATGTAGATCATCCCTCTGCCTTTGTGGACTTTTCCACCTGATACTGGTGAGGAGTCTTTAAGTCACGTTGAACTTACAATTCCTTCTCAAAGAGCATGTGGCAACTATGGCCAACATGACTTTTGCACAGCTCCAGCTAATGCACAAGTTATGCCCGTTCCTTCAGGCAGCTGCTCACATCCTTAGTTACTCATTCGCTAGTCATCTCAAAAATGGACTTTATGCTCTACATGGGATTTGCCTTGAAGACTACTTGAAACAACAGCTTATCCAGAATATGGCACCATAATTTGACAATGGGATGTTGCTATTCCATAAGCTATACTGGCTACAAGTTGGCATCCAGGTGCAAATTCAAAATGCTAGTTATGCTTTATAAAGTCATTCAAGATATAGGACCTGCCTATCCAGGGAGATCAGACAAAGGAAGCGTGCTTTGAGTCTCTTTGATTAAACAGTGTGATCTATCAGGATCTCAGAAGCTACCTTTTCTGTTGTAGTGGATGAACATCCTCCCAAAGATCTGCATGGCTCCTATCTGTTAATATATTAGTGTTAGCCATGTAGTGTCAGCTTGTAAATGGTATTGAATAAATAGGTTCTCATGATGTCAGCAGTGTTGAAATGCTAACCATTGTAATACTTTCTTAGCCACACTGTAGATGAAAACTAGAGATTTGGGAAGGAGGAAAGGAGCTCTATTTTGTCACTGTGGGGGAACTCTTCTTCTTTCCTCCTCCTTCCAACTCTTAAGCTTCAAGTCCTGCAAAACAGATATTAGCTTGAGATGTCTATGGCTCCCTTCCCATTCCCATCACAAACCAGACAAAAGGAAGAAGGGAAAAACTGGCAATCTGTTTTCTCTTTCCATCTTCCTTTTGGCAGGGAGTTTTTTTTCCTTTTCTTTTCCTTCTTTCCATTTTGAAAGCCAAAAACGGTCATAGTGAAAGCAGCAGGGATCTACAGTGACTCTGCTTATTGCTAGGAGTTCGATTCTCACCAGCTCAAGGTTGACTCAGCCTTCCATCCTTCTGAGATCGGTAAAATGAGGACCCAGAGTGTTTGCGTGATATGCTGACTCTGTAAACTGCTTAGAGAGGGCTGTAAAGCACTATGGAGCAGAATCAGTGGTGGGTTGCTCCTGGTTCTGTCTGGTTCTATAGAACCGGTAGTAAATCCGGTGTGAGGCTCCGCCCACCCGGCACGACATCATCATTGGTGATCTGCGCATGCACAGAAGAGTGCGCGATCCCGCTGCGAACTGGTAGTAAAGGTAAGTGGAACCCACCCCTGAGCAGTATATAAGTCTAAGTGCTAATTAATATTGCTAGTGTAGCAGCCTGTGGCAAGACAATGATTTTCACTCCTTGTTCTCAACTAGTAGAAGTATGTGGGGGGGGGGGATCATAGATCAATTTCAAAGTTTTTTGGAGGATCTGGTGAGTTGAAACTTTATTTTTTTCTTCATAGCATCTTGCCGCAACTGCAGAGTACACTCTTTTTTCTGGAATAACTAAGTATGGCTCAAGCCTGACATTGTCATAAGCTGAGAGAGAGAGTGATTGACCCAAAGTCACCTAGCTGACTTTCATGGCTAAGGCAGGAGTAGAACTTACAGTCTCCTGGTTTCTAGTCTGCTGCCTTAACCAGTAGACCATATTGGCTCACCAATTTATCCAACAGTAGTAATGTAGAAATCCCTGTGGTTAATAGAAGTAACAAAACAAAGGAACTATCAGATTAATTGATAATGAATTGATATAATTCTGAAATAATATAATTAGCTGTTTGAATTATCTTTCTGCTTTCCTACAAAAAACCCACAACGTTTTGCAATTAATAAATTAGCAGCATACAGCAAAAGGTAAGATGAAACAGATTTTTTGTACCTCGTTTATCTTTTTTTCTCCATTTTTACTTTATGACATGCATCACCCCCATACTGCATGGACCAACAGTGATTAAGATAGGATGTTTAAGTTCATAAAGCCATGATTTCAAAAATTAACATATTCCATTATCCTCTTTGCAGATGAGGAACCGTTACTCCTGTACTGTCTTTTCCCCCATCATTACAAGCATCAAACTCACGTTGTTTCATGATTCTTTTTCACGGTTGCAATCTGTCTGAGAGAGAAGTAACTGTTGATCAGAGTTTTAAGACTAAAAAATGAGATTCTGTGACTTTCCCAAGATTAATCTTTCAAATATTGGCTCAAAAAATATTAAGTTCAGGGCTAAAATCTTGGGGTATGCATAAATGAAATATGTATTTTACTTCAAGCTTGAAACAAATCATTCCATCTGGAATATTACATCACAATATTTCAAGCTGTCTGTACTTTGACAGAGCAAAACCTGAAGCAGATAAAATGTTTTGTAACCTTTTTTTTTCACCACAGGATCACAAGAATAGGAGGGACACGGCTTCATGTTGAGGGCTACCAACAAGCCAACTTGAGGATGACAATGATGATAAAATAACTTTCTGCTAAGGGAAAATTTACCAACAGAAGAGAGTGGTTCAGGTTTGAACTGTGAAGTCCTTGGTGTTCTCTGAGCTTGACTGTTTTTGTTGCAGACATTTCATTACCCAACTGGGTAGCATCTTCTGTGGTAGAAGGGAGTGGAGTTGGCTTTCTGTTTACTGTATATACAGTAGCTTGTCCAGGGGCCCAGGGTCCAAAGAGTCATATCTGGATCCAGACTTGGCAGCTTCTAGTCCTCTGGCTAGTGCCTGGCAGACTAGTTGAGAAGGATATTGGACTAGTTGAGAAGTTACTGTATATAAATAAAGAACAAATGCACTCCCTTCAAGCACTGAAGATGTTATCTAGCCAGATAATGAAACATCTGCAAGAAAACAACCAAATTCAGAGCACCAAGGATGCCACATGGAAAGATTTGTTTCATCATCCTGTTCTGTCTTTCTTCAAGTACAACTATCCCCTTCTTCCTTTGCATTGGGGAGGGGGAGCTATGCTATTTTTTTTTAAACCTGGTTATTAACCTGACATTCTCTAGTTTAAAAGACAATTAACTGACTGATGGACAGACTGGCTGATTGTGTGCCCTCAAAAAACAATGCGTAGATCTTAATCTCTTATAGATCCCTTTCAAATCAATTAGGGAAGGGAGGGAGGGAGGGAGGAAGGAAGGAAGGAAGGAGGGAGGGAAGGAAGGAAGGAAGAAAGGGGCATGCACAAGCTATTAATACGGAAAGCCACCTTATTCTGGAAATACAGACTTTCCCCATTTGACTGCCACCATTTACATTCTAAATGTAAATTATATTTACATTTGCAGCAACAAACAAAAAAAAGAGTCATGCACAGACATACAGAAGCTGAAATTAAAGGCTGAGCAGAGTACACAAAGGCAAAGTTAATTTGCATAGTCTGCTGCATTTTTAAATGCACTTGGATCTCTACAAACGAAAGAACACAAAAAAACCACACTGAGTACAATGGTAAACACCAAAAACTCAGGAAGCCATCCAAAGTTATTTATTCCTTTTTCAATGGCATTTCAATCAAACATTCCCAAAGAGCCATTGCCAAAGAATCTGAAGCAAGCCATCACGTTCAAACCTTTCAGAAAATAAAAGATAGCTATGTGGAATGGCGACCGAGCTTAGGTACGCGTATACACTTTGCAAATGTTTATTTGTCTTATTGATTGTGGGTGCCTTTCAGGGTGCCTTTGAAGAGCAAGACTCGCTGCATTTATACAGGTATTCTGAATCGCAAATCAGCAGGAACATGCACAGAACATACACCCTTTTAAGTTGAGTAGGCCAGACCAATATTGTATTACTTTTTCTCACTGATATTTCACTTGGTTTTCTTTATATACACAAGCACCGTACAAATATTGTACAAAACAGCAATGGCAGCCTGGCAATGGCATGAAGGGTGGGGGAACGATCAGATCCCAAATGGTTTCTTTAAAGTGCCAGCAGCATTGCTCCAAAACTCCATTCCCAGATCATGCTACCAACCCTAAGCCAGTAGTGATAAATTCATGTCTGGTCTACCTTGCTATACCGGCCTAGGAAGGAAAATTCCAATGGCAAGAGGCAAGTCAATTTTTAACTGCATCACATAAAACAGTAAACACTAGAAATGTTTTCCTTTGAAATGGTCACATTGTGTTTTATGCTTGAACCAAAAACTCAAGAAGCATATACATTTTATTTTGAGCATGAACTGCTCAAAGCTGCCATTTTGAATTTAACATGTTTTGAACAACCGTACTAAAATGTACTCAAGGTCAGTCTGTGTTGTAAGTCTTGAGGTAGATATTTCTAACATTCCTGTACTGTATTTGAAAAAAATCCATTTCTAGATTCTCAACCCTAAGGAACCATGCTAACTTATAAAAGCAGGGTTTTTGCAGTTGATTCAGTAGTATTGCCCATCAGATAATGGAGTTCATTTTAGCACCCATTTTTTTCATAATGTACCCCCTAAAATAAATGTCCAGGAATGATATTTTAAGGACAACAAATTCACTTAGCCTTAACTTCATAACTCCTTATATGAAAAATGTTCCTTTCTTTCATCTTTCCCTGTCTCACACACAGTCACAGATATACGGCCCTGATACAGACTAAGATCATGCTGTGGGAATATTTTGCTTCTGACAATGATTCATATTTAGATTAAGTCAAAAGTGGGATTAATATTTATTTATTGATTTATGAGGTATACGAGGAAACATGTTTAGGTGGGGAACAATAAACCATTAAAATCACAACAACTAGAAATGACAGGCACTTAGAAACCCACAAAATACATTACAACCTTCTAGGCAGTAATTTCGATCAATCTATTTCCAAATACAAGGAAAAAAGCATATTTTAATGCCTTTCCAAAGACCAGCAAGATTGGGTCTTCAATTTAAATGAATAAAGTCATTCAGATCAAAAACATAGTGCAGGACAAATTTAATTTTCTCATCTACCACATAGGACATAAAGTGAAATACTTACATAGTTTCATCTTGTTTCTTTTTTATTTCCTCTCTCTAACACCACCGATCTCTAAAATTACTAGATTTTAAGTCCTCTAAGAAAGGGACTGTCAATCCCACTTGGCAGAGTTTTATAATTTTAAGGGAAATGCTGACTTTATAGATTCATATTTTCACATAACAAAGTGTGAAATTCTTGATTTCCACATGAAAATCAATATATTTCTTGTGGGTTTTTTTGTTACCTATTGAGTATTTATGTTACTTATGGCAGAGAGATGGATAGTGTTTTTTATTTATTGTTTGTTTACTTATTTATGACTCGTATCTAGGCCACCTGGCTTGCAAATAATTGCTTGTCCTCAGTCTGTAAAGTCTGAAGTTTTGGAAAACAGCCATGAAACATCTTCAAACTGCTTCAGAAGAAATATCCAGTTCATAAACTTCCTCCAACTAACTCACCTTTTTCTTCTCACCATACTTCTAGAATTTTCTATAACAATCAAATTAAAATTATAAAAGATCACACAAACCACAAAGACAAACAATCTTATACATTTTGGTGGATTACAGTCTATTTTATCATATTTATTTCATTACATTGTGATCCACCAAAGTTTATATTTTTATTTCTTCATTAGTTTTGCTATGAATGACTAACATACTATAGCTACTCCTCTAGAACCTATTTAAAGTTCTGAAAACTTTTAAAATGATACTACAATTTTTTTTTTACTCTACAATACATTTTGGTCTTTGGACCCAATGGACAATGCAGCTATTTTCCCCTGACTTTATTTGAGCACAAGGTTTTTTCCTAGAATGTTACTGTACGACTAATACCAATGGCTAGAAGTTTTAGGAATATTTATTATAAGCTAAACAATAGACATTCCCTATGGAAAGAGCTTTCCGATAGACTGACTTAAAAGGTAGTAACTTCTCCTGCACTAAAGTTATTAAAACAGAGCTGGACTGTCATCATGAAAGGAAGCCATAATGCCACTAATTTTGAATCTGGACTAGAATACCTCTAAGTCTCCTTCCAACTCTGATTACAGGGGTTTTTTTAAAAAAAAATTTTTTTCTCATCATAGGCAGTAGACATAATCGGAGAATGATCTTTGACTACATAAAAAATGTAGTCTGGAGTTATCATCACCATATCTTATCATATGATCTTTCCTGGAGCAGATGCACAATCAACCTCCTTTGGCTAAACTGCAGGTGTTAATTAGGTGAATGAAAATAATTTCTTTGCATTTGTAATATAATGGAAATTTTTTTTAATAATATTTTTTATTATTCAAATATAAACAGAAATATAAAGACAGTACAAAAACACAGACATTTCCTCCACCAAAAACACCCACACTACATTCCACATATATGCTTTTGTCATCAACAGAGTATATAGTAATACATTTTACATTCTACTAAATAGTCATTCATGAATTCCTAATTCCGATTCTAACTACTAGGATTATATTGTTTCTCTTCTACGTTCTACCCCTCTTTCACCTCAGTTTCTATTGTGTATGTTATTGCTAGTTTGCTTTCGAGCCATTGATACCATTGGTGCCATACAAGGTAATATTCGCTTTCTTCTTTATCCTGGAGTTCCAGCGTCAATCTGTCCATTTCAGCACACTCGTTTATCTTTGAGATAAATTTTATCTCTATTTGGGATTTGATCTAATTTCCAGTCGTGCTGCTGTCAGAATATGTAACTTCCCCCAAATATAATGGAAATTTTCATTATCACTCTTCCTTACCTGTCTCTCATTGTGTTTGCCATGAATTTCCACAAAGTCCTCAATGACTTTTACACTCAAATCTTCAGGGGAGAAATGCTTTACATCCAAAAAGACAAGAAACTTGTCTCGGTCAGATCTCACCTGGAATGAAATAAAGACCACACAAACACATCCCCCCACAAGAATTAAAATATAAACTGTTAGCAACATTAGGTGATTAAGTTATTTTTTTATTCTCTCTCAGATTATATGATGATGTCCTCTGCAATACAGTTTACAAGAACAAAATATCCGAGCTTTTTAAAAGTAGCCTCAGGCTAGGGCTGGTTGGAGATGAACTGACTGGAGGGGGGTGCTAAATACCTTACTGCAATGAATATTGAGTTGGGGAGCTTTTGTACTAGCACGTTTTTAAAAATAATTTGTATATAGAAAATATGGTAGAAGACTACTGTAACATATTAAACTAAAATGAATCTATGGACAAAGTTTTTATAGTGTTTTTCCTTGCCTCACCTTATATGAGACTAGATGACATGGTCTTTTTTTCTTGCTATTTGGAAAACTTACGAAGGTGAGAAAGAGTACACAGGAAGCAGGAGAAGTTATCCATCTTTAAGTACTATTGTAAGACTGATATGTTAAAATGACAAGATTGATTTATTCAAAGCATAGGAATTAACATGCTAGATTTGGATGTAAATTTTGGATTTGTATATGTTCCTACAGAAAAGCTGCTTGCAATGCATTTTCTGGGTTCCTTTCACTTCACATTAGGATCACAGCACCATTCACTTAGTGGTTTGGGCATTCCTCTATTTCGTGAACAGATTTTTTTCCATTTCCATCAAATCATTTGGTGTAAGTTTTAATTCACTGACCTTAAATATACATACATGCACAAACACTTCAGTAATCTTAAGATTTCTCACTGATTTTTAAAAGCAACCACTTTGTCATCTGAGTTCTTGCTAGCTAGTTGACTTGTATTTTACATAAGTTTGCGGAACATGGAACAGAAGAAAGAGTTAACAGGTGGCATTTCAAACCTGACTGTTCTGAACACATGGTCTCAGTAACACTTTATCTTTGTAAATGGTTGGTAGGCTATTCTTTCATACAGGCCACTATAAAGCACTCTGATCATAACATGCCTAACATTTTCTGTAAAGAACATACAAGGTGCAGTACTAATGGTTGAACATGAATTTATTTCTAGCTACAAAGAAACCATTGATTTGAATACAAATGTCACACACACAAACATCTGCTTTCAGCTAAGCATGAATATATGCATTCCAGTCCATATTTAGCAAATATTTAAGTATATTAAGAATAAATACGCTTCTTCCTTTCAAATTATCATCACAAGACACCTGCATTACAGTTTAAGGATTTGATAACAAGAACAGTCTGCTATTGTTCTTTGGCCATCTAACCTCCCTATAGTATTGATAAGATTTATTAAATTCTGGAATAATTTCAGATCATATTGTTTGCATTTTTGCAAATTATTGTAAATCCTACCACATTCTAGTCTCCAGTCAGTGTTGCCAGAAATCAAAATCCTGGTGGTTTAGTGTTGCTTTTAGGAGAGATCTTTAAAATAGTTTAAATATATTGAGGTATAGGGATCTTACCTCAGAAACACCTGAGTCCAGCAAAGTACGGAAGAAAGATTGCCTGTAGTATGGGCTGATGGTAGAAGAAAACAAAGGCAGGAGATCATATTCAAAAAAACCATCTCCAAAAAAATGGTCAAAAAAGCGGCTTGGAATTAAAGGTCCAAGAGCTCGTTTGAACCAGGGATGCTGAATGGTAATATCCATGGTCTTTGCTGTGGCTGCAAGCTTAGAAGTGGGGAGAAAGACAGTGCAGTCACTTTGATGATAGTGAGGTCTTAGCTGAACCACACTGTGGGATTATAGAAAACGTCCCTCTATATATACCACTGTGGCAGAATGAAGGCATCAGCGGGATTTCTGGAAAGACATGATCTCATTATGAAGGTCAATCTGGTCAGCAGAAATTGTAGGGACTGACCTGGGAGTGACAGTCTCGTTAGAATCAGTGCCAGAGGGCTGGACAGTCTTCAGCATTCTCTGGAGAGAAGAGCTATTGTATTATTTACCAGCCAGCTATAACACGGTTCTTTTGCCTAGGGACTCACGAGAGAGCATTTTGCCCACAATACCACAGATCTTCATAATATCTTAATCAATGACTTAGATGAGGGAATAGAAGGGGAACTTACCAAATTTGCGGATGATACTAAGCCAGCAGGAATAGCCAACATTCTAGATGATAGGCTCAAGATCCAGATGGATCTTGACAGACTTGAACACTGGGCCCTATCTAACAACATGAAATTTAATGTAGAGAAAAGTAAAATCTTACACTTAGGCAAGAAAAACCAAAAGTACACATATAGACTGGGTGAAACCAGGCTTAATAGCAGTAACTGTGAGA
This sequence comes from Ptyas mucosa, assembly GCA_012654045.1. Classification (NCBI taxonomy): domain Eukaryota; kingdom Metazoa; phylum Chordata; class Lepidosauria; order Squamata; family Colubridae; genus Ptyas; species Ptyas mucosa. The sequence continues at coordinate 36,132,020 of WNWU01000016.1, read as the reverse complement.
GGGATCTTGGGAGTGTTAATGGCCACCAATTAAATATGAGCCAGTAGTGTGCGGCGGCAGCCAAAAAAGCCAGTGCAATCCTAAATTGCATTAACAGAGGGATACAATCAAAATCAAGTGAGATACTAATACCACTCTATAAAGCCTTAATAAGACCACACTTAGAATACTGCACTCAGTTTTGGTCACCACACTATAAAAAAGGTATTGAGACTCTAGAAAGAGTGCAGAGAAGAGCAACCAAGATGATTAGGAGACTGGAGGCTAAAACATACTGTATGATGAACAGTTACAGGAACTGGGCATGGCTAGTCTAGTGAAGAGAAGGACCAGGGGAGACATGATAGCAGTGTTTCAATACTTGAGGGGCTATCACAGAGAGGAAGGAGTCAAGCTATTTTCCGAAACACCTGAAGGTCAGACATGGAATAATGGATGGAAACTGAACAAGGAGAAATTCAGCCTGAAAATAAGGAGAAATTTTCTGACAGTGAGAGCAATCAACCAATGGAACAGACATTGTGGGAGATTTATTACTGGAAGCTTTCAAGAAGAGACTGGTCTGTCACCTGTCAGAAATGGTGTAGGGTCTCCTGTTTGGGCAGGAGGTTGAACTAGATGACCTACAAGATCCCTTCCAACTCTGTTAATCTGTTAAAATATTTGTAAATCCTACATTTCTCTAATTCTTTTTGCCTGAGATCAAGGAGGAGAAAAGTGATTTTTTTCCTGAAATGAATGTATTATTCAGGATTACAGATGTTTTATTTTAGACTGAAAAGAATTGAAAGAAAGCAGTTGAAAGAACTTGTGATAGAATGCATGGAGGAAAATTTAAAAAATGACAGTTTTACCTGTGGACAGTTTCATCTGTGGACATATTGAGCTGGATATAGGAGCTATAAATCAAGAATCCAAATTCTATTTACTTTATAGGTCGCTACAAATGTGTAAGCATTCATTTTAAAAATACCCCAAACATGCTGAAAGTAAAATAATGATGAGTTTTTCCTACTTTTGCATAACTGCTAGAAAAGGAGATTTTGAATGGGAATGCTAGACAGAAATGTTCCATGGTCAGTATTTGTGCATTTATCTTGGCAATTTGGAAATTGCATCAAAATTGTCAAAATAAGCGTCCAGAGTCATCTTATATGGGAGATAGGCAACATATAAAATTAATTAAACAAAGAAACAAATAAAATACTTAATTTACCCTATGTCTTTCCAGAAATCCAGCAGATTCTGACAGCTTATTATTTGAAATATATATATGATTGCCCATATTGCATCAAATGATCCTAGGCACCTAACAAAATTGTCAGATATATACTGATGGTCGTGCTCATTCAGTCTATGCGGAAGTTATTTAGGCCATACAGTTTCAGGTTTAAAAGTTATTTTATTATTTACAAATATACAATAATGAACAGGGTGTCCTGCTGCATTTATTACCCTGACTGTATAACTCAGAGGTTGAGAGGGAGAGAAGTTCACTGTTGTCTCGCAGAGATGGATGGAAAGAATTAGGGAAGATATCCAATTGATTTGTGGGTATGACTCCAATAAGGGAGTTCATTGGTTTATACAGTCACATGGGATGTCTGTAGACTTAGAAGACTTAACCCCTTCTGGTGCCTGGGGCATCATACGTAGGCAATATCTGACAAAAATAATATACAAATAATAAAATAATAATAATAAAAAAGAAATCACTAGATTTCTTTTTTTCACAGATCACCATATGCCATAACATTATCTGCTTAAAAAACACCAATGCTGTGCTTATTCTGGCCCAATACCTGAGGGAAAAGCCAGGTCTTAACCTTTTGTAAGGCAATGAAGGTTAAGCAACCTCCGTATCAGTGGTGAAATCCAAATTTTTTTTACTACCAGTTCTGTGGGCATGGCTTGGTGGGCGTGGGAGGGGAAGGATACTGAAAAATCCCCATTCCCACCCCACTCTGGGGCCAGCCAGATGTGGCATTTGCCGGTTCTCCAAACTACTCAAAATTTCCGCTACTGATTCTCCAGAACCTGTCAGAACCTGCTGGATTTCTGCTCTGTATCTTAGGCGTGAGACTGTACCATAGGCTAGGCACAACTACAAGAAAGGCTCACTTGCTCAGTCCTGCCAAATGACAACATTTAACCAAAGGAACCTATAGTGACCTTACCTTATCAAATCTATTGGGATGAATAGATGTCCTGGGGCAGGGGGTGGCAAACTCACAGCATCACGTTGTCTTCACGTGATGTATCGCAACTTTTTCACCTTAGATAAACCGGGGATGGGCGTGGCCAGCGCAAGATGCATCTGGCCTGTGGGCCGCGAGTTTGACACACCTATCCTAGGGAGACATATCTGACCCTGTTCCATACAAGTCTTTCAGAGCAAATATCCAGCACCTTGAATTAAAACACAAAAGAAACTATAAATCAATGCAGCTTGTGCAACAGCAGAAACCTATAGGGTGCCCAAACTGTGCCCACTGCTACATTCTAGTCCAGTTGAAGCTTCTGGGTGCTTTTGAAAGATAGCTCCATATCGAGCATATTACAGTGGTCCAGGAGGGAAGTGACTACAGCATGAGTAACTGTGACCTAGATTGTTTATTTTTTTATTTATTTATTTTTTAAAAAATTGATTTATATGCCACCCTTCTCTGGAGACTCAGGGCGGCTTACAATGCGCTAAGCAATAGCCTTAGTCCAAGAATAAACTAGTCTACCTGCTCCTTGAGAGGTAATTGTGAATCCAGGAGTTTCCCCAATTTGTTTACCAATTCTTTTTAGGGGAGTGTTATCCTATTGAGAGGTAGAGATGGCAGTTCCCCAGATCCAAGGTACCCAGAGTCAGTCCATCTTGCCTGGGTTGAATCACAGCTATTTTTCCCCCATCCAGAAAAGCAAGCACCTGAATGGGAACACTTATCTGGCCTTGGACAGTTTATCCATAAAGTTTGAAATAGAAATAACGAGAAGCAGACTTGCAGATGTCTTCTTAAAATAACTTTTCTCTGTCTAGTCCCATCACAATATTTCTTTTATAATAGGACAAGAGGGTTATTTATTCTTGCAAAGTGAACCAATGGTAGTTAATGCAGCCCCAACAACCTCTGAGTTAATTTTCAGAGTGAGTTGACATGGTTAGCATGTTCCCATAATTTCTTAATCCCTGTTTAAATACACCATTTGAACAGAACCAAACAGATGTTCATTATGAATTTTTCAATGGAACAAAAAAACTTGGTCATAAAAAAAGACTTACAGCACTTAATTTAATCAAATAATTTTAATTTTTAAATTTCCATTACTTAATGATTTCTAGAAATGAAATCCAATGTCATAAAACATCTTTTCCAATCCGAGTGGAAAAGAAGCTTCTCTCAAGCTTCTTTAGAAGTTCTTAATATCCCTAGAACCGTAATGGCGTGTGCTACAGATGGCATGCAGCACTCTCTCTGTGGGCATGTGAGCCGTCACCCCAGTTCAGCTCTGCCACGCATACGTGTGTGCCTCCCGCCAGCCAGCTGGTTGTTGGGTCTCTGCCGCACATGTGTGGGAGGGTTGCGTGCGGTGTGTGTGCACACATGCGCAGAGTGCCTGCGGGTGGGGGGGGGGAAGGCACACATGCTTTGGGCACTAGGTCTGGAAAAGGTTAGCCATCGCTGCCCTAGAATATATTTGTTTGTTTATTATATATTTTTACCTGTAGGAACACAATGTGATTTGAGTAGCAATCTCTTCTACCATTTTTTAAAAAACAATCTAGGAAGGTAGGTCAGGCTGAGAGAGTATAAGTGCCCAAGATCACCTACTGTAGAGCTTAAAAGTTTATGAACCCTCCTGAATTTTCAATATTTCTTCATAAATATGATATAAAACATGATCTGTTTGCAACACAAATCCTAAAACTAGATAAAGAGAACCCAGTTAAAGAAATGAGTCAAAAACATTATACAATACTTGTTCATTTGTAGGATAAGGGGAAATTTACTTATACATGGTTTAAATGCCCTGGTTGAAAAATCATTAAAAGGGAAATAAAGCTATGTCTCAGATCAGTATACAATACGCGGATAAAAAATAAGTGCTCCACTGATTTTATTGATGAGGTACTACAAGGGTAGAATCTTTATACAAGCAGTATACCCTGGAACCTTCCTAACAGGACTTAAGATGGAAAGGCATTTAATCACAGCTTTACAAAAGTGATCTAATAACTACTAGGACTTAGATTGGTTGAAAAATACTGAATTAGCTTTACTTAATCAAGTCCCGTGAGCATATATTTATTTATATCTCACATTATTTTATAAGTAACTCAAGGCTGTAAACATACCTAATATTGTTCCCTCCTTCTATTTTCCTCATAACAACCCTGTGAGATGGGTTGGGCTCAGAATGTGTGACTGACCCAAAATCACCCAGTCAGCTTTCATGCTAGGGCAGGACTATTATTTATTTGTTTGTTTGTTTGTTTGTTTGTTTAATTTTTATACCACCCTTCTTCTGAAGGACTCAGGGTGGTGCACAGCCAAAAACAAAAACAAACACATATAAAATTTAAAACAGTTTAAAAGGAATTAAATAATTTGGCCCATTTCAATTAAAACAAGGACAACCCATATAACTTAAAAGACTAGAAGACTAGGACTAGAACTCATGGTCTCCTTGTTTCTAGCCAGATGCTTTAATCACTAGACCAAATTGGTTCGCAAAGAAAATGTGTAGATTATGTGCAAAAATTGCATATATATTTTTTATTAGAGTTTTATTCTGTCTTTACTTTTTATAAGTAATTCCTATTTCCCCGACAACAATCCTATCAGGTGAGTTGGGCTGAGAATGAGTAATTGGCCAGTCACCCAGCTGACTTTCATGCCTACGTTGAGACTAGAACTCAGTCACCTGGTTTGTACAGTAGGCAGCACGTTAACTACTGCATCAAACTGGCTCTCATAGATTTCATATAATCTGGAATATTTGTTCAATTAACAACATGCTGAACTGTACCATTATAAACAGGTGAACTGCAGAGAGACCAAATTGATTAATTTTGTGACATGTAATTTTAAATCAGGAAATAATACAGGGGTCTTCAATATATCGGAAGAAAGTAATTCCCAGGTGGAATGAAAAATCCCCCCAAATATTTTTCTATAAAGCCATGGGAACCTTTCGCGTAATGTGGGATAGAGTGCACCCTCCTACTGCATCATGAGAATGTTAGCCAAATTGTTCAGAAGAACCTCCTGTGATCCAGAAAGGTTTTTTTTGCACAGAAAGGACAAACAGAAACCTCCAGGTTAACTCCTGGAAAAACTATGATGGATTCTAATATATGTTCCCCTCTCCCCAGGTAACATAATTTAGTGCTTTTTAAAAGCAAATATTTGAATGATAACCTAACAAGTTTGGGCAGCATTTGGTTTAATTTTCTGCAGATTTTTTTTACATATCTGAAATTGTTGAGATTCATTTTACTGTATAATTTGCTTCGCATCAAAGTTAAAAATGGGCTCTCTTTGTACAAAGGCTGATTTTTTTTTCCAAAAGAATTTATATAATATCAACAGTCTGCTGGATGCTGTCAAAGAGGCTTAGAAAGCTATGAGCAAGCCCCTTTTTCACCTCAGAGCCCAAGTCATGAACATTGAACAAATCCCATCAGTGCTTGGGGTATATAATAGCATTGTTGCTAAATCAATGGTGAATTGTATTGCTAATCCCTGGCGCTTATTCAACCAAGCTCAGCAAGTTTCAGCTGCATAACGCACCAATACCTTCACCAATGTATTTATAGGGTAGATGTGATGCTCAGCACCTCAAATCCATGAACCTTCAGGACAAATGAACAGAAGGAAACAAAATCAAGATTATGAAGAGTGCATTGATAGCCATTCTACCTGCTGCTCAAGAATAGGCCAAGTCATTTTCCTCTCTTATTGAGTTGCTAATTGTTTAAATCCAGTATTGAAACATGGACTGAAACTGGCTCCACTAAGTTTGTATTACGCCAAAGTAAGCAGTGTGGCACTCTTGCCTGCCCTTCTGTATCACTCTCCAAATGTGGATTCTAACTTACCCAGCATGTAGGCAAAGTAGCAAGAATTTAGTCTAACATACCTGATGAACAAGTTTGGGTGAAGTTTATCTAGTGGGCCAACTCTGATGAAAAATGACCTGCTGGACTTTTGCAAAGTCTAAATGATTTCCAAAGATATAGATGATTGAATAAAGGAACAGGAGTTGACAAAATGAAATGGAACAATCAAACTATGCTACTTTTTAAAATTTCATCCAGTGCTTCACAATAACATCTCTATCAATCTACTTGTGTCTAATTATAAATTACTCACATGCAGTAATTTTAAGTAATGTAGTACTGAAATTATGCTTGTTTCCTCTTTGTCTTCTTTGTCTGTTTTCTGTTCTGTTGTTCTGTTGTGTGGTTATATATTTCATCTTTGTAGTTTATCTGTAAACTGCACAAGAGCCTTTTCAAGTAAGGAATAAGCTAAAATGCTTCTTAACCAACCAATTAAACAAGGTGATTGTTGCTCTCACAGCCAGCAATCTTAAGAATAAACAGGCTTGAGGTCCTAAGTAATCCCTCCCTTTGGTGTTCATTCCCACCCATCTCTAAATTAACTACTCTAGTAAAACTATCATGAATGAGAATTGGATAGTGAATCTCGCCCAACACACTGTAATATTTCTCATATATTCCTCATATAATAAAAATAGAAGGAAAGAAAACTACACTTCACCATTTATACAGAAAACATGCATGCAGTACTACACTAGCAATTTATAGCACTGCACTAACAAAAACAGATTTTATATCACTATAGTGAAGTTTAGATGCTACTATAGGTTGCTAGCACAGAAAATTTCACTAAGCAAACATTCACTATGAGGAATGATATACTGTACAAAACCCAGAAACTTTGATCTTACACATTGGTGACAGCTTATGTTAAGATGATGTCTTTCTAATGTCTCTCTAAAGTATCTCATAAATATTTGCTATCCCAAATAAGTGTTGGATAAGTCTTTAAACATCAAGATGTATGCTTTAAAAAGCACAAGCATATTTAAATTCCTCCGCTTCTCGGTAAAGTTCTGAAAAAGCAAACAACCCAGAAAGAGGTATGGAAAATGGGTGAAGGGGGCTTCTAGTAGCTGCAATAACATTGGATCATTGTGAATTTTCTTTGCTGCTTTTAATTTTCTATTAATATTGTCTGCTGTTTATAGCTTGTTGGAATGGAGCAGGACAGAAATAACACTGATAAAACAAATATAATGGAAGGGAAAAGATGATGTTGAATAAAAGGTTCTAAAAGATGTATCAGTTTTATTCTCTTTCTCGAAGAACAGAACCTACCTTGAAAATAACACTCTTAATACTATCATCTGCTGTAAATGTTGTGGCCAAATGTTTAACACAGCTGCTTCTGTTTACAGAATGAGAGATTTCACATGACACAGCTTTTTTTCTCTTTATTTCTACACACTGGAGCTCAGATAATCTTTCTAGTGTATACACAGCACAGCAGAAGTAATGTGCATTCTTCAGCTGAAATCACAACCTGCTTCATGTCCATCCAACCTCTTTTTGCGCGGATTATGGACCGGATGGTGGGGCTGGCTTTCTCTTCTGGGAAACTTTCACAATCCAATGTTTCCCATAGCAGAGAATTTGTAAACCCTGGTCCTTTCTTTTATCTAAACAGATAGGGGATCTTTGTGTCATATTAGATACAGCTTGCTTTCACGATTCCAAAGATGAGGTGGCATTAGGTATTAACGGTAGCACAAATGTACATGGCACTGAATTGCACTTCCCACCATCACTGAAGTCTACCCTACTTCCTCTCTATATGTTATGAATTTTTACACATAAAATTATAATGCTGATATTAAGCACGGGTACATTTCACTTACAATTCCTTGTACATACTAAACTTTCAAGTTACTTGCTAAACACAATTTTAAGTCCTGTGCTATAAAATAGCTTACTCATACAACATACTAATTTATAGTGCAATTTCTTTGGCTCTGGTTTAGTGGTAGGCACCTAACCAGTCAGCATACCAATGATTTAAGAAATTGTGGCTTGTGAGAGAAGTATTGCTATTGTTCTCCAGATTTTGTTGGACTCCATTTTCATTAGCCTTAGCCAACATAGCCAAACAGCATGGAGTCTGGACATTTTATTCCCTTCTACTAATGGAATGCATGAAGATGAGTAAATATAGGCAAATTACTGTATAAGAAATAAGTATCAGGACACAAGAGAGACCTCTTCTTCATAGGAAACATTTATGAAGACTCCAATGACCCTAGTGAGACTTATGTGCAAATGCCTTTTTGATGGGCTCTCTACCGTAGCAGTATCAGCAGCAGTTTTGCTTCTTCTCTAAGAGTTTGTCTTGTATGACTAATATAAGTGGAAACAGCAGCAATTTCATTAAAGCTAACTACCTTTTGGCATCCTCCATGATGATTCAGAGAGTTATTCTGTGCATAAAGAGAGAATGGCCACTTATCCCTCCATCAATAGTGGAGAAAACAATGTAGTTTTGAAAGAAGGAAAATGTTAAACAAAAACAAATAATCTTTGCTGATAAATGAGAAAGGAGTGCTGCTTTATTATTGTGTAGAACAGTATTCAGTAATGAACTGGTATTACATTTTTCATCTGACCTTTTTTATATTTGATCTATTCATGGTGGTAGACATGCCTAATACTCCTATTTCCTCCACAATTCTATGAAACGGGTTGGGCCAAGAGAAAGTGACATACAGAATTAATTCTGCTGGTTTTAGGTCAACACCTTAATCACTATACCAAACCAAATGAATTCCATTTTCCATATTTGGGAAAATGTGGAAAAAAATCTGGGCAAAATTATGTTTCTATTTTTTAACCCCACGCTGAAGAAAAAAGCTTTACTTTGTAAGTGTAGAATAATTTTACTTTAGATTAGAACCAGTTTGATGTGTGGCAAGGCAATCAGGCTAAAAACAGGGAAATTGTGAGTTCTAGTCTGGGCATGAAACCAGCTGGGGGACCTTGAGCTATTCACTTTCCCTGAGCCTAAGAATGATACAGTTCTACAGAGGAATTATTGAGTCTGTCATTTGCACCTCTATAACTGTCTGGTTTGGTTCTGCAACCCAACCAGAGACTTCAGAGGATAATTAGAACAGCAGAAAAAGCAATTACTACCAACCTGCCTTCCATTGAGGACTTGTATACTGCACAAGTCAAAAAGAGGGCTGTGAAAATATTTACAGACCCCTCACATCCTGGACATAAATTGTTTCAACCCCCAGCCTCAAAACGACGCTGTAGAGCACTGGACACCAGAAAACTAGACACAAGAACAGTTTTTTTCCCAAACACGATCACTCTGCTAAACAAATAATTCCCTCAACACTGTCAAACTATTAACTAAGTCTGCATTACTATTAATCTTCTCATCGTACCTATCACCCATCTCCTCCCACTTATGACTGTAACCTTGTTGCTGGTATCCTTATGATTTATATTGACTGCTTCCTAATATGATTTGATTGCTTATTTGTTCCCTATGACTATCATTAAGTGTTGTACCTTATGATTCCTGACAAATGTATTTTTTCTTTTATGTACACCGAGAGCATATGCACCAAGCCAAATTCCTTGTGTATCCAATCACACTTGGCCAATAAAGAATTCTATTCTATTCTATGAAACAGACAGTGGCAAACCATTTCTAAAAAACGTGCTAAGAAAATTGCTGGGGTTTGTCCATGCAGTCTGTGATAATCAGACATGGCTGAATGGGAGTAAAACATGTTTTTACTTTACAATAAAATATGGATTATCCTGAGCATAGCCAATCTGAAGAACAAAGTTGTTGAAGTGGAAAGAGACAGATCTTAGTTGATAAATATTATTGGGAATTTCACTGTAAGACATAAAATGATATAGATATACTGAACAATACAAACTGCAATATACATTTTCTTTAGTCTTGCAGTTATATTGCATAAATGCTTGTGTTTACCAATGCAAAAGCTATTTTGCTTAAGATGACTGATAGTTGAATTTATCTATCTCTACCTCAGATATGTTCAGCTATCAGTCATCTCTGCTTAGCTTGTGAATTCACCTAATGGCCAAATCTGTATATCATATTAAGTGAACTATAGGTCATTTTATAAATGGTTTACTGAAGGAGTAGATTGGTTCACACAACACTGTCATAATCTTAACTGTGGAGATGAGAACTCTAAATTAAATTAAACCGAAACTGGAAGCTGCCTTGGATGTGCAATTGCCCAGTTCATTCTGGCCACATTTCTTGTTAAGAGAAAAAATAATTGTGAATGAGGGAAAGACTACAAAAGTCATGAAAGAGAATCTCCTATGATACAAAAGTATAGTTCTGTTCATTTGCCATCACTGTTATGTGATATTCACATCTGCATTGTCTATTGTCAATTTATCTAAAATACCAAATTTAGAAATATTTTTGGCCATATTCCCAAATTTACATTCAACATTTTATTCTAACCAATTTTGGCAAATATTTTTGTTGCCTTTAAACGAAAATTATGTAAATATATCATCAAATGAAATCCAGCCAATCTTGCCTTATCTCCCCGCAATATGTCACTAGAAGTGGATCTAATTAGTACTTCGATGGGAGACCCAATGTAAATTACTTGTCCTGTCCACGTTTCTCTTTCCAATATCAATAAGCTATTGCAACAGGCCCATCGTCCTGAAATAAATCCTCGTCTATGGTGTTCTTATCAGAACCTTCCCACCATTTATCACACTGACTTAATTCGCCGCTTTAAATAATATAAACATGTTATATGATGGGAACTAATTATCTTTTTAATTGGGATATTTTAAAAAAAATCAACGGTAGGATAAAGAAGGAATAAATAGAAAAGGACGCCCCTGAAACTAATCCTCTGGAGCGAGTGCAGAAACCCTCCGCTCAGGATGAGCCACCCGTAGCCGAAAGACAGGGAGGCCGCGCGCGGAGTACTCCGCGACGGTAGCACCAAGCGCATGCGTGAAACATTTCCCAGGAGCCCCACCTTTCTGTACCGATTGGTCGTAGGCGCTCGATCATTTCACGGGTGGTGGGACGGCAGATATTTCCGTCGCGGACTTGTGACGTATTAGGTGGGTGCCAAGGGATCCGGCGGTCGGCCGGGCCGGGCAGGTTGGGAGAGATGGCGGAGTATCTGGCCTCCATCTTCGGTACCGAAAAAGACAAGTAAGTGCCCCACTCCGAGGTTTTTCCCCCTCCGAGGTCCCCGAAGTGTCTGGGATTTAGCAGGGGGGGGGGCGCCGAGGCTTGTGACAGCGCTCTGGCAGAGACCATTCATAGCAATGGATACCCACGAGGAGTTCTTATTCTTTCTTTCGGTCTGAGATTCGCGCGTGCGCGCTCTTCAGCTCTAGGAACCCCAAGCGCGCGAAACCGCTGGCTCTTCCACAACTTGCTGTTGCTTGAACGCCTCGTGCAGACTGGAGGAGCGCTCCAGATTGCAATTAGGCAGCGCGCGCGGGCCCTCTCTTCCTCTTTCTGGGGGAGGAGCGCGTGGCATAATCGCCCGCGCGTTCTTCCGGAAGAGCCACTCCTGGCGGGCTGCTGAAGGCGAGGGCTTCCTCCGTCCGTTTCTCCTCTTCGCTTTCCCATTATCCCAACGGTCCCTTTTTTTTTTATGGCGGCGGAAGCCCACGTGAGAGGACTTTGTCAGAAAGAAGACAACACTAAAGGCCCCAGGCGGCCCTTTTCAGTATTTTCACTGCAGATAGTTCGGGCGGGAAGTCTTCCCATAAATCAAAAGCTCTTGTTGCTAACATCCCTGGAGAAAAAAAAGCCCTGCTTTTAGCTAGACATCCCCTCTCGGTTCGGCCGAAGACATTTAAGGGAAGAGGGATTGAAAAGTTTCGCCTGGCCACCGTTTTTTTATTTATAATGCGAAGTGAACGCTTTAAAGTTTTCTCATAGTCTTTTGAGATCCTCTTGAGATTTTAAAGAAATCCTGGCTTGTTAAAACTATGTGCTACACACATTTTATTTATTTGTGGGAGGGTTTCTCTCCTTTACTCCCCCCAATATCAAAATATCCCTAAAATAAACACATACAATTATTTGTAATTCAGGCAATGATTATTACAGTTCTGTTTTATCTATCTTCCTGACCACTAGAAAGGGTGCCATCCAGAGGTTGGCTGTTCCAGAATGATATCCAGTGGTAAAAAAAAAATATTTTAAATCCACCGCACCACATCACATAATGGGCAGAATCTTCAATATTCCCTCTTAAGACAAATGGACGAGATCAGTTTGTTTTATTTGAAAAAGATAGTGTTGGAAAAATATAGAAGCCAAACAATGAACAGGTTTATAGGTTAAAGGTGCCTTTTTAAAAAGATACTTGGAAACTTATTGAGAGCCATTTCAAGTTCTTGCAAATGAGTACTACACAGCTGGAGTAAATTATCTGCCAGTAGACAGGTTGATCTGCTTTTTGATCAGCTGCATTTTTTGGATAGCTTTAAAAAGCAATTCCATGGAGAACAAGTTCAAGTAATCATTTTGGAAATGGTAAATGGATAAGTTACTGTCACCAGGTCCTCCCGTTTTCCATCAAGCAAAGCTGGACAGAGGCTTCTGACTGGCTACCTAATCCATACTTGCCTCTAATGCTCTTCATCTAAGTAAAGTACTCTGCAGTTGCAGCCTCATATTTTCTATAGTCTTCCCTATATGGCAGTAGTTGTTGAAAACAGAGATCCAGGAATGCCTCTCCATTACCATCTCCCCTATGGAATAGCTTATATACCAGATCCAGTTATTCATACCTCAGCTCTTGTGTCTCGGAAAAGCCAAGTAAATATGAATCATCCAGCAAGTGATGGAGCTCATATGACCAAAATGAATCCTAGGCAATATATTGCAGAAGTTATCCCAGGTGCTTGTTCAGACCCCATCCATGCAAAGTTCAAACCTGAGTGAATGAGCAATTTTATCAGCAAAATGTGGCAAAACATTCCACAGTGGCCTGTCGAAAGAGCTTTCCTGTTTTTTCCCCAAAGCGGAATGGTTCACTAAACAAGGCTTCTAGGGCATATTCTGCCAATGCAATAAAAGCAACAAAATATGTTTTTTATACTTATCTTTACAATGTAACTGAAACATACATTCATATGTATGTTTGGTCAAGTTCTAGTCTTCCAGCTGTTTCAGTTGATTTATTTCCTACAATCCCTGATAAACTAGGAGATCGGTAAAAAAGGGAAATGCCTCAGGGTACTTTTATCAAGTGCTATGGTCATCTCTGGCGATCCAGAGCTTAACCACAGGTTCAGCAAAAAGGTGTGTCAATTTACTGGGAAAATACTCAATCTCCCACTCTCCCAGTAGATTGGCAATAGTTATGACTCTTATCTAGATTAGGAAGTACAGTATAGGATCATGAAAAATAACTATATAATATTGATAATATCAAGTGAAGACTTGATCTAAAATATGGCCATCTCTTGGAGCCTGGCCAAGGATTTATTTTATTTATTTATTAAATTTATGTGTTACTCTTCTCACCGAAGGTGATTCTGCTTACTTGGGACATGTATGATGTCCTGAGTCTTTGTAGAGTTCTTTCATCCCAATCTTCCAGTGAATTTGAAATTGACTTGGTTTGCAACATCATGGATTTCTGGTTCACGGTTGTTTAATATTTAGAGACCTAACAGTAGTTTCACATCTATTATCAGTCAGCATCATGCTATAATATTTAAAGTTGACAATTTCTGATGTACAACAAGCACTTCTGTTATGAAGTAGCTATATATGTTCACTATATAACACTTGAAATTAACAAGTAACTCTTAACTCAGGCCTAATTTGTCAAATACTTGTGCTGGTTTTATATGTCATAACCAGTCCATGGTTTGCTTTTATGAATATTGCGCTGTGCCAGGTAAAATCTCTAAATGTTTTCCCCCCCAAAATAAATAACTAATAACATAAGGTAGGAGTAGTAGGAATATGGAAGTAGCAGTAGTACCATGTTTCCCCAAAACTAAGACATGTCCCGATAATAAGCCCCCCCCCAATATTTAAGACACATGCGCAGCTGTCAGGCAAGCAACATGGTGTGAAGAGTTGAGGCCGGAGAGAAGCCCAACTGGCCAGGGGGAGGGGAGCCCTCAGTCCCAACAAGCGGATTTTGCAAGCAGCCTCCCTCCCTCCCTGCCCCGACTGGAAGGCAGCACAGGGGGCTCCCACCATGCTTCCCCGTCTGTCCGGCTCCACACAATGGGAGGGCACAGAGACGTCCCGCCACTTCCCCGCGTGGAAAGGAGCCCCCCGTGTGTGGGTGGCGATTGTACCCATTAATGCCAAAAGCCCTGCGGCGGCGGCGGAAGAGCAGGGAGGGGGTATTTCGGCCAGCCCTGGGATTGCCAGGGGAGAAGTGGGGGGATCACCTTCCCCTTCTGCCCGCTGCCTGCATCCCCAACCCAACCTCGCCCTTGGCAAACCTTTTTGTGTGTGTGTGTGGGTTGGATGCTAAAAATAGCCTCAACCTGCCAGGACTGCAGCTCCGAGATGGGACTTGATAAGAGGAGCTAATTGAAAGGTTAATCAGCATGGGTGCTGACAGCCGAGGTCCCTCCCATTCCGTCTCTCTCTCTTTTTTCTCTTTATAATCTGCTATTGGCAAGTGGGAAACAGAGCATCTTAGGGGGAGAGGGTGGAGAGGGGGCTGCTCTGTAGCTGGGTTGAATTCTTGGACAGTGGAAAGGTGTGTGTGTGGGGGGGTGAAGGCAGCCACCACGATGCCAACGACAATGCCGGAGTCCCTAAGGCGGCCGCTCCAGTGTTCGATTTAGCCAGGCAATCCCCAATGAGCAGAAGCTAGGGAAGGGAAGGAGGAGGAGGCATCTCGCTCCATGCGTCTTGCTTCTCTGCCTCCCCACCTGCCACTCCCCCTTGCTGACTGAGATTGGCAAACCAGATTCGGGGACCTGAATGTGCCATCGCTGCCTCCTCTCTCTTCTCTTGAGTCCGGCTCACTGAATCTGGCCTGCCGAGGTTTAGGGATAACACACACAAACACACACCCGATAGTAAGGCCACGGCCATATTTCGGGGGTCAAAAGAAAATAAGACCCTGTCTTATTTTCGGGGAAACACGGTAGTATGGAAAAGCTTTAACACTACTCTAAATGAAGATTCTGTTTCTTAGTTATATTAAATTAAATTGAAAACAGTGGCTTGAATATTTATAATGTTTCCTAATATTACCTAGTTTTAATTTACAAGATGTACTATCCATATTTATCGTCCTGAAAATGCTTTATTTGGCTTTTCTGTTACTTTTATTGACAGGAAATAGCTTGCATAAATAGGTTCAGGAAATTATCACGAAATATTTCCACATAATGTATGGTCAGATTTTTTTCTACTTTATATATGGTATTCTGAGAATCTCAAGATCAACTTTGAAATAACAAGGTTATTCTATAGATCTTCACTGATTTAAATTGTTGTATGAAGCATATCTAAATTACATCCCAGTTCAACCATATAGTATTTGGGAATAAGCTTAGTTTTGTGGAAAGGAAGCCAACCTAAGATTAGATTGTTAAACTAAGACAATTTTGAGAAGTACAGCACAGTTTATGAAGTGTTTTATATGTAAGTTTATTTTGTTTATATATATCCTGCCTTTATTATTTTTAGTAAGTAAATTAAGGCAGTGAACACACTTACATTCCTTCCTCCTATTTTCCCCACCACAACAACTCTGTGAGGTAGGTTGGGCTGAGAAAGAGTGACTGGCCCAGAGTCATCCAGGCTTTTGTGCCTAAGGCAGGACTAAAACTCATAATCTTCTGTTTTTTAGCCTGAAAATGTCCTGTCTAGTTGATTTATTATTTCTCTGCATACTGATTTTACTGATCACCAACTTTCAAAAATTTCTTTATTTTTATTTGATTTCAGAGTCAACTGTTCTTTTTATTTCAAAATTGGAGCATGTCGCCATGGAGATCGATGTTCTCGGTTGCACAATAAACCAACATTTAGTCAGGTTTGTGTATTTTCTTTTTACACCTTTTTATCAGCTATATCTTTTAAAACTTGAGATTTATAAATAATTTCTAATTTGTTCAAAGTTTTTTAAATAAGAAATTAACTTTTCTAAATCCTGTCCTTTTAAATTATTTTATTCTGTAGCAGATAAAAATAATACTTCTTTGACTGTGATATGTTAGAAGCCAGCCAGTGATAACCTTTTGGGTCATATTTGGCATAGTAAATAAATGCCTTTTTTTAACTGAAGAAATCTAATTTGACCAAAACCACCTTTGATCATTTTTCTGATAAGTAGTTCTGTAAAATTGCAAATATGTGTAAATTCGTGCACTTCAAAAAAAAGCTGGCATGAAAATGACTCTTCAAGGGAAATATAGGTGAAATAATAGGCCTTGTTGAATGGGTTTTTATGTAGCACAACATAGATTTCAGCTTTTCATTTCATGGTAACTCCAGTCCAGTTATTTTTAATGTCATTAAAATAGATAATATTTCTACATCCAAATAAGTAAAAATCAAGTATATCACATTGTCGTTTAGGACTGTCAAGTCCAGTCCATGGGTAGGCAGTCTGGTGCTCTCCAGGTTCAGCTTTAATCAGTTCCGCTATAATAGCCATGATGAGATTGTAGGCGTTGTAATCTCCAAACTCTTAAATTTATCTAGTCTGACCTAGTTGTGAATTATCAAGATAGCTTTATTACCAGGAGTACACAAATCCTTTAATGCACACTTTGTCTTATTTTATTAAATAGCAAACTTTTTAATGTATCAATTTCCATATATTTCAGCTTTTTATCTCTTAAAAATCCTGAAGATTAAAATAATAAACATTTGTTTTAAAAACAAGACATCAGCTATTTGTGATGCAAAATTTGCCATACTCAAACACTGTTTAGTAAAGCTAGCTAGGATAAAAGTTGAGAGTGCAATGTTTTTGCTTCCCCCCCCCCATGTGTTTGTGAACCAATGACATCAATGATAAGGGGAAAATATTTCGGCTCTCAGATTGGATAATTTTGCTCATAAAAAGCCTATAGATAACAGGACTAGGAAAATCTTTCCTGTTAGTATTGCATTCTTACATATATCTATATCTCATTAAGTTTACAAGGACGTACTCATTGCTGTTTACTGTTTTTGTATTCTATTTCTAGTGGATTTCTGAGTGGATAACAACATTGTTATCTACTTAGCTTACAGCTGAAAATTATAATGTTGCTTCAGGGTGTTTTTCAGTATTGCACTCTAGTTTGTATTCCAAGTTAGTCTGCTATCCAAATATTAACAAAGCCAATCTGCTTAGCTTGCAACCAAGGCGAGATTATTAGGTGTTGCTAAAACTTTTGGTAATCAGACACTGGGCTGATCACAACTAATTTAACAGAAATATTTAGCCAAACTATTCAAATAATGTATATATGATTAGATATATATAATTAGATGAAATTACTTCAGATTAGCTGGCAATAAATTGATTAGTAAGTGCTAAAATTTTAAATTGTACCTGGAAAAATGGGAGGCTGTTTGCAGATGACATCTTACTGGCACAACATGATCATAATGATTGGTCCTTGTTAACAATCTTGCTGCCTTATTTATACCTTTTCTATCTACCAGTAGGATACTTAAGAACTTTATAGCGTATAAAATAAGATATAAACAACATCAGTAAAACAGTAATAAATATTAGTGCAAATCAAAAGATTTAGCTAAAGAAGATCTTGATTCCTTTCCTGAAAACTGAAGTAGTTGAGAGGAGGCTACATGGCACTCCAAACAAAACACACTGTAATCTAGAAACAATTTAGCAAATGTTGTTCTTTGATGGGCCTTTGAAAGCATGGAGATCTTGTAGAAGATTTCCCCTATATGCTTAATATCCAGATAGATTCATAACCTCTTTAGTTTTGGAGTAATTTACAGGAATATATATATTTGTTTTCCAACTTTGATCTGTCCTAATGCTTTTAAAATCTTTAGTAATCAATAAAATGCTATTGTTTAATGCAATGGCCTCCAACCTTTTGGGCACCAGGGATCAGTTCAATACAGAGAGGTTTTTCCGTGGACCGGAGGGGAAGTGGTTTCATATGCTGCCTGCATCCCACGGATGGGGCTTCTGCTTGTTTGCGTGGCCCAGTTGCTGGCATGCCGTGGCCCAGTGCTGGTCCATGGACCTGGAGACCCATGGTTTAATGCTCTGCTAGTGCAAGGAATGTAAACATACTGTTTAAAATTTATTACCACTGTAGA
The DNA here is from genome assembly GCA_012654045.1 of Ptyas mucosa. NCBI lineage: Eukaryota > Metazoa > Chordata > Lepidosauria > Squamata > Colubridae > Ptyas > Ptyas mucosa. Next base: position 36,113,631 of record WNWU01000016.1, on the reverse strand, counting down.
TTATTAAAGATATCAGGTTTCTGTGGCATTACAATTCAGTGACTGTAAATTTAATTTTTAAAAATTGCCTTTTATTGCAGACTAGTTGCAATAGCATTTTGCTAAGAAATGTATTATTACATTTACAATTTTTAATTTGAATTTTCCAACAGCTTTTAACACCAGTAGCTGTTAGATGTAGAACAGAGTATTAGTTCTATATATTGTACAGTGGCACCTTGGTAATCAACTCATTGAATTTTGATGCAAAAATTTTGTCCCAGTACTCATTGTTTGTTGGGTATTCAACGCACAAGCTAGAACTTGTTGTGGTTTTCTGCCTTGTGACTCACTACATTATTCATTATGGGGAAAATGTGTTTGGTGGTCATCATTTTTGATATTCATCTCATCTCCCAGAACTAATTAACAATGAGTACTGAGATACTATTGTATAGTAACTAGGTTATCCCTTACAGATATGCTGAAAGGTCAGTTAGCCTGAATTGAGAACTATAAAATATGGAATAAATTAATTTAATTTGAATTACTCTCTCCTGTTGTTTTCCAATTTTCTTTGAGATACGTAACAAGCAATCGCTCTAGCTTACATTATTATGGTTAATGCAGAGGTATATTACTAAAGAATATGATTTTTAAAAATCATGCAGGCTCATGCCAGCTTGCATAAAAACAGTATTAGCAATTAGAATCAATCATTAGTACAGAAGCAACAAAAATTGATAAAACAATTATTTTACTGTGGCTAATGGTCACAGGTTAACACTGGCTGGTTTTATAAAAAGAAATATGCTCTGAAAACAATTTTGTAAATACAGTGGTTTATATCAGCTCAGATAAAAGCTCATGTAAACTAACATTTTTATTAAGTAACGTTGAGCAACTTAAACTAATATGGACAATTCAATTCTGAGATATTAGATTACTAACTTAAACATGGTTTGTTTTTTCAGACAACTTGATATTAAGAAGAACGGTACAAATGTAAGGTTTCAAGTCTGCCTGGGCAAATTCTTCAAGTAGAAAAGTACAAAGGCTGAAAGGAAAATCTTTCTTTAAAGATCTGCAAAAAGTGAACATTTAGAAACTCATATTATTTAAACAGAAACTCCACCAAGAAGAATCTCGATAAGACTGGAGACTGTGTGACAATCGTCTTGATATATTGACATATATTGTGGGCATTAAGCTGTCATTTTATATCTAAACTGAATGGATTTAATTTTAAATGAAAAGATATTCACAGATTGGCTAATGAATTACAAAGATGCTGTTCCACTTCTAAGTAGTTGCTTCTTGGTGAAATTAGTAACTGTTTTCATAATATGAATACTTGAATGGTATTTTAAAAACATGGTACAAATACAAAGGAAAATAGCATACAACTTGAAAAAAAATTAAGCAATTCACAAAAAGTTGTCTCTTTGCAATTGTCTGTTATATGCACAGCAGCCAGTAGAATTCCCCTTTTTATTTTTTTTTCCCCGCAGACCATCTTGATTCAAAACATCTATCGTAATCCCCAAAACAGTGCACAGACGGCTGACGGCTCACACTGTAAGTCCCACAGTTGGAGAAATTTTTTTTTAAGAATGGTGTTAAAGAGCCCATTCCTAAATATGAGAAAATCATGTTGGCTTCTGAGCTGCTGACATAAAGCTGTTGCAAACAGGACAAGTGATGGAACTCTTAACATAATGATCAAGAATTTGTTAAATGCCTAGGTATATGCAAAAAAGAATGGCCTTTAACAAACAAATTGATTAGAATTTTATTTTCTTTAGGAGAATGTGAAACATTGCTTTTGTATTGTTAAGAATAAGCATTAGGCATTTATCAAAAGTCTTGGTCTTTTTGTCTGATTTTTTTTTTTTTTTTGCCATTAACGGTAAGTGAAACTTAGAATTTGTTTCACCTTAACGCTCTTAGACAATAGAGATTTCAGGACAACCTTATTATTGTGTGTTAAGACAACCGGTTTCAGACATTTTAACATGATTTTTATGGCATCAAGGATCAATTATTAAAATAAAATTGTTGCATTTGAAATTAATACAATAGTAAAGTGTTGTGAGATCTCTATTTTTTAATGTTAGGGTGGTTCAAAAGGGACACATTTTTCTCGTGGGAGAAAATAACATTCTCTCTTTCAGCACTGAGACTCAACTAAAAGTGATCACCAGACGGAAATCAGTTTGTTAAACTTATTTTCCATAATATAAAGTTGTTGCGTTTTGTATTTCAGACCATTGCCCTCTTGAACATTTACCGTAACCCTCAAAACTCTTCCCAGTCTGCTGACGGTTTGCGCTGTAAGTTCATACAAGTTCCTTCACTGGTTCCCTGGGCTTGATTGTCAGAGCTCAGTGTCAACTGAAGCTGGTCTACCATTTTTAGTTTAACGAAGCAAACTGACCACATTTTGTAAAATGTGTCTGAAAATTTTTGCCCTCAAAACCCAGCCTCCCATCCCAAATTTTGGCTACCCACCTATTTTAAATATATACATGTATTGCTTTTTTAAAGGAACAAGTTAAAAGCCTTGAGTCATTGTTCTGCTTCTTGGCCCTTGCCCCTAGCACCAGTCTTTTCAGTGTATTTTTGATACTTGCTGTTATTCAGTGATTAGATCAACAGCATGTTAACTTAATTTAAAATGTTCCATCTATATTTAGATGTTTAAATCACTTTAATTTGACCTCTCTGTGTAGGTACACTTAAAATTTATTTCTTAATTTGAAAACTGAAATTTAGTAAGTAATGGGAAAATGTGGAAATTAATTTGAACTAACTGAATACCTATGTAGTTATGAAATATGAAAGTCTTATTTGTCTACTGTACACCAGTAGAAATAAATGATTTAAAAGGGTAAATAATTGAGCCAGTCTTTGATTTGCTCTTGAAGCAGTTAAACAATGCAATGATCAAGAATAGTTAAGCATAATCTACAAATTATGGTGCTGTCTCTGTTTCCCACTGCTAAATAATATGCAGTGATAGATACATCATTATCTGAACATTTGTTAAAATTTCCTTCAGCCTAAAAATTAATACATATTTAAGCTATATGGTTTGCTGTGAAGTTGTTACAATTTTATTGGCCCAAAATCTGCTAGCTGAACATTCAGCAGCAGGTATGTTTCAAAATAATATAATAAACATTCAAATATAGTGTTTAAAATTTAGTGTTATTAAACTAATAATCAACAGCATTTTGCTGTTAAGGAGTTGCATGGTTTGTTAGAAGACAGTTTGGTTATTAAATGTTTACATTGTTTAACTACTGTGCTCCCCTTTGCTGTAATACAATGGCATCAATAGCATCTAGTAATAGTACTCTGATGTTATATTCATTTAGTCCAGAGTACTACTTTGTAATTGATTTATTTAGGTGATCTTTTACAGGAAAATACTTTTATTAAATTTAGGAAAATCACAAATGGCAACAATTGATGTACTGAGAGAATCTGAGCAAGTAAATAGCCATTAAGTTATGGTATAAATAGCATATTTCAGAACTTTGTTGAGACTCTTATAATGCATTTTAAAACCTCATAAAAGATTTAAATGAGTAGATATATTTATTAGTGCTTAGTATCCAATTTTATATATGTTGTTTTAATTTAAGTGTAAATGTGGCCATTAGCCAGTTTTCCTGAACTGGTTGTCATACATATATATTGGACTATAGTTCCCACACTCTCAGCATACTGTTAGCAGTTATAGAAGTTATATTGCAATATATCTTGAAGGCACTGGGCTGTCTGTTATACATTACTGTTATCTTTATTGAAATAGATCTAAAGTTGATCATAGATAAAGAATTATGAAGTGTTTGGGAAACAACTACTTGAATTTTCCCAGACAATATTATTTCAAACTCTTGTTTGTAAAGCTTGTTATTTGACAGTATAAAATGCTTTTGATGAACTACAATCTTTTAAGCTATTCCATTATATTTAAAATTGGATTAAATGGATGTAAACAGCATTAATACCTGGTAAAGGACTTTTTTGCCATCAATTTTTGCCATACTCTTTCATTTGAATTAAGTATATTTAAAACATTTGCATTTAATAGGTGGCCTAATTGCCTATAAAGTGTTCAACTTAAGGCATGGAAATAATATTGCACGGCTTGCTTTAACTGTTATGAAATTTGCAAGATATTTGGAACAAAATTCCTCCTCCAATCAGTAAATGCAATTAAAATGGAGGGCTTATTGAAGGAATGTCATATATGTTGTGTTAATAGCTGTGTTCAATTGTAGGATTGTGAGCAGTTTTAGTTTTTTAGCTTTTAGGAATAATAATTTTAACATGATATTCCCTTAGAATATTTAATGTCTTTTCTTACTTTAGTCCTAGAAATTATATTTGAAAGATTCTTACAAAAACTAATGTTGGAGTATTTAACATCAGATTAGTTTCCTTAGTTATCACTCAACTATTATGAAAGTATGCGTTTGGGTTGTTGATTGAAACTATAAAAATTGCTGTTTTTTTTTAGGGACTTGCAGAACTGCTCATGGTCTACATCTAATTTTTAGCTATATTTATTATATATTTTTACTCCAGTAGACGGCTTCTACTGTCATTTCACTAAAAATAATAAACAGTATGCTCAAAAGACCTTTGTATTGTTATAGTACAAAACAGGTTCTAATTAATGTGACTTGATATTTACAGGTGCTGTGAGTGATGTTGAAATGCAGGAACATTATGATGAATTCTTTGAGGTATGTTATACTGAATAAAGCTTTAGACATGTTTGTAAACGTGGAACATCAAGAACTACTTTGTTGTAATTAAATCTACACTTTGATATTTATAATGGATTTTAAAAAATATTTTAAAAAATTTCTGCCAAATGCTTTTTAGGCTACATGTTGTGTGCAAACCTGAGTAATTAAATTTGAATTTATTATGGTTGATCACATAGTTAGCCAGATGTTTAAACTGGATTTGGCACCTCCCTTTACCCATTGAACCATTCCCAAGACATGGAATAGGCAGATGTTACTGTTTGATGGTAACATTGCAGGATGTAAGCTGTTCCAAGCCTTTTGAGTTTATTCTTATTATTTGCAAACCACCAAAACCATTTGGTAACTAGTTAAAAAAATATAAAATAAAGTTTAAATAAAATAATTATTGTGATGGCTCTTTATGTATTTAATAGTTTTCTTTTTGTATCATATTGAAAATAATTCAGTTACAGTAAGCTTTTTGTCTATTTAGGAGGTCTTCACAGAAATGGAAGAAAAATATGGTGAAGTAGAAGAAATGAATGTCTGTGATAATCTTGGAGATCATTTGGTTGGAAACGTATATGTAAAGGTAAGATGTAGAAATGAATACAGATGTAAATTAGGCATACTAAATGGAGTATGTGATTTATTTTGAACCTAAACCATGCTGCATTTTCTGGACCATTGCAGATGAGACCATGATTGGTCAGAAGAAAAATATAGGATGCTTTTGTTATTTCAAGTCTACAACAAAACCCAGAAAAATTACAGAGTGTTTTACCCAAAGTAGAGAAAGCTTGTTGCACATTGTCCTTTTTCAGCAGCATAGCATATCCCGCTACCTTTTCCCCAGTTTCCCAATGCTTTCCATTCCTCCACCCCTAAGTGTCCTCGGCCACCAAAGTTCCTGATAATTTTTTTCCACACACCTCTACTGCCCTGAAGGTATTTTGGCCTCCTTTTGTTCTGTGTCTGGAACAAAACAATCCCAATTTATTTTGTATCTGAATCAAATCCATATTTCAATTTAGGCACAAGCCACCCTAAACTAGCTGTTCTGTGCACATCCCTAATCTACATGAACAACAGGTAAATATCGATGCCTGCTAGTTAACATGTAAATATCTTTAAATGTACTGCTTTGAATGTCAATGAAATACTGTATTTTTTGAATTATAAGATGCACCGGAGTATGACGCAGCTTAGTTTTTGGGGAGGAAAATAGGGGGAAAAAATCTGCCTATTAGGTATTCATCTGGCTAGCGTCCTGAGTCTGGTCAGCTTCAGCACATTGGTTTACTGGTTTTCAGTGCGCATGCGCGCTTTTTATTCCCTGCTTGGGAATAAAAAATAGCTTTTAAAGCACAGCTGAGAAGGAGCAACAATGAGAAAAACAGGCAAAGCAAGGAGATTTCTTCACTTGCTAGCGCCTCGTTAGGTAGGGCTGGAAAAACGCTTCTAAAGCACAGCTGAGCACCTCTTTAGGGCTGAAAAAAACCTTCAAAAAAGCTACATTCGGAGTATAAGATGCACCCAAATTTTCAGCCTCTTGTGGGGGAGAGTACGTCTTATACTCTGAAAAATACATTAATAACGTTCTTACAAAGTGTGAGAAAATGTGCACAGTACTCAAAGACAGTTGGAAAAATGATCTTCAGAATGCCTGAGAAGGATTCATTGTAAGGCCAGTGATTCTCAAACTATAGATGGTGGGAGATAAGATCAACATAGAAGAGGGTCACATTAAGAAAAGTCTGGTCAGGCTTGTTGAAGCAGTGGGAACCCTGTTGGAAATTGTTCAAGGTTTTGTTCTTCTTTTTGTCTCCATAAGCCTGCAATGGGCAGCTGCCATGCCATAAAATTTGTTCTGCTCAACTGTAACATTAATTTTATTCATAGGGCAGGCAGGGGGGCACACAAATTTATACTTTTCAGAAATTGCAGTACCACAAAGTTTGAGAGTTACTAGCATAGTCAGTACATTTCAGGGCCTAAGTTCTTTATCAAGAATTCAGAAAGCTCCATTTCTATACCTGGATATGTTTTCATTGCCCTTTATAAAGAACTTGGAATCTGAAATACATTAAATGAAACAATAAAAAAATCATTGTTTAAGAATCTCTGGATCACTTCTCTGTCATAAGTAAATTTTCTAAGCACACATATATGTTTTCATATGTCTTAACTGCAGGCAAAGTCCACTATAAATGACTGATACGTTGTGCATCATGTTTTTGTTACAAATTCTCTTTTGAAGAGAATGTTTTTTTCTAAATTCTGGTTAGAATACAGAAACATTCTAGAATAATTAGGTTCCAATGAAACTTTGTCTTGGTAACACTATTGAAACTAAGCAAGCAAAATAAATAATATTCTGTGATATTTGATACTTTATCCCAAAGGTGTTTTTTTTCAAGAGGCAACCTGAATTTCTGGTTTTTCTTTGAAGAAACTTCTTCAGAGAAAACCAGAATGTCCAATTGCCTCTTGAAAAAGAGAAAAAAACCACCTTTGGGACAACCATGACCTGGATGACTGGGAATCTCCATAGACATTTGATACTTTAGTTCTATTAAAACTCTAGATCAGTGGGTCTCAACCTTCCTAATGCCGCGATCCTTTAATACAGTTCCTCATGTTGTGGTGACCCCCAACCATAAAGTTATTCCTAAAACCATTGAAAATACGTGTTTCCAATGGTCTTAGGCGAAAGGGTTGTTCGACCCCCAAAGGGGTCCCGACCCACAGGTTGAGAACCACTGCTCTAGATGCTATTAAAAGGCTATATACTTTCTAAAACAGTAATTTCTGACATTCATTTAAAAAGACTTTTATTAAAATCTTATTACAGTAGACAATTAGATTAGAAAAAGTTATTTTCCTCTTTCCCTTTTGAAGCCTCTAGTTTGAGTTAATTTTCATGATTCCTTCACTTATTTGTATTATTTTTATTATCAGTATTGTCACAAAATATTGTCAGGTAGCTTACTTTAACAAGCCACTTTACATGTATAGAATTAATCGATGTTTATAATGATAAGATGGCATTCTTTTTAAATTCATACTAAGGCTAGATTTTCAAAATGTTTTTGAAAACTTCTATTTGTTAATGGAAAAATTAATATTGTGCTATTGATTATTTGGCTAAAACAAGGAGCAGATGAAAATCAGGATAACAAAAACCATGCCCTAGATTGCAACAGAAAGATGTCATATAAACTATAAAATAAGCTGCAATTGAAGAGTATGTCAGCTGCAGAGAACGCCCTTTTTTTCACCCTAACTAAATGTACCTTTGCAACATGCACACAATAAGTGCATTGATATATTGACAAAAATATTATTTTAATTTTTTTGTTTTCAAAAATGCCTAAAATTTTATGATTGGCTTAAATATAAGTATTAGAAATAAATACATGCTTTCCCAATGTCTCCTAATATTGGAAAATGCAGGTGTTAAGCATTCCAGAGGAAATGTGTTTGATTTAAATTATTATTTTAACTATTATTGGTTTAATATATCAGTTCATAATATGATATTTGTTATAATGACTGTGTTTAGGGAGTTTTCAGGAAGTCATATCAAATATTTCTAAATAAACATTAATAAGAGGAATGGGGAAGATATGCTGACCTTGCTCCCATTATTGTAGTGTCTTCTATTCCAATTTCCGTAAGTGACATTATTTTAAGACAGCCAAGGTTCTCCTTGTGTTTACGTAGTTATACTCTTTCAGATCCTTACTATTAAATATCCAAGATCAAGGCCCAAAGTGGCAGGGTCAATTTTTAATCCCATCCAGTCAAAAAGCTCAGAGCAATACTACTTGAAATGGCCAAATTTTGCCAAAATAATTTTCGTTTCTCTTGGAGACAAAGGTCTGGAACCTAAATGTTTTATAGGAGCATGCAAAATGCTATGACTAAATATTTCAGGCATAAACTTAAAATATAAATCAAATTTTTAAAAAAATCGTAGCAAAAAATATTAATGTATTTTAACATACACAATATATGGAAACAACATTGGATAGGAACACCCCCCCCCCCCTTTTCAATGTCAAAGTTTGCTTTGCATCTTGGAAAAGCCAGCCCCTGCAATATGGACAACACTGAACTAAATTTGCACTGGCCATGGTATATTTAATCTAGAAGTACATTTATAATATTCTAGATTTTATATTTCATATTTTGTATTTCTGTCTCTTGTATTTTTTATTGAAATGTGATGTGCCATGTGATAATCAAGCAACAGTAATATTGTGGCTTGAAATACTTCCAGAATGTTTGGGAAAGCTCACATCATGCTCAAACTATTCTGAAACAAATATTTTGCGCACCTCTATTTCTTGCTTTTCCCTCTGATTCAGTTAAATTAAATAGAACCTTTTATAAAACATTATTTCAGTTTCGACGTGAAGAAGATGCAGAAAAGGCTGTGATTGATCTGAACAATCGGTGGTTTAATGGACAACCAATTCATGCTGAGCTTTCCCCCGTGACAGATTTCAGAGAAGCTTGTTGCCGTCAGTATGAAATGGGGTAATAAACCTGTCTTTATGATTATTTTATGTCTCTTAGAAATTATCTTATGTGACTAAAGGTAATTAATAAAATCAGAGAGAAAGCTGTAATGTTCTTCATTAATCAGTTTGATTAATTTCTTTACTCCCAGAGAGTGTACAAGAGGAGGTTTCTGTAACTTTATGCATTTGAAGCCTATTTCTCGAGAATTGCGACGTGAGCTGTACGGCCGCCGCCGCAAGAAGTAAGTATTTCTGTATTGTGAAATTTCAAAAGTATTTTTTAAAAGCATATTATTTAAAAATAATTGTCAAATTGTGCAAAGAGGCAGAACAAACAATAGATCATACGCTCAGCTTGTATGAGAAGATTACAAAAACTGATTATAAACAATGACATAACACAATTGCCAAAATGAGTCCCTAGAACATCTGTAAAAATTATCATGTGCCAGTAATGAAAAATTGATGGGAACATAGAGCGGAAAAAGTAGTTGAAAATGAGTGGGTTGAAATATTGTGGGATTTCCAAATAGAAAATAATAAAATCTTGGCACATAACATACCATATTATTGGAGATTGAAAAGAAGAAAGGGTGGACAATTGATGTGGCAATACTAGGGGATAGTAGAACAGAAGACAGAATTGGGAGGTCACAAAGTATCAAGATCTGAAAGTTGAAATTCAAAGTTTATGGCATAAACCAACTGTGGTGGTCCAGTGGTCATTGGTACACTGGGTGCCATACCAAAACAAATTTGGCAGCACTTAGAAGACATGCGCATTAACAAAAATTCAATCTGGGAATTACAAAAGGCCATGCTACTTGGATCACCACATATACTATGCCAATTATCATAACATCCTAAGTTCTTAGGAAGAACTCGGTATATATGTAGACCAACTGCTAAACAGCTAAACAACTGGCAGCTGTAATTTCACCTTGTCACCGGTATGTATGTAATAATAAATGTACATGTCACCCAATTGCCAATGACTGGGTGGTTTACAACTATTAAAACATTTAAATGCAATGAACAGTAGAAAACACACACATGGCACAAGACAAGAACAACTGCAAAGAAAATAACCGAGAAGGGAACAGAAACAAACAAAGAGGTATCCCCTCCAAAGACCCAGGCCAAGGGCCAGGTCTTTAAGGCCCTTTAAAATACTAGCAGGGTGGGATTAAAATCCCAGGAGGAACTTCATTCCAAAGGATAGACACTGCTGCAGAGAAGTTGTGCTTCTAGGCCTTGACAGATGGCTAAACAATGCAGTTGGTGCACTATCAATCCAGAGTGCACTGGTCTTACCAGATCAAACTGGTCAGGGAAAAACTATGGGAGAAGGCATTTTCTCAAGTAACCAGGCCCTATGCCACCTAGGATTTTATAGGTAGTTACAAGCATCTTGAACTGCACCCAGAAATAAACTGACAACCAATGAAAATGGCAAAGCAGAGGTATTTCATGTTGCGGGATGCTCATCATTCCCTGACTGTTGCATTGTGGACTTCCTTCCAGTGGGCTTCAAGGGCAGCCCCATGCAGAGCCTGTTATAGGAATAAAGCCGTGAGGTGATCATGGCATGATTGATCGTCTGAAAGGCTCCCGCATTCTTAATAGTGTCTAAGGTATCATGTTATACTACAGTTGATAGCGATCACATTTGTATAGAGAGTGATATCAGTAATTAAAATAGAATAGAATAACAAGAGTTGGAAGGGATCTTAGAGGTCTTCTAGTCCAACCCCCTGCTTAGGCAGAAACCCTACACCACTTCAGACAAATGGTTATCTAATCTCTTCTTAAAAACTTCCAGTGTTGGAGCATTTACAATTTCTGGAGGCAAGTTGTTCCACTGATTAATTGTTCTAACTGTCAGGAAATTTCTCCTTAGTTCTAAGTTGCTTCTCTCCTTGATTAGTTTCCACCCATTGCTTCTTGTCCTGCCCTCAGGTGCTTTGGAGAATAGTTTGACTCTCTTTTCTTTGTGGCAACTCCTGAGATATCGGAACACTGCTATCATGTCTCCCCTAGTCCTTCTTTTCATAAGACTAGACATATCCAGTTCCAGCAACCATTCTTTATATGTTTTATCCTCGAATCCCTAATCGTCTTTGTTGCTCTTCTCTGCACTCTTTCTAGATCTCGATCTTTTTTACATCGTGGCGAACAAAATTGGATGCAATATTCCAAGTGTAGCCTTACCAAGGCATTATAAAGTGATATTAATAGTTCACATGATCTTGATTCTATCCCTCTGTTTATGCAGCCTAGAACTATGTTGGCTTTTTTAGCGGCTGCTGCCTCATATTTAAGTGATTGTCCACTAGGACTTCAGGATCCCTCTCACAGTCACCACTATTGAGCAAGGTACCACATATACTGTACCTGTGCATTTTATTTTTCTTGTGTAAATGTAGAACCTTACTTTTTTCACCTTTTCATTTTGTTAGATAGTGCCCAATGTTCAAATCTGTCAAGATCCTTCTGTGTCTTAAGCCTATCTTCGGGAGTGTTGGCTATTCCTGCTAGCTTGGTGTGGTCTGCAAATTTGCTGAGTTCCCCATCTATCCCCTCATCCAAATCATTGATGAATATGTTGAAGAGTACTGGGCCTAAAACAGAGCCCTGGGGTACCCTACTGCATACTGCATCCATGTAGATGCAGTTGCATTGAGGACTGCCCATTGAGTGCGGTTGGTCATCCAGTTACGAATCCATCTGTCTTGTGGCCCGTACGCGGCCTGTGCGACTGGTGGCTAATTCGGACAGCGAGGAGGCTGGTGTGTTGCGCCAGCATCCTGTGCAGCTGGCACTCGAGTCAGACAATGAGGCTGGAGAAGATGTGCCAGAGGTGGGGATTCAGCCAAGGCCTTCAGAACCTCCATTAGCTCCCTTAAGTGAAGAGGACGAAGAGGAGGAGCCTCCTCGATGCATGGGTGCGCAGAGCTGCCAAAAGGCAGGAGTGGTTCCTCAGGAGGAGGTCTCCTCAAGAGTAAGGCTTGGGGCTAATTGGCCACTCCCTTAGCCTATTTAAGGAGGAACGCCGACTGAAGCAATTTGCAGGGAACAACCGTTCACTCTCCTTCGTGCCTTGATCTTAGTTCTCTGCAAATTGCTTCTGGGCTTTCTGCCAACCATAGTAAGATTAAGATTATTTATTCTTTGGCTTCTTGCAGGCTGTTAAGAAAGTTAATTAACAGCCTTTGTTTGAAAAAAAACCCTGATTTTATTTTAGGAAACGTAAGGTTTGTACAGACTTTGTGTGTGCTGCGTTCTTTGGGGTCCGTAGCTGGGGCAGAACAATCTGGTGGCGATGCTGTCTAACCCACATTTTTCTATTTTACCAAGTAGTAGGTTATGGTCTACTTTTTCAAATGCCTTACTGAAGTCCAAGTAAATTATATCGACAGCATTCCTCTGGTCCATTAATTTTGTCATTTCGTCGAAGAATGCAATAAGTTTAGTCCAGCATGATCTATTTTTGACAAACTCATATTGGCTTTTGGTTATTACTTTGTTTGCTTCTAGGTATTTGCTGATTCGTTGCTTGATTATCTTTTTCAGAATCTTCCCTGGTATTGAGGTCAGGCTAATAGGTCTGTAGTTTCCTGGATCTATTTTTTCTCTTTTTTTGAAAATGGGAATTACATCAGCTCTTTTCCAGTCCTCTGGCAGTTCCCTAGTGCTCCAGGACCTTTGAAAGATATAGTTCAGTGGTTCTGAGATCTCGCCGGCCAGTTCCTTCAGAACCTTGGGGTGTAATCCATCTGGTCCTGGTGATCTAGGGTAGACAGGTGCTCACTTCCATTTTCTTCCCTATTTTAACTTGTGTTCCTAATCTGTTTTTTGTGTTGCTGTTTTTGATAGGTTGGACTGTTTTTTTCCTTTTGCAAAAGAACAAGTTAAGTAGTTCTTCTTTCTCCCTGTTGCTTGTCACCTTCTTGCCACTTTCTCCCAGCAATGGACCAATTGTTTCCTTGCCTTTTTTCTTGTTTTTAACATGTTGGAAGAAGCTTTTTTTTGTTATTTTTTACTTTTGTCGCAAGCCTTTGTTTGTTGTGAGCCTTAGCTTTCCTCACTTCATCTTTGCAGCCTCAGGCTATTTGCTGATATTCTGCTTTAGTTATTTGCCCCTCTTTCCACTTTTTATACTTGTCCTTTTTGTCTTTCAATTTGTCAGAGAGTTCTTAATGAAGCTATGCTGGTTTCTTTTGAGAGCTCTTATTTTTCTTCTTCGTTGGTATTGTGCTAGACTGGGTTTTTATAATCTCACTTTTCAAAATTTCCCAAGCTTCTTGAGTTGTTTTCCCCTTGAGGATTCTCATCCATGAAATTCTTCCCAGGCTGTCTCTAAATTTATTGAAATTATAAGTCAAAGACTCTAGTTTGACTTTGTTCTATTGCTTGTGCTTGCATAATGTTGAATTCCAATATTGCATGTTCATTCCTTCTATCATTTCATCTCTGCTAGTGAGAATTAAGTCCAATATGGCTGATCCTTTTGTTCCCTTCTCTACTTTTTGGAAAACAAAGTTGTCTACTAGGTTTGTCAGGAACCTGTTTGATCTTCCACTTGGTCCAGAGTTTGTCTCCCAGTTGATGTCAGGGTAGTTAAAATCCCCCATTACTATTGTGGTGTGCTTCCTACATACCTTAGTTAACTGACTAGCAAAAAGTTCATTTATTTCCTCTGTTTGGTTGGGTGGCCTATAGTATACACCTATGGCAATGCCATTTTTTTCCCTTTTACATTGACCCAAATGCATTCCAGGCAGTTTTCATCATTGTTGTGCTCTATTTCTGTAGAGATGTAGTTATCACCACCTCTTTTATTTGGTCTATTTCTTTTAAATAATTTAAATCCCTCTAGCTGTACGTTCCATTTGTGGGTTTCATCCCACCAAGTTCCCTTAATGACAACAATATCATATCTGCCCTCATTTACTTGAATTTCTAATTCACCCTGGTTATTCCTCATACACTGTGCATTGGTGTATAGACATTTGAATCCATTTTCACTGACCCTGTGTTTACTTTCTACATAACCTGTGTTATTGCCCCTACTGCCTTACCACCTGTAGTGCGCAAGGTATGGCACTCGCTATTAAATGCTTGTTTTTGCTTGAAAGCAAGGTTGATATTCTTACCTGCCTTAACATCTATGTTACATGCACTGATAACCCTATTAATGTTAGATTGCTGGGGACAGAAATGTTCTGTATTAATTATCTGTCCCCGCTGTTCAGTTTAAATGTTTTATCTAGAAAATCTGTGAATTTAATGCAAGTAACTCAGTCCCTTTCTTTGATGGATGCAAACCTTCTCTTTTGTACAGTTTTTCATTGGACCAGGTGCAGATATCGTGACTAATATAATCAAAACCTTCCTTTTTACACCATTCCTTTAGCCACACATTAAACTCCACTATACGCTGGCCTTTTCCTTTTTGTTCCTTATATACTGGTAAAACCTCTGAAAAGGTAAGCCTATAGCCTAAGTTCATACTCCAAGTTCTGGAAATCATTCCAAAGTACATCTTTTTGGGATGGATCGTTTGTGCCAAAGTGTATAATAGTATCAACATCACAGTTCTTGCTGGCATTCTTTACTATCTTAAAGATACGCCTCTTGTCTCTGCTGGCAGTAGCACCTGGCAGACACTTGACCTCTTTCAAAACTTCTGTATCATTTCCTAAATTTACATCCCTTACAATTGAATCTCCAACCAGATGGTTTCTCTTTTTGGATACCTTGCTCTACTTCACACTTTCCCCTGTCCACAGCAAGTTCTTCAATTTGGACCACAATCCTCTGCTTATTTGAATTATCAACACAACAACCTTGACATGTCACTTTAGTGTTGCTATTAAGGTCAGCAAGGGGACTGTATCTGTTATGCTGGGACACGGCAAAAGCTTTGTGTTTATGGTTCACAGCTCTCACCCTGCCAGATCCCACAGTGGTCCATACTGCCCTTCTCCTGCAAGACCTTTGTGGTAGAGGAGGCTGATGGCGCGGCAGCTCAATAGAGTAGAATGCTGAATTGGATGCCTAATTTCTGCTTGGAGAGCAGAGATTAGAGACTCTAGATAGGTAATCTGTCCATGTAGACTAGTAATTTGCTTACTAGTTACAGTATCCAATTTAATTTTCTGTTCTCACAGGGTAGGTATTTTTTTAGCAGCATAGGGTGCGGCTGTAACTGGATAGCTTTTACATGTGCCAAAATATTGAAAATAGATAATTTTTAATAAGTCTTAAATGTAAACAAAGGTTAAAACAACAAATGAGTATTATGGCTCATGATGATGGCTTATAAGGCCACATTTATGTATTTAAATATTGCTATTCTTAATCTATTACTTATTGTTTTATGGTTTCATAAAACTAATATTTAATAATAATAAATGAATTGTTTATATAGGCATTAGATTGAGCAGCTCTTTTTAAATAATATTTCTATAAAATATTGCTGGAAAAAATTAAGGTTGCAAAGCTTGAATTCTGCCATTTCCTTATTAAAGGAAATATGTGTAGTACGTATGTAGTGCTGTGATTTGAATGTCCAGCCAGTATCAAATTCCATGCGAACAAAAGTAATCTTGTCTCTAGAATATTTGGGTGTGTGTGTGTGTGTGTGTCACAACAACTGTCTGGAAGATCTTTAATCTCATCTTTCCCAAAAAGTCCAGGACACTTTACTGATTTCAAAAATTTTATTAAGTTTATCAGGATATAAAATTAAAAAGAAAATGAAATTAGTAGGAAAATGAGGGAGGAAAAAGGGAAGAGAAAAAAGTGTAGGCTAAAGGGGGGAAAAGAAAGAAAAGCATTGACTATTAACACAGTAGAATAAGATAATATTCCAGCGTCAACTTATTTTTACATGAAAGTCCATGGCACTTTAAAACAATTGCCTCTGGATCTAGAATTTGACATGGTGCATGATCTAACTGGCTGCTAATATGTTGGGGATTCCTCAAAGTGGCTGCTGAAAATTAGACAAATCCATAAGGAGCAATGTCCTAATGGCTCCTACTTCCTTAGTGAGGGTGATTGTGGTAACTAAAAAGTGGCCTGGTATAATACCTTATAATTACAGATCACATTGCAATTGTTCCAAAATAAATACCAGATCAAAAATATGCCCTCTTCATGACTTGGGCCCATGCTGATATGGGATAAGCCCGAAATATTTATGAAATACCAAGTCAACTCTGACCCCAAACCCAGGGAAGAAAGGCTGATATCTCCTTACACAAACAACCCTGGAGAATCAACCATAAATCTTTTGGTGAGGTCAAGCAGTTCAGAAAAAAGATATTGTTGAGCAACTAGATAAGCAATTCAACAAGAAGTCTCCCAAAGGATTATTGCCAGGATCTTTTACTTACTACTCATTGAGAGTGTAGCAATAGAAGCCAGGGCCAATTTCAGATGGGAAAAGCCTTTATCCTTGCCCATTCAGTGTTTGATAATATATTCCAGAAAAATGGTTTGCATGTGTAATAAGATTGCTGCTATAGGTTATATACAGTGGGGCAAAAAGTATTTAGTCAGCCACCAATTGTGCAAGTTCTCCCACTTAAAAAGATGAGAGAGGCCTGTAATTATCATAGGTAGACCTCAACTATGAGAGACAAAATGAGAAAACAAATCCAGACAATCATATTTGTCTGATTTGGAAAGAATTTATTTGCAAATTATGGTGGAAAATAAGTATTTGGTCACCTACAAACAAGTAAGATTTCTGGCTCTCACAGACCTGTAACTTCTTTAAGAGGCTCCTCTGTCCTCCACTCGTTACCTGTATTAATGGCACCTGTTTGAACTTGTTATCAGTATAAAAGACATCTGTCCACAACCTCAAACAGTCACTCCAAACTCCACCATGGTGAAGACCAAAGAGCTGTCGAAGGACACCAGAAACAAAATTGTAGACCTGCACCAGGCTGGGAAGACTGAATCTGCAGTAGACAAGCAGCTTGGTGTGAAGAAATCAACTGTGGGAACAATAATTAGAAAATGGAAGACATACAAGACCACTGATAATCTCCCTCAATCTGGGGCTCCACCCCATGGGGTCAAAATGATCACAAGAATGGTGAGCAAAAATCCCAGAACCACAAGGGGGGGACCTAGTGAATGACCTGCAGAGAGCTGGGACCAACGTAACAAAGCCTACCATCAGTAACACACTACGCCGCCAGGGACTCAGATCCTGCAGTGCCAGACGTGTCCCCCTGCTTAAGCCAGTACATGTCCGGGCCCGTCTGAAGTTTGCTAGAGAGCATTTGGATGATCCAGAAGAGGATTGGGAGAATGTCGTATAGTCAGATGAAACCAAAGTAGAACTGTTTGGTAGAAACACAACTCGTCGTGTTTGGAGGAGAGAGAATGCTGAGTTGCATCCAAAGAACACCATACCTACTGTGAAGCATGGGGGTGGCAACATCATGCTTTGGGGCTGTTTCTCTGCAAAGGGACCAGGACAACTGATCCATGTACAGGAAAGAATGAATGGGGCCATATATCGTGAGATTTTGAGTGCAAACCTCCTTCCATCAGCAAGGGCATTGAAGATGAAACGTGGCTGGATCTTTCAGCATGACAATGATCCCAAACACATCACCCGGGCAACGAAGGAGTGGCTTCGTAAGAAGCATTTCAAGGTCCTGGAGTGGCCTAGCCAGTCTCCAGATCTCAAGCCCATAGAAAACCTTTGGAGGGAGTTGAAAGTCCGTGTTGCCCAGCGACAGCCCCAAAACATCACTGCTCTAGAGGAGATCTGCATGGAGGAATGGGCCAACATATCAGCAACAGTGTGTGCCAACCTTGTGAAGACTTACAGAAAACGTTTGACCTCTGTCATTGCCAACAAAGGATATATAACAAAGTATTGAGATGAACTTTTGATATTGACCAAATACTTATTTTCCACCATAATTTGCAAATAAATTCTTTTTCAAATCAGACAATGTGATTGCCTGGGTTTGTTTTCTCATTTTGTCTCTCATAGTTGAGGTCTACCTCTGATGACAATTACAGGCCTCTCATCTTTTTAAGTGGGTGCACAATTGGTGGCTAACTAAATACTTTTTTGCCCCACTGTACAGGCGTTGCTGATTTTATAATACAATAAATGGAACATCAGATGCAGGCCTAGTGCTTCTGTAGCAGTCAACACACCCAGAAGCAGCTTCTTGTAGTACCCAGTTCCATAAAGTAAAAGGAATTGAAATCACAAGGCATTACTTTTCAATTATGGAGCCAGTACTTTGGAAGAGCCTCTTTCTGGAAGTTACAATGGCCCTCAAGAAGGTAGTAAATAATGTGCTTCTTGAGGACATTGGGAAATGATAGTGTGCCATTGAAGCAGGATTTTCATAATATATTTGGCTTTATGTCTTTATTAAATTTCTAGGCAGCCTATAAAAACATATTTGTGACATTTCATTAATTTAGATAAATGTATTTTATAATTGGTATTTTAACTTATTTAATTCTGTTGTAATCCAGGTAATCTTAACATATTTAGAGCAGCATATTAATTTTAAAGATATCAAAAAAGCAAGAGGTCTAAATTGTACTATTGCTATAGGAATTATAATTCATTCAATTCCATTAGATTTATATCTGTGTATTTAAAGCAAAATACTAAGATTTGTTAATGCTGCCTTGGTATAATTTCCTAATATAAATATTTCTGACTGGAACTGTCACGAACTATTTTAAACACTATAGCTTCAGACAGAATATTTTTATTTGCACTATCTACAAAGAGCTGAATAAGAGAATAGTCATTTCCCAGCAGAAGGTCATTAATTTCTGCACATTATTAAGAGTACAGGTAAACAGCCTTCAATATTTATGTAATGATGTAATGATGCAAATTATATTATGTAGAATCCTTGAATTATATTTAATATTTTTGCACTTATTCCTTGTATATTAGTTTGTGCATAGGCCAAAGTGAAGTAGTTACACACTGTTTATTTTTATTTAATAGGCATAGATCCAGGTCAAGGTCTCGTGAACGTCGCTCTAGATCCAGAGATCGTGGTCGTGGAGGAGGTGGAGGTGGAGGTGGAGGAGGCGGTGGAGGAGGGGGCCGAGAACGTGATAGAAGGCGGTCAAGAGATCGTGAAAGATCTGGACGATTCTGAGCCATGCCATTTCTACCTTCTCTGTTAGAAAGTGTTGTAGTTGATTGACCAAACAAGTTCATAATGAAACTTTTTTAAAAAGATGGGCTTCTGAATAAAAATTTGTAGTGATAAGAGTTTTCTTTGCGTAACTGATTTCTTATAGAAAAACTTTTATCAGTTTTGACCCTGATGAATGATTGGGGTAATTGCAATGTACTGCAGATACCTGATTTTTACATTTAGATATGGATGAAACTATTGTGTATAATATTAAAGTATTATATACATTAAAATACAGTTAAACAGTTTAATTTTTTCCTCTTCTGTTTCTGCTTTCTGCTTATATAGGTTAGCCTAGGCACATCTAAACTAAAACTTGCAAGGAGCATTTCTTTACTCAGTCAAAATGCTTAATTGCATTAATCTGTATGTTTCTTTGTTACTAAGAAAATTGTGCTCTGTGGATGTGGCATTTACAATAAATCCAATTTTTGATTTAAAAATTTAAAGCCTATTCTCTAAGCATTCCTGAGTAGTTGCTACTCCCAAGTATGCCTCCCCAAACAACCCAATAAAATCATTTTAGTTACCCTGTTTCATCATAAGTGCCATAGTAAACTAAACTTGTT
This sequence comes from Ptyas mucosa, assembly GCA_012654045.1. Lineage (NCBI taxonomy): Eukaryota > Metazoa > Chordata > Lepidosauria > Squamata > Colubridae > Ptyas > Ptyas mucosa. Next base: position 36,093,568 of record WNWU01000016.1, on the reverse strand, counting down.
GGGGTAGGGTTATCTCATAAAAGGATAGCAAGACGTTCTGTGTTGCAATTTGGTTGTAGGGACAAAAGTGACTTGCACTGTTTAGAATGGGTCCCCAACCTTTTGGACCTCAGGGACCACTAAATTCATAATTTTAAATTCCACGGGCCACTACTATGATCTGGCTAATGACCAGCTGGGTGGGTGTGGCTAGGTGGTCATGTGACTGGGTGGGCATGGCCAACTCAGTCACATCGAAGGGCACCTCGCTGACTTCTATGCACCCCTCACCTGCCAGCCACTCCTCGCCTCCCCAACTGGGCTCCTTAGGGCCACAACAGGAAGCAGTTGTTGGAGCCACCATGAGAAAAAGTTGGCAAAACAGCTGGCTCAGTTCAAATGGGATCTGACCAAGAAGGAGGCTCAGCAGAAGCACCTCACTCAGGACTGAGCATAGGCTTTCCAAGTAGAGGGAAGACCTGCAGGAGTGCAAGGCCAGGTACCGGTGCCTGGAGGCTCAGCGGACTGAGATGGTAAGCCAGTTCCAGGCCATGATGCAGTCCGACTGGAACAAGGCCTTCTGGCTCCTTGCCATCAGCGACGCTTCCCTCCAGCCTTTGCCCAAAGTCCTGCATCAGGAGGCTGAAGCAGACCCCAAGACGGAATTTCTGCCCCCCTTCGACCCACAAAAGACGACCCCGAAGAGGGAGACTGCAGCAACACAAACGTTCATTGCACGTATCCAGCCCAGAGGCCATAGTTTGAGGACCTCCTGATTTAATGCAATATAAAAAATGCAAATAATTTTTCTGTGGACCGCCAAAATTTTCTCACGGAGGGGTGAGGGGTGGTTTCCCTCCCTCCCTCCCTTGTTTACTCAGTAGAATGCTTCCAGGCTTCAGAATTTGAGGCAGGAAAACTCCCTATTCTGGTTCCTTTATCTATGGGGCCTGATATTCCTGGGTAACAGTTTCTTCTATATTTTCAAGGATGTGCCTAGCTTTGAAGCCAAGAATAGAAGCAAAACACAGAAGCAAGTTAAACTTTGTGCTAATGCTAACGAGGATCAAAGGTACAATTTACTAAACTAGAATTGGTTCCCAACAAATAATTTGATAGTATACAATAATATAAGCAGAAGCCAATAACAAAGCTTAATTTCTAATAAATGATTTCTAGCAGTATATCATATCAGAAGCAAACAGCAAATATTGGTTTGATCACTATGTTCCTTCACTAGTAACATTTAGTGGTACAAATTTATCTTCATTATAGAAACTTAACATCAGTGAGACACATCAAAACCTGGAATGCTGTTTTTGGCAATAATAACTCATCTTTAGCTAGTTCTGGAATGAATGGAACAAAATCCTTCCAAATTATCAAAGCTTGCCTAAGCTTTGTTAGTTGCTGGTGAAAGATAAGCTGCCAAAGAGGCAGATTTCTACAGAAAGAAACATGCAGTTGATTGCTCCCAGTCCAGAGCACTCTGTAAGTCTTGCTTTTTATTTCTTAAATTTATACAGTAGTGGCCAAAGTTGTGGAAACCTTTTGGGGAAAATATATTTTCTAAAACTAGCTAATAACGCCACCTTTTTTTGGAGTAGTACCATAAAATTATGTATCAATGGAAAGATAATTTAATCAAGAATGTAATGCAGTAACTTTTATGAAGGATTTGCTATTAGAATAGCAGTTACAGTATAAAGAAGAAAAGTGAAACATGTAGAAAAAATGAGATACAAAAATTATCACCATAGAAAAAATGAGATATACAAAAATTATGTCAGTTAATACTTAGTTGGGTAACCTTTAGCATAAATTAATCTTACAATGTCTTCCCATGGAGTGAACCAAGTTCTGCAGCTGTTATGTGAAACCAAGATTGAATAATTGCTTGTATTAATTGGGTTTTATTGCTGGGTTGCTTCTGACTAACAAGTTTCTTTAGTCAGCTCCATAGATTGGGTTAAGGTCTGGGCTATTCCCAGGCCATTCCAGCAATGGAATATGATTATCTTGAAACTCCAAAAAAAAAGTGGCGTTATTAGCCATCAAACCTCAAAAATACACTTTTCCCAAAATTTTGGCCAGAGTCCTATAGGACTCTTAAGGCAGCATGTCCCCCAAACACCTTTGGGAGATAGATTGGATTGAAACTAAACCAACCTAGATTTTAGAGAATCATCTTCTAAAAACAAGACCAAGACACTTATAAACCTGGGCTACCTTACTGGGAGTGCAAAAATCTGGGCTAAGACTATGCTGCAGCAATGAGAAGTCTGTTCTTTCTTGTTGCCATCTGGTGGTAATTCACAAACTATTATGGATTCCTACGTGGCGGTTTGTGAAATGGAACACAAGAGAAGGTGGGAACAGTACAGTATTACCGACGTACATTTAAAGCAACGGTTGCTTGAACTGCGTCCAAGGATGAATCAGCAAAGCAAGAAACGGGTCAGGCTTTCGTGAAGAAATTAAGGAACCCGTCATGACTCAGCACAGACGGACTAGCTAATCGCCGGACGGGAAGGGTGGTTCCGTGTGTAAACGTAATTGTAGACGGAGGTCACTCTTCGGTCTTGCGCAAAAACTCCGCTTCCTCCTCCCTCAAAAAACGAGCAGAGGCTTAGGTAGCCTGGTCTTTTCGGAGAAGCCGAAGCGCACGCCTTAAAATAAACCCTTAGGGGCGTCTTCTGATTGGAAGAAGACAACAAAAAACTACCATCTGCGTTCCTCGCTGCAGGTGGAGATTTTTTTAAAAAAAAAGTATAGAGGAAACGTCTGAAAATGTTAATAGCAAGCCTGACGCTCTGATGATTAAGAAACAAACCACTTTAGCTCAGCAGACCTTTGAGGCTACCTCACTAGCGACTTAATAAAATATACTAAAATTGCTATAACTGCAAAAAAAAATTGGCAAATAGGTGGAACACTGTAAATTATGGAATTTGCTACTTCAAGATGAGGTAAAGACTGTCGGATGACTTTAAAAGGAGAACTTAGACAAACTTCTTAAATCAATCGCTACTAGTCATAATAGGTACATACTAGGTACACAAGGCCTTGCATATTAGTTGCCTTAACATCCAAATTGGAGGGCCCCAAAGCATTTGATTGAATGGGTTTTGATCCAGCGGAGGTGAGCTCTCCTAATATTTTTATGCATGTATGTAGCATTTAACCTAATATTTAACAAAGTGTTTAATATTAACAAAGCCATCCAAATAATATTTAAATATTTTATCTTGTCTCTCAAGGTTCTGGAAATGCCTAGCAATAGTACACAAAAATAATCTAAACAGGTAAAGAAGTGCATCAACCATATCCTTTAAATCAAATATAAGATGGTGCCAATACCTGTCTCCTAAATCCCTGGTGATATTTGATGCATTAATGAAAGTGTATAGATGAGGCAAGACGTGAATGCCAATATTCCAAGTTCAATCGGGAACTACTGAGTAGGGCATCCGAGAAAAATCTCCCCATTAGCTTTCTTACGGGAAGGACCACTGTTCATAATCGACGGGAAAAGGCATATGTAGTGTTATTTAAACATTAATGATTGCCTGTTGCTTGGCTTGGAGAAAGCGTGGAAATATGCCATAAATTCAGAGTAACTACGAAGTTCTGAGTTCCATCCTGTCTCAACATTACCTCGTTTTAAAACCCTGATGAGAAAGCTCTAAAATCCCACCCCACACCCGATAGAAAATCCAATCGCCGCCAATCACCGCCACTCTACCATTTTCATGAGTTTATACATGCACGCTGTGGAAGACGAACAAGCAATGTGCGCACATTGCTGCGCGGAGGCAGTACCTTCTCATTGGTAATTCTCATTGGTTATTGCCCCTCACGCCCTCCTTTCAGCCAATCACGGCTTACTCTTTCCCTAAAAGATAAGGTGGGTTGGGAAAGAGCTTCGCACACGCTGAGCTCGCGGTTGGCGGTCGGCCGGCAAATAATCTTCTGGCCGGGGAGCGTTTTCCATCTACCGCGTGGAATTTGTTATCCCTTTTCTCATTTTAATAAAACAAGTAAGTATTAGTGGTGCAGTACTATTAGAAGGAAACACACTTATTTATGTAATAGTTGGGTTTAAGATGCGGCTCCTGTGTTTATCAGGGCACTAATAAAGTACAATCCCTATCCATAGTTCGGCTGGTAATTCCTATTCTTGCCGGTGCTGCCTAAGGCTGGTAAAATTGGGGAATATATTAACAGCTGGAAGGCGAGTTTCCCTACCTGTAGTAAAGTACCAGGTCGGGAGCTTATTTCATCTAACGAGGGGAGGGAGGAGAGAAATAGTGAGATGGGGCAATTGCAGCTCTAAATTTACAGAGCTGGAAAGTGGAGAAGGGTTCTTTGTTCATGAAATGCTTGTGAGAGACCTCTATATTTCTTCTCCTCCACCTTGTGGTTGCATCATCCTGTAGTAGGACAGGTGACCTAGAAGCAGAATCTTGAGGAAAATGTAGTGGCATTCAATAAATGTTTTAATTCTCCTTTATAGTGTTTCCCAAACATTAATTCTTAATGAGCAGTGAAGGATATAGCATGTTGGAAGATGAAGTTCTACTTTTCTTGATGACTATATTCCTATATTTCTGCTTCTCTTTTTAAAATAAAACAGGCATGTAAATTGAGAACTAGAGCTGTGTAATGATGGATAACTCAAATGCCCTGTTTATGCATTTCCCAGGTGCGTTTGAGGGACCTCTAGCAGTGAAACAGATTTCTTAGGTTGATACAACATGGTTATATTTACTCAGAACTAAGTTTTGAGTTCCTTGAGTTAATTCTTAGTTAGCTATATGTAGCTTAGTTTAACAATTGATGAGGCTTTAGTTTAGATTTAAAACGTGAGATTAAGTTACAGTCACAATTGACTTAGCTCACCCTACTGGAACCAACAATATTAGCACACTCCAGGTGCTCTTTATTAGGCAGGGTCATCTTGTGGGACCTAAGAATCATGCCTTCTTTGTCATAGGGTCTCCTTATGGAATAGGCCTTTCGGCATGATCTTGTTTCTCCCCATATATCTATAAAGAAAGTGAGATCTGTCTTCTTTTAATAATATGAATTTATCAAGCAGATGCAGAATTTAATGGTGTTACTGAGTTATATAATCCAATATTAATTTGGATATATAGTACTTGTAAAATTGGGGACATATTCAGCGATTCTTGATCTTCAAAGAATACCAAAACAAAATATGGTGGAATTTTTTGTCAACAGGAGCCAGAGCATATAGTATAAGATAATAAGACTTACCTATACTTGACATGTGCTGAGTACGTTTCTTAAATTTTTAAATTCCTGTGAAGCAAAATAAAAGCAGATCCCTCCTTGGATTCCTTTTGAACCAAAAGAGCAAATCCCAACATGAGTGGAACAGGTAATAGAGATGTTGCATGGGATTGCAGGGACATGTTTTAAAATGATTAAGAAGATTTTGGAACATAATTTACAAAATGTTTAATATGAAGGGATTTAATAGCATCTACCAATTTAATAGCATCTACCAATTTGATGTTGCAAGGGGTTGCATGCCATGCCCACCCTTCAGGCTAAATGTCAGTCTTTCTCAGCTATGGTGTGTTCTCTGCAAACTACTTTCTGCCAAGAATTTAACATCTGTCACTCTGCCAAGGAGTAGTAAAGTGTAGAAGCTAGTATAATACAATTATTTCAAGTTATAAAGATAACATACCGTAATTATGCATAGTCCATCTAGTTGTATATAAAATATTCTTTGCAAACTTTCTGCCAAGAATTTAGCATCTGTCACTCTGCCAAGGAGTAGTAAAGTGTAGAAGATAGTATAATACAATTCTTTCAAGTTATAAAGTTAACATAATTATGCATAGTCCATCTATTAGTATATAAAATGTTATACATATACTGCTGTACACAATTGGTTTCTTTTCAGCAATTGGGAATCTTTAATGAGCATAGTATTATCCATAGCATTCTTTACCCTCATTTATTTTTATTAGTTGGATAAAATCACACAGCTCAATGAAATCAATTTTCTGCTCTTTGATAGATAGTAACATGATGCTGTTGCATGATCTGTTCATATTAAGTTTATGACCCTGTCTGCATGTATTTGTTTGTTTTATCCTGCCTTTTTATTAAGTTAAAGCATGCATACCAAATACTTCTGTCTCCTATTTTTCCCATAACAACAAACCTTTAAGGTGCATTGGGCTGAGAAAACCTGAGAATTGGTCCAAAGTCTCCTTGTTGGCTTTCATATCTAAGGAAAGACTAGAACCTAGTGACTTCCATTCTCCAAACATAACCATCAAATAAATATTGATGAGTATTGTACATACCCCATTGCATCTGCCTGTTTTCTCTTATCTACACATTAAAACTGTCTCTCCCCCAAATATGCCTAACGAGTGGTGGGTTAGGAACGAGAATCTCATTTTGTGAATCCATCACAACCACGGAAACATAATGAGTGATGTTAGATTATTCACTTTCTCTCAGCCCAGTATATCTCATAGATTTCACATGGTGTAAAACACTAGTTGAATTTGTTATACCTGGGATGTTTGACTGTATTCCTTAGATCAGTATATCTGTTGCAAAACGTGCTGTGTAAACATGACATTCTTGACCCTAAAAGTGCTAATTCTACTCTAGAAATTTATTGAACTATTACCGAAATGTGTAAATGAGCAGCATTCATGGCAGTATGAAATTTAAAAATGCAAGTACATAAAAACATGCTAATTACAGTATTGCGGTCTGGATATCTCTGTCAGTGAATGTGGGAAGTGGAAAATGAATCCTTTATTTTGAAATCTATCTCTCTCTGAAGTTTATCTATGTCTGAGAACCCAAGATGGTTATCATTTGGTGACGCTGCTCTAGGAGTAATGAATACATTTTGGGAGCTCTGAAGAAGAAACCTCTTTGCATTGAAAATACTAATAAATTTCATGTTCATATGAGCATACATTGAAATGTAGGACAATTCATTTGCATTTGCAAAATGACCTTGTAGCATTAAAGATACAGAGAAGAATTATGTATCTTTATGTTTCTCATCTCTGCAGACTCTGCAGTTTGTTCTGTGTCACTTATTCTTTCGGCAATTCTCCCAAGTTTATTTTCTCCTAGTCCTAATAACAGCACCGAGAATCTTAGACTATATGCATAAATAATGGCAACATTTTGGTTTTCACCATTCCTTTCCTTGAGTGTATATTCTCTCAGATATTATTCTTGATTTTTCTGGGGAAAGTGTCCGATTTATGTTGAATCTGAGGAGAATTTTAAGTATTGGGAACTTTGACAATGTTTCTTTTGTCTAGTGACCTAATACTTGGCAAATACTGTGTTTATTTGGAAATGTATGTTAAGTCTTAATAGGTGTGTCTTAATATGTATTTACATACTTAATATTAAGTATGTCTCATATATCTTGATTGTTATTAATAAGTTATTAGATGTATATAGGTACACTTGATGTTTGACTTTAAATTCTTTTTGGCTTTTTCACTTCTCTCAACCTGTGTCTCACACTGAGGAATGGACTAGTGTGTTTAGCTATCTTTGAATGTGTTGCTTTTTCTTTGAACAAAGTGACCTCGGAACGCTGATGCATCAACTGGGACCATCCAGATTGCATTACTGTAACACAGTCTGTATAGGGCTGTCGATAAGTGCAGTTTAGACACTTCAGCTAGGAGAAACCGAATTGTATTTGTCCTTAAGCAATTGCATTGACTACCTGTAGTTTTCTGTACTTACTAAGGATAAGTAATTTTTATTTCAAGCCTTTGAGTAAATGCCTCTCTCAGCACTCATTAAAGCTGTATGTATTCAGGTACCATCAACCTCTCTCGTGGAGACTTGGAACCAAGCTGCCTTGGTTGTCACTTCTGTTGAGGAATATTTATTTACATATGAAAATGGATAGATCTTCTTTAGGAAGTCTTCAGGAGAACCATAAAATTCTTTTTTTCATTCAACCTAATTCTTAATAACATCAAGTACATTGTTTTTCAAACTTAGCAACTTTAAATTGCATGGACTTCCCATATATTGAAATGCTGATTGGAAAATTCTGGAAGTCCCCACATTGTAATGTTGTCAAGTTTGATAAGCACTGATTTAGTGGTTTTTCATGGTTTAATAATTTCTATGATTTTAATCTTTTTTAGTGTTAGTGTATTTACATGTTTTAAAATTAAAATATAAAACTACCTGATACTTTTAGAAAGAGTAATATGAAATGGAAAAAATATAATATTACAGTAATGTAATAATTATGGAATTTATCACAATAATGTAATAGAATATGGAAAGATAACAGTTTTTCTACCTTCTGTTATGGTATCAAGTAATTGAGGCTTCCTCCCCAAAATCTTTTCGGCACCTGACTTCAGTTTCTCTTTTCATCTCCAGAGCTCACTAGTTCTGACCTGTTTTGCCCTCTAAGACAAGTCAGTTCCAATTTCTCCTTGCACACAATAGACTGTTTTACCAACTGAGTACCTTAAGTGGTTTGGTTTGGTTTGGTTTGGTTTATTATTGGAAATCAGACACTGAATTAGAAAAATGTGAAAAAGAAACATGAAGTATCATTTACACCAGGGGTCTCCAACCTTGGCAACTTTAAGACTTGTGGACTTCAACTCCTAGAATTCCTCAGCCAGCAAAGCTTGTGGACTTCTGGGAGTTGGAGTCCACAAGTCTTAAAATTGCCAAGGATGGAGACCCCTGATTTACATTATGTAATTAATTATGTAATGCAACAGATTAATGATTTCTGGTTATTAACAGAATTAAATAATCATTCTTTCTATATTTTTGCCCCCATCTGCCTGTGGATGCATATATCTACCATAATCCTGTTCCTGAAGCTATGCTAGTTTTTTCTAATTACTAAAATGCTTGTAGTTTAACACTTTATTCCATAGATCCATCACTTCATCATAAAAATGCTGCATTACTTGGGACAGGAAGAGGAGGGAGAAGGTGCTCTAGATATAGGCTTTTGATTTTCTGTAACTTAAAAATGCCTTCCTATTTTTATAATATCTTTACTTGTTAACAAGTATATATTTTATTACTGGAAATACTTTCTGAAAAATTCTGAACTATTCTCTCCCCCACCCCCACCCCCCACAGATAACAATTTCAAGAATTCCAAGGCCACTCCCCTCCCCTTTCAGGAAGGCACAGAAAACGTAAATATTAATTTTCTTTTCAATTAAATTATAAACTTTATTTACCCTTTAAAAATATAAAATGCATAAATCCTGGACATACGGCATATATAGTACATAGAAGGAAGCTATATGCCATGAGATGAAAGATTAATTGATTAATTAGCTTTTTAGAATGCTGTAATCTTACGACTCCCAGTAGTTTTGAAGAATAAAATGTCCATTTAATATATTTAAAACATAGTCCATGAAACAGCATAACTATTAATTAAAATTATCTGGCAATCCTAAACAAGACAACTAGCCAGTAGCCTGCTAATGCCAGTCATAGACAAGTCATCTTTATAAATCAGGACCACCCTTTTTCTCTTGCTGTGGCATTATTATTGAAGAAAAGAACTTAAAACCCTTCCCAGCAAATTTTTGAAAAGGGAATACTAATGCCCTTGCCCAGCCTATTTTTAGTATTGAAGATAATATCTGCTCATCCTCTTCCAGATTATAAATTTGTATGTTTTATTACTGATCTGGCATTTATCATTCTCAATCTGAGACCATAAACAATCTGGCCACCAAAACCTAAGATTGAAGCAACTGGAATAGATTGACAGTTCCCTTCCCCTAGAATGGCCAACCTCTGTTCCCCCAATGTATTTTACTTAATCTCAGTCACTGAGATCTACTCTTTATTTGTTAATCACATGTATATGGCTCCCCATTTCATGGAAAGTAACCCTGGCTGATGTACAACAATCCAGTACTATTTTGCCCAACTACCACCTCCCATCCTACATCATAAGCCAACAGCCCACTATAGTTAACTTATTCAGAAACTGCAACTACAAAAAAATATGGAGACCAGTGATCTGGCGACACCATTCAAATTGACACTCCATGTAGTTTACTATTCCTTGCCCTCTATGCAACCAGTATCCTGAAAGCCTTTGGGCAGTCTCTTCATCTCAAATTGGGAGAGTCTTTCTATACTCCATATTAGTTCACCACCATACATCCTTCTGATCTTGATATAGGAAAAACTTTCCATTAGGAAGAGAGTATGTCAGCCCCACTAGATAGTGCAAATCAGAAAATCAATTCCACTGGAAGACTAGAATTATACTCTATTAATGTAGACTACATAACAGAGTCTTCTAATTATCCTTTAACTCCCTGCCTTATAACCCAGTGAATCAGAGAGATGTATGCCTCAGCTGCTGAATGTCATCTTGCTTTCCTGGTCTTAAAGAGTGGTTCAGTCCTCTTTGCCTAAGTAACAGTTCTGGAATATTTCTTAGGATTCTGGGGATAGCCATCAGAGCCATAATCTGAACAGGTTATCCATAGCGCTTCAAATATATAGACTCCATTAACTTGAGTGGAGAGGAATATCAGCCACCCTAATTTTTGAACCATCTTCCCTCTGTTTGGTGCAGTGAAGCATGTAATATAGTGCCACATAGTCCCCTGCTTTGCCTTCCTTGTTCTGAATCTGTTGGACAGAAGAAATAATTGTGAAAGTCCCCACAAATTCAACCAACCAGTCCAAATGTCTCCCGTCACCACCTCTGATCACTGATTCAGCAAAATCAGTTCTGTTGGTGGTGGGCCTTCTAGTTGGTAGATCTAGTTGGTAGTCCATGCTGCAGTGGATCCCTCCATGTTAATCACTTCATACAAATTTTGAGGTGTTTGTAGTAATAAATTATTTAAACTTGCTTCCAATCATAAATTTGCAGCCTTATTTGGTCCATAACCTGCCCAAATTCTTTGTACATTTTCTAATCTTATAACTAAATATATTTCTTAATAGCAACAGATAAGATTATTCTAATCATACCACAGCCAAAACCCTTATATCCTTAACTAAACTGACCAGTCACCAAACAATATGGGAAAACATTGTACATAACATTTGATGATCTAAATGGCCCGTTCCAATTTTATGATTGTTATATAGGTTTTGAACATAACACTGTCCATCGTATGCTGAACTAAAATCAGAATTACTCAGTACATTTATTAATCTTCAGTAGAAAGGCAATTCATCTAAATAATTAACTGTAGACTGAAGTAGTCAGTTTTATGGTTAATATGTGAAAGGTACAAATAATTTCAAACTTCCAACCTTGAGAAAAGTCTGACTCTGGATACTCACCTACTTTGTAATAGAAAAGCAGAACTTTTTAAACTTCTCTATTTAGCCTTCTTGCATCATGTCCATCCTGTTTTATGTTTCAGATTTTCTTTTCTTCCTTTCCTAGTGTACACCCCTGCTTCCCCTTATTCTAACTCAATCCTTTCTTTTCTTCCTTCCTCCTCCAGTTTTAACATCAGTGATCAATTAATTATGTAAGTGAGCTATTTTATTTTACTAATCAACTTTAGTCAGTTTTATAATTTTATTTAAGTACTTTGTTTTGCCCAGGTCTCATCCTCTTTTGGCATGCCAGGTTTTTCCTACATAAATCAAGATCTTTATACAGCCATAGTTCAGTGAAATCTCATTCACTAGTTTCTAGCCTTTATCAAACAACAGACAGCAAAATGCTGGTTTGATGTCTGATAAAGCCTAAAAACTAGTGAATGAGATTTCATTGAACCATGGCTGTATAAAGATCTCTATTTAGCCTTCTTGCATCATGTCCATCCTGTTTTATGTTTCAGATTTTCTTTTCTTCCTTTCCTAGTGTGGCTGTATAAAGATCTTGATTTACGTAGGAAAAACCTGGCTGAGAGAAAAATACACATAAAGACCTACGAAAAGAGAATAAAATAAATATTTGACCTGAGGACACATGAGATGAGGGTGTGGCTAACTGAAGAAGACAAACTAGTCAGAAATAGATCTATCTTAGTCTCCCTTAAGTCTCACAACAGACAGCAAAATGCTGGTTTGATGTCTGATAAAGCCTAGAAACTAGTGAATGAGATTTCACTGAACTATGGCTGTATAAAGATCTTGATTTACGTAGGAAAAACCTGGCTGGGGGAAAAATACACATAAAGACCTACAAAAAGAGAATTTTATATAATTAAAAAATGTATTTGGGATGAGATCATTTTCAACACAGTTATCTTTATGTAAATACAATATAAATTATTTCCTTTATACAATATTACAAAATACCTGGAAATGGTGTCAGTATTAATGTAGGAATGGTAAACAAAAAGGAATAGCCAGATTTCTTTTAGTTTAATTAGTGAACAGTATTTAGTAAATTAAGGTGCTTTATAACTTATAGTATCTGTGTTTACAGCTAGTATTTGAAGAAGAGCAACAAAAGCTTGTTCAGAAGTTTGTTAACATGGAACTGAAATAGCTCATTTAAGTCAAAGCCTTTAGTTAATGTAGAATACAAATAAAAATGTTTATCTAACCTCTGCTTGAATATATTTAACAAAGGAACTCAAGAACTCTTGTGTTTAATTACTTCCTCTTCCTGCCCTCATATCATGATGATTTTTGATGGGAATGTTTTTCTGAGCATTCCATTGAAATTTCCTTGTAAGACAAGTAATGTCTTGCTTCTCTGGCGAGATTCTCAATTAGAACTGGGATGGAAGTACTATATCCATCCTAGCCCTCCATAGCTACATAGATACAGTAACTACTGGCACTCTGCAATTACACCTGAAAGCAAACTGTTAACCAGTGCCTCTTAATGATACCCAGTTGTGGTATCCAGTTATAAATCTCTAGGCTACCACGTAATGCTATGAAGATTATTTTTTCAGTGGCTGGAGGCAATGGTTCAATCTGAACAAGATCAAGTGCTTGTGGACTTTTTATTCCCTGATACTGAATTGGACTTAGACAGATTTGGTGTGTAATTTGGTGGTCCTCTTGGACTGTCAGGTCCTACAGGAAGAGCAAATGGTAGACATGATCAGGAGAATTTTTGCCCAAATCCATATTATGCGTCAGTCTGCTAGTTCCTAAATTGGATGGCCTTGTTCATAGATACTCATGTCCTGTGCACCTCCTATATGGACTAGTACAATATAATGTATATGGGGCTGTCCTTCAAAATCACCTGGGAACTGCATTTGATTCAGAATGTACTATAATGGTACAAGTGGTTATAAGTCCACTTTGGTATGACCCTGCAACACCAATGCTTTACAAGCTGAACTGGTTAGTTTCAGCACCTGCACTCAATATTTTTGACAGATATGTTAAACAAAAAGGATTTGATATAATCCCTTTGTTCTTATCTAAAACAGTTGGTATCCAATATAGCAGTCAGATTCTTAGTTCAAGCAATTAAAGTATGACAAGATCATTTTGTTGCCCAACCACCCCTCCCCCCAAAAAGGATCATCGTTCATTTTCTCTCTTAATTGCCTTGGATTCTGGTTGGCAAGAATTCTGACGCAAGACTGATAGTCACTCATCTAAATACTTCAGAGGAAAATCCACATGGCTATCACGGTGCTGCAGCTCACACCTCCCAACTTGACCCCCTTCAGATGTATTGGGGCTGAGTCTGTGGGTGATCAAAGGCTGTATAATTTTAAATAACATCTACTTTGTTATAATACACTGTATGCATCAGCTACTGTTTTAATACTTGCATTTACCTAGATGTCTAAAAGTAGGAATGGAATTACCAAGCAGAAGTAACTGAGAAAATGCTTACAGTGCTCATGAAAGTCCTAAGAAGCCTGCACCAATGTTTACATTTAGCCTGAGAAATAGCTAATGCCACAACTACAGGAAAGCCTCTTGCAATAGCAGTTAGAGGAAATAAATTGATGACTTTCAAAAGTCCAGATTCCTCTTTCTCACCCTGCCCCACCCCCAATTTCCATCTGATGTGTTATAGAACTAGGACTGATATTGTGTGAGGTGGGTGGTAGGAAGAAGTAGAGATTATTTACCAGCCTTCCGGGATTATAGCCAACAGACACTGGCAAGCACTCTGCTGGGGTGGGAGCCACAGGCGTGAAAGAGATTGGACTAGATGAAAGGGCTTTGGGGCCAAATTTTTCCATAGAGAGCTAACAAAGCAAGGTTAGAAAAAAAATTGATTTCTTCACAAATAAGCAGCTGGGGGCGGGGGGTGGGTGGGTGGGAGGGATCTTTGATGCTGGATTGAATTCCCTTAGTTGGTTTTTCTTCACCACTACCTACCTCCCCAAAAGGTGGCCAAATAAATTGTTTTTTTTAAAAAAAAGCATGAATATATAGTATGTGTTTGACCAGCAGATGCATTTCTGTATAAAAAGCTGTGTGTGTGTACACGCGTGCAAATGTGCATGTATATGTCTGTTTTCATAGATGTCTTTTTTGGGATGCCCAATGGCCAAAATTAAGCTGTTCCCCTTAAATTTGATAATAGCCTGCAGGGCTTCCAGCAGGTGTAAGATAAAGAGAGGGAAGAAGGGTGTTATTAGCATAGCCCTCAGCAATCTACAACAGGGGTCCCCAATCTTTTGGACCTCAGGGACCACCAAGTTCATAATTTTAAATTTCGCGGACCACTAATACGAATCCAGCGCGCCGCTTACTGAAGCACCTGGACTCCCAGTGACGGGATGGGGTCTTTCAGGCACTCTCCCTCCTCTCTCTCCCTTACTTTCTCTCTCATTCTCTTTCTCTCTCCCTCTCTCTCCTCCACTCTCTTTCTCCTACCTGGCTGTCACGGCAGTCAGAACTGGGTAGAAGACTGGGTGCTGGCCAATAGGACCGAGTCTACTGGAAGCTTAAGCACTGCCTCCTCCTGCTCAGTCCCAGTTTTTCGACTCGGTCTGCCAGGACAGCCGTGTCTATAGTATTCTCTCAGCTTCACTACTTTAACTGCCTTTTTTCTTGGTTGTTTTTGACTTCGGAACGGACTGACTGCTTCTTTTGTCTTATCCCTTCATGGTTCGGCCGCATTTAAACTATCAGCGGCGGCAGCCGCCTTTGTTGCTTGCTGCTGGCCGGCGGCTTTGCTGGCGCGCACACGGGCTTGCCCTGCCACGTCTCCCGGCTTTCCCACCTATGATCGGCGGAGGTTCTTCACAGATCCCTGGCCTCTCGCTCTCACTTGGGGTCTGATACCGGGCCTTCCCGCCTTCAATCTCAGGCAGTAGACACTGCATGGGACGGCTGATTGCCTAGCAGCCATTTTTTGCGCGCCTCCATCTCGCGCCTGAAGCCGCAGTTTAGCCGATTGGCTAACGGCTTGCATTGGAGCCTTCGCCCTGAGGATTCGGCTGCACGCAAGTACCGGGGGTTTCCCTCAGCCATTACCTGTCAGGCGGCCATTTTCTACCCTCCTCGTGGTTGCCCTTCAAAATGGTGGATGCATCCAAAGCGCGCCATTCCCATCAACCTCTGGCCAAGGGCAAACGTCCTCGTGAGGACGACCCAGAAGAGGGTTATTCCAAGGGGAGGTCCACCAAGGCCAGGACCCAACCTGCCTCAGCCTCCTCTGTTTCCTTAGGCCACAAACAATCTCGGTTGGAGGAGAGAAGATACCGGGCCATGGAAAAGGCCTTCCAGAAGGCCCAGGCTTCGTCCACCCAGGAGCCTGATTGAGCCCAACCCCGGGCCCTCCCCTCCCTTAGTGTCTCTCCTGGGGATTCTCTACAATGACCTACTCCAGCCTTATCCCCGGATAGGTCTGTCCATGATGGCTCCTCTGATAATCAGTTTTTCCAGTGTCCCAGGAGGCATCTATTCCCCCAGTTCCTGAACAACATATTATTCAGGAGCCTGCGGGTCCAGAGCCCGACCCTCCTCCACAGGAGTTTTCAGCCATTCGTCCTGCTTGGGCCGTTCTTATCTCTGAGGCCATACGCCAGGGCATATCTCAAGGCCTCCAACAGAGATCTCCCTCTGAGCACTCTGCTCCAGTTAGTGCCCATCCATCCTACAGGGATCAAGCTTCTCCAGAAGAGGTGGAGGATACCAGGGAGCCGGGAGACCATGTGGATTCAGCAAGCCAGGATTCCTTGTTGGAGGGAGAACCTGTGGTGGATCATGATCTTTCCGATGATGACGGCTTAGAGCCGGATCAGCCCTCCTTCATTGGCCTGTTCCGGCCCCAGATGTTTCGATCCTTGCTTTTCAAGGCCCAAAATGTGACCCGTTTAGGGGGCAATCCCTCCTCTATGGAGACTTCTTCAGTTTCTGCGGATCCTACCTCAGCCCTGTTTCAAGAGCCCACTGTTCAGAAGGAGGTGGTTCCAGCCCCTAAATTATTTTCTGACGTGGTTCTCCGTCAATGGTCTTTCCCGAGCTCTGGCCCTGTCCCTAATAATTTAGACAAGAAGTTCTATAACATGGCTCCCGAGTTTTCACACATGCTTCAAGTCCCTTCTGTTGACGCGCCTGTGCTGGCTCTTTCTTCCTTGTCCCCTCTTACAGGTCCACCGGAAGAGTGTCTGCGTCCTGAGGAAAAGAAGGTGGAGAGGACCTTGATTAAGGACCACCAAGCTTCGGCTTGGTCTGTGCAAGCTTCGTCTGCTGCTTCCTTTTTCAATAGAGCCACCATCCTCTGGCTGAGGCAGCTACAGGCTCGTCTACCTTCCTCTGATCAGCGTTCGCACCAGGATCTGAATAAGATTATGGCAGCGGTGGAGTTTTCAGCTGATGCCACCCTGAATGCGGCCTGTTTTTCTGCCAAAGCCATCGGCACCTCAATCACCTCCCATCGCCTTCTATGGCTCCATAATTAGCAAGCGGACATTAGAAGCAAATGGAGGCTTGCCTCTTCTCCCTTCTCGGGAGACAAGCTCTTTGGTGCGCAACTCGACCTGCTGCTTATAGAAACTAAGGATCACTGCAAGGTTTTGCCTGCCCTCAACCGGCTCCCTGACGTCTGTCCTTCACCTTTTTTTCGTTCATCCACATATCACAGCCCAGAGTCCTCCTTTCCAGCTCAACAGTCCCAAGGCTCCTTCTCCTCCAGACCTTTGACCCCTCCGGATCACCAGGTCAGACAGGCATCTCGATTCAATTTCAAGCGGCCCTTTCGAGGCGGCAGGGGCCGCCCCTTCAGGAGGTCCCGTTGAGCCTATCGATTCCCAGGCTATTGGGGGTCACTTGTCCCACTTTGTTAATCAATGGGACATTACTGTCTCAGATGCTTGGGTCAAGTCCAATATCCGATTCGGCCTTTCCCTAGAATTTCGTTCCATCCCTCCGAAGCTTTTCCTCCATTGCCCTTCCTCCCGGGATCCCATTAAAGGGGCCTGGATGGACATCGCTATCCAACATCTTGTTGATATCGCAGCTATCCAACCCGTCCCGTCTGGAGCTGCAACGGATCGTCATCACGACCGACACGAGCCTGCTGGGCTGGGGGGCCCACCTGGACTTGTTCGCGGCTCAGGGCCGCTGGACCTTGCTGGAACAATCTTTCAACATCAATATCCTCGAACTTCGGGCCGTGTACCTAGCCCTCCTCGAGTTCAAGCCCCACATCCTCGGTCGGGATGTGCTGGTCCTAACGGACAACATCTCAACCAAGGCTCACATAAACCAGATGGGAGGAACACGCTCCCAACTCCTTATGCAGGAGACTCGTCGTCTAGGCCTTTGGGCCGAGGATCATCTGCTCTCCCTTCGGGCCGACTACATCACCGGGAAGGACAACGTCCGGGTGAATGCCCTCAGCCGCTCCTCAATAGACCACACGGAATGGAGCATTCCTCCCAGCCCCTTCACTCTCCTAACGAGCCGTTTTGGCCTTCCTCACGTGGACCTTTTCGCCACTGACTCCAATCATCTGCTCCCTCGTTTTTACTCCCGCTTTCAGTTGCCGGGGGCGGGGGCGGAGGCGGTCGACGCCTTGCGCAGTCCATGGCCCTGCGGCCCCTGCTTTATGCATTCCCTCCACTTCCCCTGATCACCAAAGTGGTCCGCAAGCTCCTGCAGGAACGGGTGGAGCTCCTTCTCCTGGCACCCTACTGGCCCCTCATTCTCTCTTTCTTTCTCTCTCCCCACTCATTCTCTCTTTCTCTCTCTCCCCCTTTCTCTCTCTTCCCCATTCTTTCTCATTCTCTTTCATTTTGTCTCATTCTCTGATTCTCTCTCTCTGATTCTCTCTTTCTATGTCTCTCAGTCTCTGATTCTCTGTCGCTTTCTCCCTCTCATTCTCTTTTTCATTCTGTCTTTCTCTTTCATTCGTTGTCTCTTTCTCTCTCTGTCTCATTATGATTCTCTCTCTTTCTCTCTCTCTCTCTCTCTCTCTCTCTCTCACCTCATGGGCCAGCCAGTGTCTTGGGGCTGAGAGGAAGTCAAACATCTCCCTGAGAGACCGAGGTGTGCGGAGCACCAACAAGGGCCGAAAGAAGTGTGGGAGCGAAGCACTACTTGAACTTGCACGGTATGAGCATTTGCCTTGGTATATTTGCGGTGCAAGGCAGCCCTCGTTTCCTGCCGCTTGGGACTTGGAGCGGTAAACAGCGTATGGTTCGGGGAGCAGCTGGATTTTGCTCTCCATTGCGGATGCCAGATCAGCCCCCTTCAAGCGCTCATCTCTCGAGGAGCCCGACCAAGGTTTCCAGCGCCGCTTTAGGGAGTGCTCCTCGAGACGAGAGCTTGCAAAGGGCCGATCTGGCATCCGCAATGGACAGCAAAATCCGGCTGCTCCCTGAACCAGACGCTGTTTATCGCTCCGAGTCCCAAGCGGCAGGAGACAAAGGCTGGCTGGCGCAAATATACCGAGGCAGAATGCTGTTGCTGTGCAAATGAAAGTAGTGCTTCACTCCCACAGCTTCCAGCCATTGCAAACGCCACTTCTTCCCACTTGTACCACCCCCTCCCCGCCGCCACAACAGCACCATTCATTCTGGACAGCAAGGGCTCCGTTCCTTTTTCCGTATTGCACCACCTGTAAAAATGCAAAGATATAAACATTTCTCCATGGACCACCAAAATTTTCTTGTGGACCACCAGTTGGTGACCACTGATCTACAGTATCCTTCATAGATCTTTCTACTGTTTAGCTGTTAATCAAAACTTTGCTGTGCAACAGGCTCCCCGATGCTGGAATCCCCCCGAATCATGCTTGGGCATTACCTTGTCTTTTTGAATCAAAGTAATGTCACTTTTATCCTTCTAATCCTGTTAACTTTTAATAAACCCTGTTTACTCAACAAAAGGATTTTTAAATTAATCTCATTTCTGATATTATAGTTTCTACTAAACTTTGGCTGTTTAATTATTTGTCCAACCTATTGAAGTTTTACTGGATAAGACTCAGACTGATCTGAAAGTTAATTTAAAAGTGACAGGTTACAAGAATGGGAAAAGATGCTACACTGGACATGCAAAGGAAACTGGCTGATGTTTTAATAATGAAAAAGGATGTACAAATAACAAAGAGTGACCTGGATAACTTTCCTATATTGGATTTACAAATGAGACTTGTCAAAGCCTTGAAGAGTTGTATGGGAAGAGACCAATAAAGATAGAAATCAACAGGATATTATTCAAAGAGGCTAAAAGTAAGGTTTATTAAAAGTAAAAGAAAGGAATGTAAAAATGGTTTATTTTTTAAGGTTAAGGGTAGATATGTTATCTCTGATATAACCCTTTAAAGGACTTTTGTTGATTAGGACTGAACAGTGAGGCTTCAAGGATTTCTTTACACAGGTAATCCTTGACTTGCAACCTTTTGTTTAGTGATCGAGGTTACAACAGCACTGAAAAAAGTGACTTACAAACCCTGCTCACACTTACCGCCATCACAACATCTCCACCGCCACATGATCGAAATTCAGGAGCTTAGCAACTGGCATGTATTTTGGATGGTTGTAACCTCCCGAAGTCACACGATCACCATCAGCTGTCTTCTATCAAGCAATGGTGAAGCTGGATTCACTTAATGACTGCCTAACACAGTGATTCGCTTAACAACTGTGGCAAAAAATAATGTAAAATTGGGGCTGATCCACTTGTCTAACAATGGAAATTCCAGTCCCAACTATGGTCGTAAGTCAAGGACTACTTGTAGATAATAGTTGGGATATGGGAAAAAAAGATCATTAGTTGTATTTTAAGAGAAGTTATTAAAATTATTTATACTTTGATGAAGGAGAAGGTCATTTATACACTAGGTCACACACACACTATATTCTTATTTTTTCTTTCTATTTTTTCTTTTTTCCACATTCTCTTTTTAGTTTGTATTTGTATCTTTTTAATTGTAATTTTTAATAAAATTACTGTTTTAAAAAGCGCACACATGGTTTACCACAGTTCTGACCTGTCAGCTCTTTCCATTTGTTGTCAAGTGAAATATACTGAGTGAGAATTAGATACGTTTATATATATGTGTGGCTGTAAATCTTATGTGTTAAATTTTTCCTCATATCTCAAAACACCAACAATTTTATGTCTTTCCCTCCCAGATGTTATCACAATAACCCAATATCTATATCCTTGCTGGAACCTACATGGATTCTGAAACAAATTGTACCCCACTGGTTACAGGATTATGGAATGTGAAATCAAGCAGGTTCAGAGTGCAGCAGTCTGAGGAATATTGCTTTCTTAAATTTGTCTGATATAGAATTGCCTGAAACATTATCCACATAGCTCAGCATCTTGGAAATAATGAGGCAGTAGCAAAGCTATTTTTAAATACTTTTTTTGTAGTACTACACGGGTATAAATCTGCCTGATTCAAAATAGTTTGGACTAGTTATTTTATTGAACTTTCCAAAGGCCAAACCATTGGATAGTTACAGGCAAAACAGAATTAGAATTTGTTGCCATGTTTTTTAATTAAATTTGGAATTGTTCATGTTTTTGTGTTTTAGTCATAATGATAGTTAATCCTGCATCGTAATACAATTAATCTCTTGTTTCCCCCTCTGGTGCAGGTACAATGCCATCAATCCCTGCCGAAACTGAAATGGATACAGTGACTTGCACTCATGTTTCGGTTGACTGCATACCCAATGGAATCTTGGAGAAGGAATCTTGTAATTCAACAGAAAAGGAGAGGAAGTGGATCCGACCTGATGCCGTCAGCAAGTGTACCTGGGAGCTTGGAAAATCTCCTTCTGAATCGCCCCATCACCATGCTACATTGTAAGTGGTCATTTGCTCAATAGACGGGTGGAGGAAAGACCTGTTTGGAAGGTGGCTTTTATTGTAAGCTGGCCATTCGGTTTGATCCATTCTGATGTTAGTTGGGGATAATGAACTTTAGGATTGTTTCCTAATAATATTATATCCCTTTTTCTTTCTGGTGTAGAAAAAAGACTCCAAAAATTATGCCGGATATCCTGAAAAACATTGGAGATACTCCCATGGTGCGTATCAACAAGATTGGAAAGCTCTGTGGCCTCAAATGTGAACTTTGTGAGTATTTGTTATAGTGATAGTTACTTGGAATTGTAAACTTTCTCACCATCAGTATTATCGATAAGGGGGCCCTTAATTTCAAAGAACCAAATCAGCCAGGAATTTAGTAGACTTTGTGACTTTCTGTTATTTTTGAACAATGAGGCTGTTTATGATATTACCATGCTTTAAGTGCAGCAGTTGGAAACTGACCTACAATCACCTGCTTCTCCAGTCTGTGTATTGCTAGTGAGGCTTAAAATTGTATAAGAACAATTTAAGACGTTGCATGAGGAACGTGTTTGATAGAAGGAAAACTTCTTGGGAAAGAAGAAAAAGAAATAATGCCTTGGTAAGACCACATTTGGAATACTACCTCCAGTTTTGGTCACCACAACGTAAAAAAGATGTTGAGACTATAAAAAAGAGTGCAGAGAAGAGCAACCAAGATGATTAAGAGACTGGAGGCTAAAACATACTGTATGATGAACAGTTATAGGAACTGGGCATGTCTAGTCTAGTGAAGAGAAGGACCAGGGGAGACATGATAGCAGTGTTCCAATATTTGAGGGGCTGTCACAGAGAGGAAGGAGTCAAGCTATTTTTCAAAACACCTGAAGGTCAGACATGGAATAATGGATGGAAACTGAACAAGAAGAAACGTGATTGGGGGACTGAAGGCTAAAACATATAAAGAATGGTTGCTGGAATTGGACATGTCTAGTTTAATGAAAAGAAGGACTAGGGGTGACATGATAGCAATGTTCCAATATTTGAGGGGCTGCCAGAAAGAAGAGGGAGGCAACTTATTTTCCAAAACACCAAAAGGCAGGACAAGAAACAATGGATGGAAACTAATTAAGGAGAGAAGCAACCTAGAACTAAGGAGAAATTTCCTGACAGAACAATTAATCAGTGGAACAACTTGCCTCCAGAAGTTGTGAATGTTCCCACACTGGAAATTTTTAAGAAAAAATTGGATAATAGTTGTCTGAAATGGTATATAGGGCTTCCTGCCTGAGCATGAGCAGGGGGTTGGACTAGAAGGCCTCCAAGGTCCCTTCCAGCTTTGTTACTCTGTTCTCGGTTTTTCAGAATGAAAAAAGTTCTGCATATGTCTGGTTTGGGATCTGAGTTTATAGAAGAGGATAATCCGACTGTGGTTGCTTATGGAAGGTACAGGATATTGGGCTAATCCAAATCCAGCTTCAGAATTAATTCATCAGAGGCTATTTGTTTAGTTCAGTATTCGATTAGGATATGCTCTCATCGTATCTATAAATATAGATATCTATGTATATGTAGATATCTATACACATGTTCAGATATGCCTTTTCTTAGAATATGGATAGATGAAATTACATTTGCCAAATCCTGTGCAGAAGGTTGATGGGCGTCGTCTTCTTGATTCATCTAAAACATATGCTACTTTAATTGTGATATTCAGTGGCCAAATGCGAGTTTTTCAATGCGGGAGGAAGTGTGAAAGACCGAATCAGTTTACGAATGGTGGAAGATGCTGAAAGGGATGGGATTCTGAAGCCAGGGGATACCATTATTGAACCAACTTCAGGAAATACAGGTAAATAAATCCATTGGAACTGTGGTATCAAGAAGTGACTGGAATGGGATGCCCTTTGCTGAATAGGGTCACTCTTCTCATACCCCTGGCCTTGTCAGAAAATAAGACTAATAACAGTTTTCTAAACTATAAGGAAATGACTGGATACTGAAGTGAGCAGGCATTAATTAAAAATGAATAATGCAGGTCTCAGTTCTAACAGAACTGAATACTAAACACCATTGGACCAAAATTTACAAATACTCAGGAGGAGAATAATAGTTTTGCTTACCAGTTTTTAAACAGTATACATTTCCTATCTGAGCAAATCAATCTGTTTGCAAAGAGGTGAGGGAATGTTAAAGTGGTGCGTACACAGTTTGCGACTATAATCCCATTCAGCCATGTAGGTAGGTCAAGAGAAAAACATATGCATAGATAGAGATGTAGGAAAAGTCTGCCTTATAGCTCAGACATCTCTTTCTTTCTCTCTCTATCATTATGGGATCTAGCTGGTTCATAATGGTAGGACATAAAGCATAAACCCTGGAATACAGGCTCTTTGGCAGCATTATCATATCTTGTTAGGATGGTCATTTTATACATTAGTCTTTCTCCCTAAAATACCATATTCAACTCAGACAGGGAGAGCTGCTACCAATGCATAACTGGGAACAGGTAGAGTTCTTTCCAGACATTTTATATCACATATCCCATTAGTATCAGCACCAAGGATTAACAGGGAGACTGGGAAGGCTGGAGGAGGCTAGGTTGTTTATTCTTGGTATACGTATGGCTTTTTTTAGTGACATTTTTCTTGGTTGCAGGAATTGGACTGGCCTTGGCAGCTGCAGTGAAAGGATACCGTTGTATTATTGTAATGCCAGAGAAAATGAGCATGGAAAAGGTCAGAGCTGTTTATCACTGAGTGATCAACACATGGTTGCATTAGTTTACTGAGGCACCTTAAGTCAGCAGTGGTGTGTGTGAGAAAGCTAGACTCAACTTGCCATCTTAACATTTCATAAGGTTCTGCGTGAGTTTTGTTAATGGAGCTAAAATAGCCGATCTGGAACACCATTTGCTTTTGAATTGGCTCCAAGCCTGCAACCACTTTAATATTCCAGTTGCGTAAGCATTGCCTATGCCCAGGCACAGACATTTTGGCTAATTTTGATTGTTCTTAAATAGGTGGATGTGCTACGTGCCCTTGGGGCTGAAATCGTGAGGACTCCAACAACTGCTAGATTTGATTCTCCAGAATCACATGTTGGAGTGGCATGGAGATTGAAAAATGAAATCCCCAACTCCCATATCCTGGATCAGGTAACTTATTGAACAAGAAAAATGGCTTCACTGTGGAAAATAGATTTTTAATTTATTCATGCACTGCCAATATAAAGCAGGAAAAAATGCTCATATATTAAGAAATAGAATGAGGGGAAAAGGCACTTAACTTACAGATAGTAAATTACTCAACTTGGGAAAACTGGTATCAGTGGATAGAAAATAAAAATAGGAAACATGCTATCTTCTATTATCTTGATGCTTTGTGTCTCTCTCTGCAGATCATTGTAGGCCAATCACTGCTTAGATCATAACAAATTAATAGGGTGAAACTGGTTGCTGTTTACCTGTTTACCTGCTATTTACCGGTTTCAGGTGAACTTTTGTCCAGCCTCTTTCTCTTAGATGGACCTGCTTTATAGGATTTTAGCTATTAAAAAAGGAGACACTCTTGGCACATAAGGATCAGCAGACTATTTAATCTTTTTTCCAATATAATATAATAATGCAATTACTCGACATAGAAGGGAAGGGAAGGGAGGGAAGGAAGGAAGAAAATTTGTGCTTGATGTTTGAGTTAGAATGGTTTTCTTCGTGATATTTAGTACATTAATGTTAAAAGCATTACTTTATTTTCTGTTTTCTGATGCACTGGTTTTCAATTTTTCCACCAGAAGATTAATATAAATAATAAATCTAGAGCAAAACATAAAAATAGCATGGATATAAAAAAGCCAAAGGAAATAAAACAGCAACTCAAGCCATTTAAAATTTTCTTCATCATCTCTCTCACTCTTTTTTTTTACACAGTACCGCAATGCCAGCAACCCCTTGTCTCATTATGACACAACAGCAGAGGAGATTCTTCAGCAGTGTGAAGGTATATGTTATGCTTTACAAACACCTCTGTCCTGGAAATGGGAGTTACTTAGGAAACTGAAGCTATGTTAGGAGAGATTGATTAATAAGAACATGAGAGCATTCAGCCCAACAGACAACTTACTTTTGCAGATAATTTGTAGGACTCACCCAGTGGCCAAGTTACTTCCACACCCAACTTATTCATTCTACCTCTTAAAACAAAGACGTAAAAAAATTCCAAAAAGCTTAGATCTGAACAATTATTGAAATTCGTAGATAGTTTAAAACAGATTTAAGAACCATAGATTTTCAAGGTAGAATGTTCCGCAATCACAATACCTCAAACCTGCAAAATAGTTGTCTAAAGCCTATACTGCAAATTACCTGTACTGTGTGTATATATGTTCTTTTGTGTATAAGTTAACGCAAATCTGTATCAAAGCAGCTTCTTGCACACACATACACAATCCACAAATCAAACTTTTACCATCCTCCTTTTTCTGCTGAATGTTATGAGTTCACCATGAAGAGAGGGTTTTCTTAAACCTCACCTGACTTTGTTGGGCAATATTCAGTCGAGTACCTGTGTAGCTGTGCATTGAACCTCAGCCTGAGCACTCCCATGGTACAGGGGACGTTTTTCTGTAACCGGCAGCGTTTGTTTATGATCTTGCTTTGGGGCAAAGGGGAAGGCTAAGATTCCCATATTGGCATGGCCAATAGACCGGATTGGTTTTGTGGGTGGAGATGCCCCATTCATGCTACAGCTTTGGGGGCAGGAGATCTTTCCATTTTTGCCTCATTTATTCTTAAAATAGTGTTTGTGTGCAGCAGGTTCAGTTGAAGCCTATTTAATGAGATAGTTGCAACAAGTGTACATGCTAACCATATATACAGAAGATGTATCTGATACCCCTATTTCATGATCCAGATTGAAGAGATGGCGGAATACCAGAATGCTGTAGAAGTGTTACAGCTAAACAAGAATTTGGATTTGGTTTAAATGAGATACTAAACCCCATACAAATGATATTATGTATGTATTTTATTGAATAGCCCGAAGGCCTTCTCAAAAAAAAGAAAAAGAAAAAGATAAAACAGACAGTTACAGAAATAACAGTGTAAAAATATATGATATGTGACATTAAAATTTAACAATATCGAAGTTCAATAACTAAATTTCCAAAACCAGGTAACCCAAATAAGATAGCTCCTCTCTAACTCAGCTCGTCTTTCTTACAATCAATGAAATTCTTTTCGATATAACTGGCTCGTATTGCTGTCATCTTTTTAATCATAGCGAGTGATAGCCCTTACCAGGGGAGGGGAGTCTGCCTTCAATAGAAATGTTAATTTATGCCTTACATTCCAGTGGGCAAATTTATTTATAATTGGGGACAGATATTGTTTTCTTACTTCCTCATACAGCCTACATTCAAATATTATATGCGCCGTATCCTCCACGACGTTTGCCCCACATATACATGTTCTTTCGTCATACAGAATTTTCCGGTAACGGCCGAATTTAACGTTGGTATCTGAAAGTTCAAATCTAAATGACAAATAGTTCTCTCTCCACTGATGGCATTTCTAGGTGTAAATATTTTTCCAGGGTGAAAGTTGTTTTAACTGCTGCCAGAAACTTAAGGGAGTGGTTAGTTGAAAAAGTTGCCATGTCCATTTGCCCATGTATATCTTTAATCCGTCGTTTAACTTGCTTCAGTGCAACAACGGGAACCCTACGCCATATCGATTCAATATTTCTGACAGCCGAGTTATCCAGGAATACTTTTGAGGATTTGAAATCTGCTGTTCCTCTAGGCAGATTTTGGGAAGTCTGCTGGCTTCCATCTGAGTCATTTTTAGCCAGTAGGCTACCGCCCTAGTGATTGTGTAGGTGTGCAGTGAAAAATGTCCCAATTCAGCTCTGACGGCTGCCGCCGAAGTGAAATTGTTTACCCCCAGCATCCTCCTTAACAAATTATTTTGAGTTCTCTCCAATATAGGGGCCTCTGTGAGACCCCAGATTTCGGCACCATAGAACATAATCGGAACAAGTTTAGCCTGAAAGACTTTACGAATTGGTAAAATTGAGGTTGGTTGAATACGTTTACTTAATTTAGATACAAGGCTTGCCCCAGCGCTGACCTTTTGAGAAGTCCCCACGACTAGTAGTTTCCTCCACAGATGGTTCCTATCAATAGAATCAAAAGCAGCAGTAAGATCAATAAAGGCAGTATACAGCTTTTTCCCCTGGATCTTGTATTTATTAATTAAATGGGAAAGGACAAAACAATTGTCGCCATACAAATGATATTATAGCTTGGTATGCTGTATGAAACAGGAGCCTGAGTTTCCCACATGCAGTGGCCAATTTACAAAATACATCAGGTATTTCCTTTAAAGATTACTAAAAATAGTGTGAGGACATGGTTGGGGAAGCCCATGCATATTTTGAAACATGTGACTTCGGTGTTATGGAATGATGGGACCAAACAACATTCCGGGTCAACCAGAGCCAGTTTATTATTGCGCAAGGTTCAGAGCAGATTCATACCTGAAAGCCTGAACAACCAAGAGCTTTGACACAACTGTTTATATATGTTTTCAAGACAAAGGAGTTGGTGATCTAATACATTTTCCATATATGGTAAAATTACATTTGGTATCAAATACATGACCTCATATAGTTGTTCCATACATTTGTTATAATATAACGGACACTTCCTCATTACTAAACCATTAGCTTCTAGTTTATAAGATTATTTTCAGCTGGACCACTTTCCTAAGTTCTGTAAGTACTAATGGAGTTTTTACTGCTGTCCTTAGGTGATAATTGACTCTTTGCCCCATACATGTCTTTGTGTGGTTGACAGTGAGCCTTTTCAGACATTCTCTATATGGCTGTCTTTCCATGACAGCTAGGCCTCATCAGAAGATATATTACCAATAATGGGGCTTAACTGACTTTAATATAATCTCCAGCAAACACATTTCTCTCAAGCAAGCACATTTTCTTTCTTACAATACTGTGAATAAAAAGGGCCCTTCAGTGGTCATCTAGCTGAACCCGCATTATTTACATTATCGGGGTGTGGGGGGAGTGGAGGCTGAATGTATTTTGGAAAAAAATAATCCAGTTACAGCTGCTACTCATTTAGTAACTATCTTGGTTAGTGACTATTCACAAATCAACAATAATAAACAGTAATAAAAAATAAATTCCCGGCCAATGCCTGGATTTGCAGGCAAATTTCCTGTGTCTCTACTTGTGATCGCCAAATGAAGAGAGACTATGTTAATTCTGTTACTAACTGGAAACCAGTAGAGGGAGCTCTTACATAATAAGTCCTTTTTTTGCTTCTGTGTAAGACATGCTTTGAAAATAAGTCAGAAAAAGCACTTTGAACCTTTCGCAGGCCCAGAGACCTTTTTCAAGTTTCTGTGTGAACCCGAAGGAAGGTGTTGCTGTTTTAAAACTTGTCTTAGTGTTATTGAATGAATTCTTTAAGCAAGATCTTCAGTTTCCTTGTGTCACCAAGCTTGAAAAATATTGGGTTCCTTTCATGACCAGCAGAAAGTGCTGCCTTCATGCCAGGTCCAAAGCACTTCTTCCAAATAAGTTTTAAAGTGTGACCACCTCTAATGTAAAGCAATTTTTACCTTAGATTTTTTTAAGTGAACCCACTTCTAGAATACTTACCTTAGTTTTAATAGCTGAAGTATTGGGAAATTGTTTTAAACTTCATGTTGCAATTTAAATTAAATAAGGTGCATGGAGATGTTTAATAGATGAAATTGATAAGAGGACAGGGACTCAAGTAATTTGGAACAAATCCAAAATAAATTTAGTTGTGTCAGGGAAATGAGATAAATACAGGCTTCTTTTGCAAAAAAAATTGACCAAGAAATTAGAAGATGGATTTTTGCATTTTATGTTAGCAACTACAGGAACTTTCTAGTTACAGCCTAAGAGTTTTGTAGCTAAAAGGGAAGAGTCTTATGACACCTTAAAGATAACCTAATATATTATTGCATAAGCTTTTGTGGATCATTATTTCATGAGATAGAAAGGAATATTATACATCCCCAAGCTGTAGCTGGACAGGAGAAGAGAAAAGGCAGACATCATGTAAGGAGAGGGTAGAGTTTTGAGTGAGTGAAATGTTCATTCTTGCGTTTACAAGCTGATTGTAAAATGTGATACAATAAGAACTGATTGCTTTATCAATCAATGTTAATATACAGGTAATCTTCAACTTACAACAGTTCATTTAGTGACTGATCAAAGTTACAATGGCACTTTAAAAAGTGACTTATGACCATCTTTCACACTTAGGATCGTTGCAGCATCGCTATGGTTATGTGATTTACATTCTGACACATATTTATGACATGCATCCTGGATTTATGTGACCCCCTTTTGTGACCTTCTGGCAAGCAAACTCAATGGGGAAATCAGATTCACTTAGCAACTTAGGTACAAATTTAAGAACTGCAGTGATTCACTTAACCAATGCGGCGAGAAAAGTTGTAAAATGGAACAAACTCATTTAACAAATTTCTCACTTAACAATAAATTTCGGGCTCTATTATGGTTGTAAATTGAGGACTACCTGTAATTGCCACAATTTATATAAGACATACTGAGTAAAGTATGAGCGGAAAAAGAAGTAGGTCAGAATATTCTTATACATAAAATATCTAAAATATGAAATGCTCATCAACATTGATAGGCTGATGAAGCATGGATTGTAGTAAAGTGACAAATGTGCAGCTACTTCTCTTCCAATGATAGCTTTCAGAATACATAATAGGAACATGAGACATCCATTACTATATCCTCTTTTTCAGAGTCACTAATGAAAAACCATCTTGACTTAAATAAGAGCATGATAAACGTTTATTATAACTCGTCTAGATACAGCTTTTTAATATTGGTAAAATATTTATTTCTGCCTCTTCAATAGGTCAAGTAGACATGATTGTGGCTGGAGCTGGCACAGGAGGCACCATCACTGGTATTGCCCGAAAAATCAAGGAAAAGTGCCCTGGATGCACAGTAAGTCCCAAAGAATAACATCGGGTTCACTGCTTAAGTTACTGATAGGGGTGTCTCTGTGTGTGTAAACACATGTACACATGCCCTTGTAGATTACCTTAGAGGCACTGTTACAAACTCTGCAAATGGCAGGTGATTCAAAAAGGGTATTTCCTTCTCCATGCGAACTGTACAAGAGACAAAATGTTTTATCCTGCTGATTACAAAGGTGATTTACAGTCATTCCTTTATGACTGAAATCACGTGTATTGAGATAGCTACTTTTTATAAACCTGATTGCTCTTCAGTTCATTTGCTACATTTAGCCATGAGACTGTGTCTGCGGAGAATTTGGACTGCGTGTATGCTCAGTCCATTCCTATAATGATTACACTTCTTCTTCAAGCACCAAAAGAAATACTATGACATGTTACCACATGGCAGAACCTAGTAGCTTTGCAATCATATTAAATGAGTGAACAGACATTCATGGTGTATCTTGCGTATGTTTTTTGGTAATTTCTTTCCTTTGTCTTAACATTAGCTGCTGGCATAGCACTTTACCAATATGAACTTTTATTTAAATTATTGTTCTTAGGACAATTATTTAAAAATTGTTCTGGATCACGGAATTATGCAAATATCAAATTAATAAGGGCAATTGATTTTCATTTATTTATGGTTTCAGACTGAAAATGTAATACTTGCACAATACTTAAATTTTAAGTGGAAGTACCAAAAGTTCCATTATTCAGCTTAGACATTTCCCAAGGCATAACTGCAGAGGCACCAGTTATGCAGTAATTTTGATTTAGTCATTTCTGTGACTTTATTTAATTGTTTTTTAATATCTGTATATTTAACATCAAAATACTGTTTAAATAACGAATTGCTCTGCAGATTGTAAGTGTTGATCCTGAAGGATCTATCCTAGCGGAGCCTGAAAAATTAAACGTAACTGACAAGACAACTTATGAAGTGGAAGGTATTGGATACGATTTCATACCCACAGTTCTGGATAGATCGGTAAGGAAAGTTTTATATATCTATATATATCTATACTTCATTGCTATGATTTTCAACCATGGCAACTTTAAGATGTATGGACTTCAATTCCCATAATTCCACACCTCTTAAAATTGTCACGGTTGAGAAACACTGCTTTAGTGTGACTCTCATTGAAATCCCTTTCGTTCTTAAGTGCAGGACTAATCTTTTTTCCTTCTTATTTCTCTGATCCAAACTTAGCCTTTAATCTTTGTGATATTCAAGTTTTATTTTGATTCCTGAGCTTTAACAAAAGGTTCCTACTTTTTCAGTTTCTGAATTTTAGAAGATAAATTATTATTACAGGAATTTTCCAATATTTATAACCAGACTTATTAATAGTAAAACATGATTTAGGTGCTCTTTCTTAAGAGCAGTCTGCTTGCTTTATATAGCTTGTGTAGATTGGCTAGACTTCCTGGAAGTGAATAGCACAGAAAAAATGGAAGATTCAGAAAGGTTTTGCAAGGTACTTACATGAGAATATTTGAGAATTCATGAGGTGCTCTTTCGACATAAGGGAAAAACCCTGGACTACTGTATTTTAATTGTACTCTAATTAAATTGTATTATTGGATCTAGAGAATGTTTTTTCCTGAAATTTGTATCAGTGGACGTAAAAATCCACTGCCAAATCCATTCCTCCTTTCCATACATTTTCTGACATGTCTAATACATTCTGGTCATCCCTAGCTTGCCTCCTAGGGTTGTGAGTGCTTCATCACTGGAGGTTCTCAAAAATAGACTGGGCAACCACTTGACCAGGATGGTATAAGATGTCCTGCCCCTGAGTAGGGGGTTGGACTAGAAGACCTCCGAGGTCCCTTTCACACCTTTGGTTTAATACATTAATTTTATCTTGGGGAGGGTATGGGTGGGTGTTGGGATGGATTGGATGGAAGGAATGGGTTTGGAGTGGCTGAATTTGGGGAGAATGAGGGAGCTGGGCGCAAGGAATGAAGCCCTCTTTGCTGAGTGTGCAAACAGAAGCAGATGAGGGCTCAGATATGACCCTCGGCTCAGCATGAATGGGGTGCCTTGCCTGCCGGGGGGGAGGGGGACATTAAGGTGGGGGAGAGGATCTCTGGGGTGTTGGAGAGCCAGAGTATTGCGGTTATGACTGGGAGAGGTAGATATGGCGGGAGTCGGGTAGGCCAGTCTTGAGGAACTGGGACTCGTTGTCTCAAAGCAATTACTTGTTCCAGCCCCTCTGGTTCTGGTTCACTGGGCTCATCTCGTATACCTGGTGACTGGGGATGTCAGGGCCCTGGCTTCAGGCTGCTGCTGCTTAATGCCAGATCTGTTGTTAACAAGGCCCCCCCTCATTCAGGACTTAATCCTGGAGGAGGAGGCTGACCTGGCATGCATGAGTTCAGTTATGCATGAGACCTGGCTGGGCCAGGAGGGGGCTCTGCCCCTCTCAGAGATGTGCCCAGATGGGCTCCAGATATTGCATCAGCTGCGACTCCAGGAAAGGGGTGGAGGAGTGGCAGCTATTGTCCGGAAGAGTCTTTGCCCTCGCAGGATCCCTGCCCCTGAGATTGTTGGGTGTGAGTCTTTCCTTTTGAGGTTGGACTCAGGGGTTCAGTTGGGCTTGTTGCTAACGTACCTGCCTCCCAGCTGCGTTACAACAGCCCTGCCTGTGCTGCTAGAGGCGGTAGCTGGGCTGGCGATGGAGTTCCCCAAGTTTATGGTACTGGGGGACTTCAATTTGCCGTCACTTGGCGAATCCTCAGATGTGGCTCAGGAGTTCATGGCTTCCAAGACAACCATGGACCTGACCCAAGTAGTTCAGGCTCTGACTCATGGAGGGGACACACACTTGACCTGGTGTTTCTCTCGGGGCAGTGGAGATATGATCTGGAATTAAGGGGTATAGATGCTTCTCCCTTGTCGTGGTCAGATCATTTCCTGCTGAGGTTAGATTTCAGGACGCTACTCCTCCATCGCAGGGAGGCGGAACCGATTAAGTGGTTCCGCCCCAGGCGCCTAATGGATCCTGAAGGGTTCCAGAAGGAGCTTTGGGAGATACCTGACTCCCTTGTCCACAATCGAGCTGAGTCCCTGGCGGCTGCCTGGAATAGGGCAGCATCTGGGGCACTGGACCGGATTGCACCTTTGCGATCTCTCCATGGCGGTGGATCCAGGAAAGCTCCCTGGTTTACCGAGGAGCTCTGGGAGATGAAGCGCCAGAAGATACGTCTAGAGCAACGCTGGAGGACCAGTAACTCCGAATCTGACCGAACACTCTTAAGAGCCTTTATTCGGACTTATTTAGTGGTAATACAGGTGGCAAAATGTTTGCATTTTTCCGCACTTATTGCACCCGCAGATTCACACCCAGCCGCCCTATTTAGGGTGACTCGCTCCCTCCTTAATGCAGGGGGGAGTAGAGGAGCCCTTGCAGGGGAGAGCTGAGGAGTTTGTGCAGTTTCTGTCGGATAAAGTCGCTCAGATTTGGATGGACCTGAACTCTGATTGGGCAATTCCAACCAAGATGACGGGGACAGGTCTTAGTCCTGTTGTGTGGGATGAGTTTGAGCCTGTGACTCCTGAGGAAGCAGACAAGGCTGTAGGAGCGATGAGTTCCTCCACTTGTTTGTTGGACCCGTGCCCCTCCTGGCTGGTTTTGGCCAGCAGGGAGGTAACACGAGACTGGCTCCAGGCTTTAGTTAATGTGTCCTTGAGGGAAGGGGCCTTCCTGCAACCATTAAAGGAAGCGGTTGTAAGGCCCCTCCTCAAGAAGCCTTCCCTGGATCCAGCAGAATTAGAGAACTTTCATCCAGTCTCCAACCTCCCTTTGTGGGAAAAGTAGAGAAAGTGGTGGCACTTCAGCTCCTGCGGTCATTGGAGGAAATGGATTATCTAGACCCTTTTCAGTCTGGCTTCAGGCCTGGCTACAGCACGGAAACTGCTTTAGTCACACTGATGGATGATCTCTGGCAAGCCCGAGATGGGGGTTGTTTCTCCATCTTGGTACTACTTGACCTCTCAGCAGCTTTCGATACCATTGACCATGGTATCTTTCTGGGACGAATAAGGGAGCTGGGAGTGGGAGGCACCATGTTACAGTAGTTCTCCTATCTCTCTGGTTGGTCACAGTCGGTGTTGGTAGGAGAGAGGTCGACCCCTCGTTTGCGGGGTGCCTCAGGGCTCGGTCCTCTCTCCCTCCTATTTAATATCTACATGAAGCCGCTGGGTGAGATCATCCGACGATATGGGGTGAGGTATCAGCAATATGCTGATGATACCCAGCTGTATATCTCTACTCCTCATCAATTCAGTGAAGCGGTGGATGTGATGTGCCGGTGCCTGGAGGCTGTGACGGTCTGGATGGGAGTTAACAGGCTCAGACAAGACCGAATGTCTGTGGGTATTGCCCCCTAAAGACCATGTTGACTGTCCATCCTTGGTTCTGGGGGGAGGGAGAAATTGTCCCCCTCAGAACGGGCTCACAATTTGGGTGTCCTCCTAGACTCACAGCTAAGATTAGAGCAACATCTGACAGCTGTGGCTAGAGGGACCTTTGCACAGGTTCGCCTGGTGCACCAATTGCGACCCTACTTGGATCGGGAGACTCTCCTCACGATCACTCATGCCCTTGTCACCTCACGGTTAGATGATTGCAATGTGCTCTACATGGGGCTACCCTTGAAAAGTGTTCGGAGACTACAGTTGGTCCAGAACACAGCCGCGCGAGCTTTCGTGGGTGCACCTAGGTACACCCACATTACACCAATTCTCCGTGAGCTGCACTGGCTCCCTATTCGTCTCTGGTCACAATTCAAGGTGTTGATTATTACCTTTAAAGCCCTACATGGCTCAGGGCGGTCTTCGAGACCGCCTTCTACCGCATAGCTCCCAGCAACCGGTAAGATCCCACAGAGTTGGTCTTCTCCGGGTCCCATCAGCTAAACAATGCCAGCTGGCGGGCCCGCAGGGAAGGGCCTTCTCTGTGGCTGCCCCAGCTCTCTGGAACCAGTTACCTTCTGAGGTCCGGACCATCCCCACCCTATTGGCCTTCCGAAAAGCGGTGAAGACCTGGCTTTTCCAGCAGGCCTGGGGCCGTTGATCTCGCTCTTGCAATCTGGCAAGATCCGGCCATGAATGGTATGAATGAGTTTTAATGTTTTAATGTTTTAAATTTTTAAATGTTTTTTATTAGGATTTTAAATGTATTGTGAGCCACCCTGAGTCTTCGGAGAGGGGTGGCATATAAATTGAATCAAATTGAAATTGAAATTCAGCCCTATGATTCTAAGTTCTAGTACCAATGGATGACTTGTATGAAATAACAGGTCTAGAATAATGTTTTTGTGCCCTTTCTTCCTTCTAGGTAGTAGACAAATGGTATAAGTGTAACGATGAGGAATCTTTTGCCTTCTCACGCATGCTAATCAGAGAAGAAGGACTGCTATGTGGTAAGCATAATATAATTTGCAGTCAAGACAATAATAGGATTGTGGCCACCTTTTTACTCTTGATATCAGTTGCTGCATTTTACTTCCATACCAGACAGTTTTTATGAAAAATGCAAACAGTGAATTTGGATCTCATGGATTCTACTGAAGTCTACTTCTGCAAATCATCCAATATGCATCATATCATTTAAAGCAGTTCTTATAAGCAGAGAGCTATAAAGTATGTAAAATGCTGCTTACGCCATTAAGTGAGCGTGGAGGATTTAGTCAAAGATATTAGTGACTTCGAATATTAGAAGAAAGGTATCATCCCAGGATATAAGCTCTTCCAAGTGAAGCTGCCTTTTGCAGTTGATTGATGGTGATTTTGTCCGTGCTGTTGGTGTTCAAGTGGTGCTCCAGATGTTTTGGGATTGCACCCAAGGCGCCTATTATTGCTACTACCTTTGCTGTCTTTTGCCACAGTCATTCTACTTCTATTTGTAGATTTTTGTAGTTCGTGATTTTCTCCAGTTCCCTTCTAGTCTGCTGTCTCCAGGTACTGCCACATCCCCTGTCCAGACATTTTTTTTAATTTTTCTCATCTATATTTGTTAAGTGTGAGGTGCTTTGTGGCAGCTGTTGTCTGTTTGAATTCTAAAGTCCTAGACCATTTTCTATTTCTTTGTCTATTTTTTGGTCACATCAGCTCATGCTTGCAGGCAAATGATATTTTTCTTACAGGTGTTCCAGTGTTCTAAATTTGGTAATTTATCATGTCATTGTTTACAGTGTGTGATTTTCTTCTAGTGGCTAACTAGATGTTCCAATGGTTTCTTCATCTTGTTTGCAGAGATGGCATTTGCTGTCTCTTGCATATCATTATAACACAATAATGTGAAACCACAGCTGCCAGTTCTTTAGTTTGTATTGCCCATCATTCACATCAAGGTCTTTCCAAGACCGAGGATGTCATAATATATTGGCATAGAATTTGTGTGGATCCAAGCATTGTGGCCTTTTCAATTGACAAATGGAAATGCTGTCAATGTGCAGATTTCCTAAGTGCTATCCAAGATTTGCATAGCTCTACTTCCTACTTGTGAGCACTTCAGAGGCATCTTCATGGCCAGTGTGAGAGACAAAATGCTGGACTAAGATGTCCTGGGCATTATATTCCTATGTTATTGAATAGTGCCTGCCACTAAAAGAACATTTTTTGATTATGATAGAACTTTTCTAAGAAACTATTACAGTGCTTTAAACAAATTTTCAAAGTGTGCTTAAATTACTATTTAAGAGGCTTTGGCTTCACACTCACTTTCCTTTTTCTTTCCTCTTCATACTGTGCATTCCAATATACTTGAATTTTGAGAATCTCCTGTGTCTTTTGACAGGTGGCAGCTCAGGTAGTGCCATGTCTGTTGCCGTCAAGGCAGCCCAAGAGCTAAAAGAAGGCCAGCGATGTGTTGTCATCCTTCCTGACTCTGTCAGGAACTACATGTAGGTACCCTGCCTTATATCTCTTCCTTCCCTACACTGATTGAGATACGGCTGTTCAGCAATCCAAAGTCAAAGAAGGGGGAAAGGTGATTTGTAGTTCCTTAGATATGCACATCTCACCTGTCTGCAAATCCTTAAAGTAGCTGTACCTTTTTCTGGGCTCATAGGCATAATCCCAGGAAAACAGATTTGGTTTCAGGAGGTATGATGTGCAGGAATGATATGCTCGCGTATGCATGCTCCAGATCATCCTTTTGGTTTTGAATTCAAATTGTTTTCGCATTCTAATGTGGCTGTTGCTTCTTCTCAACTATGGCAACGAGAGGTTGCTACTGCTCCATTCTACTTTGCAATCTAAAATCAAGCTTTTCAACATCTCAGCCTATCCTTCCCATTGATGCTTTTAGATGCTTTTGACTATCAGAGGGAAGTAATAGTAAAGGAAACAGTCCTGTAAAAAGCTTGTTTGATCTATGAGAGAATCAACCAATAAAGCTTTTCTGCTAGTTTTAAAGCAGGTATCACTAAATTGATGTTCATGACTTACTTTCTTGATGATTTTTAGGTCTAAGTTTTTAAGTGACAAATGGATGATCCAAAGAGGATTCATGAAAGAAGAGGATGATGATATTAAGAAGCCTTGGTGAGATGATAAGATCTATCATAGTTTAATAAAATGTGTCACATTTCCCCAAGTTTTAAAGCTAATGGAACCATCTTGTTGGCTTTTTCCCTTGCTTTCTCCAAGTATGTGGGTATACTTTAATTTTTCTTTTCTCTCAGCCTGGATCTGTGCATACCATTTGAATACTTCATGGGCCTGAGAAAGTAGACTCTAATAAAAGTGTTAGTTTTTAAGCCAGAAGGAGCCTTTTTAAAATATTGATAGTTAATCCTTTCAAACAAGATATAAAATCCAAGCTAGTAATTCATTCATAGATTGAAGATTCTTAATGGCTAATTCAGAGATACACATGTCTCCATTCCAGTTGCTAGAGAATTATGAACAGGAAAGTGCTGTTGTGAAAGTTCTTGATTGTGAATTTCCCCATAGCATCTAAACGGCAACAGTGGGAACCAGAATGGGTCTTTGGTCTGAACCAGGGTTCA
Organism: Ptyas mucosa; assembly: GCA_012654045.1. Classification (NCBI taxonomy): domain Eukaryota; kingdom Metazoa; phylum Chordata; class Lepidosauria; order Squamata; family Colubridae; genus Ptyas; species Ptyas mucosa. The sequence continues at coordinate 36,055,293 of WNWU01000016.1, read as the reverse complement.
AGTCAGTGGTGAAATGTAAAATTTGTTAGTACCGGTTCTGTGGGTGTGGCTTGGTGGGGGGGTTAATGTGACTGGGTGGGCGTGGCCAACTTTTTTTTTTTTTAACTTTTAAAAGCATTTTTTCTACCGAAGGCTCTGACGATCAGGCAACTCAGTTGGGATCATCAGAGCCTTTTAAAAGCATTTTTTCTATAACCTCTTCGGCCGAAGAAAAAATGCTTTTAAAAGTAAAAATAAAAAAGCCTCTGATGATCATGCAGCTCAGCTGGGCATGGGGGTGGGAGGCAGGGATTTTTGCTACCATTCTCCAAACCACTTGCCACCATCGCTACCGGATTGGGTGATCCGGTCCGAACCCGGAGCATTTCACTCCTGGTTCAAGTTATGTTTGGTGGATGCCAGGAAAGATGCTTTTTCTGCCATGGTACCTACTTTGCGGTACATCCTTCCCTCCAAAGTTAGATTAGCTCCTTCTGATATTCTGAAAGGCCGTCAAGTCCTGGTAATGTTACAAGGTCTGGAGCACCCGGGATGCTGGAGACTTGCTGAGATGGTGTCCATTGTTGAGATGGCCATTTTTATTCCTCTCATTACTTACAGTTTGTATTTTTAGTTTTTTATATTTGTTAATATGGAACATTTACACTTTATATCTGCAGCTTTTTGCATTGTTGTTTTATCTTATGGTTATGTACCACCGGTAGCCACTTTTGGTGAGATGGCAGCTATATAAATTTGATCAATGCATAAATAAAATTAACTTAATGAGCATTTATATTTATTCCTTATTTAAAGAAGGAAACGGGCTTTGCTAAATGTAAGCATTGTGCAATACAAGCCTCTATATCTATGGACACATCTGAGAATGTAGGAAACTCTTTTAAAAAATTATAATTTTTATTTCTCTCTATTTCTTTCTTTAATGTCAGCAACAAAAAACTGCCTATACAAACTATGCAACTTCCTGTTTGGCTCACTGTGATAGGGTGATGGTATACACAAAATGCAAATAAAAGGGATATCTGAATTACCTTTCCTGGAAGTCAGTCAGGGATTAGCTGCTGCATTTACTCTTGAATACAATATTCTGCCATATAGTCTTTTCAGAAAAGCTTAAGTATGCAAAAATGTAATACAGTTTGTTCTTCAGTGCCTGAACTATTATGATATCTGCTCATTTCCTAGGTGGTGGCATGTGAAAGTTCAGGAATTACACCTGTCGGCCCCTCTAACTGTACTGCCAAGTGTTACCTGTGAAAAGACTATTGAAATACTCAGAGAGAAGGGATTTGACCAAGTGCCAGTTGTGGATGAATCTGGGTATGTATAGTCTTCAATATTTTCTTCCTTTGTTCCAAATAAATCTACTTTCTGAAGCGTATAATGCCTGTCTCTGTCCGTTGGGAAGTTATTTGTCTTATTTGATTTTTTTCAAGCAACATCATGTCAGTCATCCAGTGGGGTTTCTGGTACAAATTGCTGCAATGTGATTGAATGAATGGCAAAAGGATACAATATAAATTGTAGATGTTGCTCTTTTGGCTCTCCGCTAATTGAACTTGCATTCAGTTAGCAGAACGTAAGAGCCCACTATGGGTAAAGGTTAGAGCCTCATGCAGGCACTTGGCATAAATGAAATGGGCTAATCAGCTGAAGCAACAGATTCTCCAACCCTATTTGTGTCAAGTCACAAGGGCTGCATGATAGAATGGCACTTCCTTAAGTTTAAGGGGAAAGTGGAGCTAAGGTTGCTGCTTTTAAAATCTGCTTTTAAAGTTGTGACATGGTTTATTATCTTTTGAGAGAACTGTCATCTCCTAAAAATGGCCCATAAAATGATTAACCAAGTTCTTATTGCATAGACAAGTAAATAAAAAGACAGGGGGATGGCCAACCTGACCAGGACAAATTGTGATCTGAGCAGGGTTGTTCCCAAAGTTCATCCCAGTTTAATAAACAAGGTTTGTTTAGTAAGTCTCTCATATAACCTGTGCTAACAGAAGCTCAGATGTAAAAGGTCCTGTATTGTCTGACCCAGACAGTATAAATTGTAACAAATGGTAAACAATGAGGAAGATGTAACAAAGAAAGAAATATCATTATACTCTCACCTAGTCTGGCAGATCTAGTTCACATTATCAAAAGCTAACTTCTCCAAAGTTTTAGGAGCTATGCAAACACTAGTTAGTCATAAACTTTGGTTTAAAATAAGGGTGCCCAATCTTGGCAACTTTAAGACTTGTGGACTTTAACTCCCAGAATTCCTCAAGCCATGTTTGTTTGCTACAGTTTTATCCTGAAAAGATTCAAAATACACGTTTTTTAGAGGGCAGCAATTTAAGTGGAGCAGGTCAAGGTGGGGAAGGGTCACCTCCAGCTAATTGGGAATTTCAAAATTCTCTTCTCCCCTCTGAAAATGGGGGTGGATTGGTAAAAAGAAAATAACAGTATGAGATCGGTGTACTTGTCATCTGAATTAGTGGAAATGTTGATGTAAAGCTTTTCAGTGAAAAAAAAATGTTGATACAACTCATTCAGTTCTCTCCTTGGGGTGTCCTTTTTTTTAGACTGATTCTGGGGATGGTTACTCTCGGCAATATGCTCTCTTCAGTGCTTGCTGGTAAAGTACAGCCTTTGGATAAAGTCAACAAAGTAATCTACAAGCAGTTCAAAACGGTATTGTGTCTTCTATATATGTGTTTGTTTCTATTTCCTCCCCCATCTCCATGGTATGTAGAAAGAGTTTCTGAAATTCTCACATATTGATGCAGGTTAAGGAAATTAACACCCTTGCCTCAGTCAGAGCAAAATTCAAACAGGATGTTTACATGCTTCAAGTATTGGGGACTAAAAAGAAGTTGTAGTGGTACCAGTGAATAGAGGGTTAAGTATTTGGCTTCTAAAGCCTGATGAAAACAACATTTCAGTGACTGGAATACCTTTTTTGTACACTGAAAATACCTTTAGATTGAGGTTTTAAAATTATTAACAATACTATGGAGAATATATAGAAGCAAAATACATGTAAATTTAAGGGGCAGAAACAGGTTAGTAGCAATCATTGTTTTTGTTGTACTTAATAAATTGAAATTACATGAAATGAAACCAAAATCCTCCTTGTAAAAAAAATGTACCCCTGTACTTTTTAATGTGGAAGTGTTAAGAACTTCCATGTATTCCATGTATGAACCCTGCCTTCACTATGAAGCTACATGCACTAATGTAGAGAGGTATTTTATTGCTAGAATAAAGTCTTAAAGTCTTTTAAAGTCTTGTTGGAAAACTACTAGGTGGAATGAGGATCAGAGTTCTTATCTAAATCTGAATGGCATGGAAGAAATAAAATGTCTTTTAAAATTATGCAACTTTTGTTACAGATTCATTTGCAGGACAACTTAGGAAAGCTCTCTCATATTTTGGAAATAGATCATTTTGCTCTGGTGATACATGAACAGATTCAATGTGAGTATAAGGTTATTATTTATTTGCTGTTCCAAGTAAGTTTCTGCCTTTTTAATTAGTATGTTTAGGATTGTAAATTACTGAATTTCTAGTAATTTATAATGATTTAACATTTTCCATTAAATAGATTCAAATAAACCCATAGCCATGAAATAATGCTACTTCCAGCTTCTCCAATCCAGTGGGTTGAGCTTTTTTAAATCTTGGGTTAGACTGAAAAGAGCAGTCTATAAAATGTAACATTTATATTAATAATTATACAACCAAAACTTTAACTGAAGGGTGTTTTTTAACTTGAGCAGTAGTATTGATTCTGGTCATGCCCTCGTTACAATGCTACGCCAGTCTGTCATTTATTTTTAGAGAAAACAGATTGTGCACTGATTTTTACCTCAGTCTTCTGTAACAGTTATAATTTCTAGAATTATCTATTATATGTATGTTCTGGAGTATGAAAAACCTCTAAGCTCCCAATTTAAATCTTGGCATGAATCTAGATTTCTTTCAGCTGCTTTCCATGATTAATACTTAGCATCAGAAGTTAATGGGTGAGCAAGTCAAGACAAGGAAGATTAGGATCTCTGACTGATGTATATATAAAGAAACAACAGAATTAGAAGTAGTCTGCTCTTTCTTTAAAGTAACCCATATAGTTACTAAGTGACTCTGTCTTCAAGGTCATTGTTAATGTATAACTATCTATTCAATACATTTTTCCTAAGAACTCATAACTGCACTTTACATGTAATTGATGTTTTTCAAATATAAAAGCATATGCTTGAACTACATAAATAATTTCTTTACCATTCATGGTTTGCTGAAATTTCCTAGAAACATTACAGTGAAAATGACGTAATTCTTAAGAATAACTAATTTTATTACTATTTAAACTTTTATTGTAAAAACTTGTATGATAATAAATTGGTTAGTCCTTAAGATCTCAGAAAATTCTCTGTTATGGCACTTTTCGCCACTGTTGATCATTGTTTTATTAGTTTAGTTTAAATCTTTATTTATTTATATAAAATAAAAATGCTTTCATTCAGTTATCACTTGAGATTCAGAAACTCTCCATCTATTTCCATGTATTTACTATCCTTTTGGCAGAATTAGGCAGAAAGCCTACCTTTAAAATACATGTTAGCTGTGTATCTTCATGTGTGTGTGAGGAGCCATTGTCCTTGTTCATTTAACCTACACTTGCTAAAGGTTTTTGCCATCCAATGGAAGGACACAAGAATCTTTTCATTAGATAAAAGAAACCTTTTGAATCCAACTGTTAAATTTTGAAACTGCTTCAAATGTTCAATCAGAAGGTCCAACTTTGTTAACAGGGTTGCACTTAATGTTTATTTTTTGAGGGAGGAGGATTGAGGTCTAAAATAAATGGAGCAATATGAAAATTGCGCTGATGTCCTGCCATGTACGTGGGCAGAGCCAGGGTTTTCTGCATAACACAATCTTTTGGGTTAAATACTATCTTTTGCTATTGTTTTTTTTAAAAATGCTCTAAACTTATATTAAAATATTTCTGTGTTTTCCTCCTCAAAATTGCAGGAAACCAGAACCTGGGATGGAGAGGGGAGGCTAGGTGGAAGGATATGCAGAAAATTGGAGGTCACATATAGTCTTCAATCATAATTTGTGTAGCCTGATTTTACAGCAACAAAAAGTCACAAATATAACAATAAAAAATAGACAATATTTCTCAACCTCAACAACTTTAAGACATGTGGACTTCAGCTCCTAGAATTCCCCAGTTGAAGTCCACAAAACTTTAAAGTTGCCGGGTAAGAGAAACATTACAATAAACAATTCGCCACAAAAAATGCCCCACTTTAAATCCTATGTTTTAGAGTTTTCTCACTCACTATTAACAGTATGCTCTTTATTATTTTAAAGTGGCTTTTATCTTTCAAATTAAGGCTGTGGCTGCCACACAATAAGCCAAAGCTAGCAATTCTACACCCAAAAGAATGCTTTTGCTGGATGGCAGGTTCTGCAGAGCTTTGCCCAATTTATCCTCAGAAAGACCTTTATTGCACTTTGGGCAGAATATGGAACTGAGATCAATACAAGGTCATTTTGTTTTTTTAAAAAATGTGTATAAGTTTGTTTATTTAGATTTATATACCTCCCTTCTCCCTGAGGGGACTCAGGGGGGTGAACAGCCAGAAGTAAAAAACATACATACAAAATGTAAAAGCCAAATTAAACCAAATTAAACAATGGCCCCGACTATTAAAAGCCCAATTAAAAATATTAAAACCCCAAATATTAAAATATTTAAATTTTAAAATTTTAAAATTATTTTTACCGAAAAAGGGGAGAAATTAGGCCAGGCCTGCCTGATGGAACAGAAAAGTTTTTAGCTCACGGCAGAAGGCGCGAAGGTCCGGGATCATCCATATCTGCGGGGGGAGTTCGTTCCAGATAGTGGGTGCCCCCACAGAGAAGGCTCTCCCCCTGGGGGCCGCCAGCCGACATTGTGTTGAGCAAGTGGCGTCACATAGATTTGCACCTAATGGAAGCAGTCACTTATCAATAGCATAAATAGGCCCAGTTTCCAGAAGCAGAAGAAGGAAACAAGGCAATTCCTAAGTTACTATCATCTTGGAACACTTTCTTTGTTTCTGTACATGGGAGCTCTAGTAGATACTCATCTAAGATATTAAGGAAGGCATCTGGTTGGGAAAATCTAATGTTAGATAACTGTGCATGTATAATTTATCTGTCTGCAAGTGCAAGATAGCAATTTTATGTTTTAAAGTGCTCATTGGAAACAGAGTTTCACAAAATCAGACTTACTGTGTTCTCTTGTGTCTTCTAGATCACAGTGATGGTGAATCTAGTAAAAAGCAAATGGTGTTTGGTGTTGTTACGGCAATTGACTTGCTGAACTTTGTGACTGCTCAGGAACAGAAGAGAAACACAACCTAAGTGCAAGAAACACATCGATAGGGCTTGTTTCACTCACTTTTCACATTAAAAAAAAGTCTCTTCTCTCCTTTTTTGCTTCTTTTGTTAGAACAATCTAGGGAAAAAATCCTTTTGGTCAACATGAATACCATTGGAGTCATTATAAACAATTGTTAGCTTTTAAAACGTTGTAATTTCTAGAATGTAGCAAGCACACTGAAATATAAGGACATTGGGAAATTTTAGGATTAATAGTTTCAGGAAAGAATTGCTTTGTTTGCACATACAAGTTTTATATTGTGAAGGCACAGCTGAGTTGGAGGACTAAGGCCTGCATGATCAAGCCATCACAATAGGATGGCTATGTGACAGCTTCCCAAAGCCCGCTGCTGGTCCTGCTTCCACATTATGGTGTGGTGTAGTAACTCTTCCATTTCTTACACTATGCTGTTTTGCAACCTAGAATGGTATTAGGTATCTTAATCTTTAATCCTATTAGAGTTTGACCAGTATCAAACCTACTGGCTACAGGCAGAAGAAAAAACACAACTACTTCCTAACCCAATCTTCATAAAGGAATTGTCTTCATATGTATCAAGGGATTGAAATATAAAATTACGTACAAAGTGCTCTGAAAACAACATCTCTGTTCTATGACTATTTTAATCTTTTTTTACAGATACTAGTTTGTTTATCCAGATGTTTCTGTTGAATTCCATATTCCACCCATTTTTCCAACACTAGGATGACAAAGCATCCCTTATCCCTCCTATTTACAGATTTCACTTTCTGAGTGCTTAATAGCAATGCCCTTCCTTATTCTGATTAAATTATGGGTGCAAGGGGAAGTAAGAAATTGCTTTCCCAGTTAGTAAAAAAATGAGGGGGAAAAACTCTTAACTAGTACATTCAATTTCCATTCCTCTGTGTACATTGTGTGTAATCAAAGAGAATTGTGTGTACTTGAAACACTACCAGCTCATAGCACGACCTATGGCAGCATCAGAAATCGCTGTATTTTCTCTACTGTTAAGTATTCTAATGTATTAAATCTATCATTGGCTAACTCGACTGCAAATCAGAATATTTAATAAATCAAAATATGATTCTATCTGCAGATTGTTTTAACTGTCCAGGATCACATTAGCCAAGTAATTGTTATCTCTGCTTTGTTCGTGGGTATGCTATGTTATTTAAAATGGTACTTGTTTAGTTGGTCATAATAGTCTTAATGGGGAATAACTGCAAACAAACGTAGCTATTTTCTGATTCTTTTGGTAGTCTCCTTTGATGCAGGATTTCCTTTCCTTTCCTGGTTTACTTTAATTTCTACTGGAAGTTTTAAAGAAGTGTACTATTAATACTATACTCTTTCCAGTCATAGCAGTACTTGTTTCATGCCAGAAAAATCTCCTTGACACAAATCAAGGACCCAGTTATCTGTACAAAAGGTTCCTGCATGTGTATGGAATTCAGATTATGATATAAAACCACTAAAATGGTTTTGTATCATTGGTTTTGTAAATGCTACTGTAATATAATAAATGAGGAATTACTATTTGGTCTCAAAAATATTACTCAGTATTAAACATTCCAGTAAGTATTTCTGGTTCTTTAGTTTTTAAAGTTTGGATTCTGTGTCATGTTTATTCCAAATTTACAACAAAGAATTAAATGTCTTGATAAGCTAGTAAAGCTGGAGTCTTATCTAGTTTGTCTTAGAAATAATTCTGATGTGTTGGGGATGGGGGACATTGTGTGTGTGTGTATCTATAAAAGTATGTATTAATAGCTATTAAATTGTTTTAAAGGTAGATAATGATATAAAATAAGACAAAAGTGTAAAAGGGGGGGGATAAAAGAAAAATAGGAAAAAAGATAATCTTTACAGCAGCTTTATTCTGTTTAGAACATAACTCTTTCTATAATCCTGCCTACTAATAAAAACTATACGTTCATTTTTTTTCTAACAAAAATGAGGGGTTTCCGGTCAGTATTAAATTGTTTTTTCTCTGATCAAAGAAGCCAAATTAGTCATCTCCGCAACTTTCATCATCTTCACCAATCATTCCTCCATTGTGGATAGTGTCAAATCCTTGTATATACAACTATCTTACTGCAGTTATCATATACAAAAATGAAGTCCCATGACTTTTTTCCAGCTATTTGTCCATTAGTTCTAAAGAGAAACCTTTGATCTTAATTGTTTAAAATCCTCTGAATCTGTGTGTAATTGAATCAAAAAAATTTAGCTTCTTTACATGCCCACAAAACATAATAAATGTCCTTTCTTGTTCACGTTTTCAGTGTCGAGCCTGATCAGCCATGGCTCGACATATGATCCATGAGAGGAAACGGCATGCCAGCACAACCCTCAAGATCAAATATTCCCTTGGAGGGACTGGGCACCGGGTAGTTAGGATCTACGTGGTGTCGGTTTCACCGGGTGACGGTGGTGGGGCTATTCACGCTATGAGCAGCAACCAGGAAGTAGGCAAAAGGGGATGGCGGATCGGGGACGGCGCAGATGCAATTCCCAACATTGATGGCTGCTGAAGCACCACGAAGCACGAAAATGCCGCCAAGACACTGATCGGCTACGACGCGCTGCCGAGGGTGGGGCACGGCCGGCACGGCATGTTTAAAAGGTGCTGAGAGGCGGTAGCTCTCGCCGCCTACTTTGTGCGTCTCATACTCGACTTTTGCTGATACCCGTTTGTAGCGGAAATAAAACGATCACTGAAATAGCTGACAAGACCAACTGTGATTGATGATTCAGCGTTTGTTCGCCCAAAAGTAGATTAGAAAGCCGAGATTCAGCATGAATTTGAAATGCCTTTAGATATTCTGAACCATTTTTTTTTGGTGGTATATAGCAATGGTAAATCATTTTCTTTTCAAATTCTTTGAGATAACATAGATATATCTATCTATCATCTATCTATCTATCTATCTATCTATCTATCTATCTATCTATCTATC
>WNWU01000016.1:35961869-36045920 GCA_012654045.1 Ptyas mucosa | reverse complement strand
TATCTATCTATCTATCTATCTATCTATCTATCTATCTATCTATCTATAGAAATTCCCTCAACTTCTGGGCAAAATTCAATTGATATCTGTGCTGTTTAAAAGTAAAAAATCACACTTCCTGTTTAAAATGGGATCTGTTTTTGCTTTAATCTTTCAGTCCAAAAAAAATTCTCTTTTTTGCAAGATACTAATAGGAATTTTTCTAAGAACAATTACATCTATTATCAATCTTCTCTTAAAATGCTGCTGCAAAACTTTCTCCCCTGTCTTCCTGACAAAATGCACCAAGACATCTCTTGGAACATTTAATGTTCTCACAAATCTTTGTATTTATTTATCAGTTTAATAAATTTATAATTTATCAATTTTTGCATCTATTTTCCCCAACACAGTCCAAAAAATATGATAGAATGTGCAGCTAGAGAAGCACTGTATGGAGGGAGACTTCTATTTTAGTTTGCAAAATTTCTACTTTGTGATTAGTTAGTTTTACACCTTATTTTATAGGAATTTCCATCTTCTTTTATCTTTTATCTCCTCTTTCAACTTTACGAGTCTTTTATCCGTTCTTTTTTCAAAAGCAGACAACTTAGCATAAAGTGATTCAGCTATCTTTCTACCCAGTTGCATAAACATTTTCTGAAACAACTCTGCCTGTGCCCTTAACAATTCATCTCAAATGGCACTCTATACGTACAGTCAGTGTCATAGTTAGTATCTCTGTAGTTACAGTCAACATCACAGTCTGACTCACATTACCTTCATCTTTCGTTTTGTAAAATCCAATTGTCCACACACTTTAGAGAAAACATCAATGTCAGTTTGTTTGCCTGTTTTAATTCCAATGTGTTCAAAAGCGCATGTTTGTTCTGTGCTAAGGCACAAAAAATGCTGAAATTACATGAATCATGGGAATTTCCTTAAAGACCAGATCGTACCTGACATTTCTTTCTGTGGGAGCAGAGACGCCCATCTTTTGAGAGGAGAATTTGACCTCAGAAAGGGCAAAAAGGAGTCATGTATGGGGAGGCAGCCAAATTCAAAGCCCTCTTCATGGAATGGAATGGATTGGAGAATAAAGAATAGGGAATAGGAATTTGCCTCCAGTGTATAAGCTTTCAGTGTAAATACAAACAACAAAGTAACATAAGATACCAATAGAAAGTAGTAGAAAAGATGAGAAGAGTAATAGTAATAAGCCATGCTACATGGGTAAATATCCTTTCATATGACAATACTGTGGTAATTAGGGGCTATGAATACTTCGAATACTATGAATATGAATACTATGATTCACAATGCCAGGAATTGTGTCAGTTCATTAGCTGGCAAGACTTAGTTGCTTCCCACTAGAATTGGTATGATGATTAAAAACAATTTTTAGGGCAGGGAAAGGGAAGGGAAGAAAAGAAAAGAAAAGAAAAAGGGAAGAGAGGAATGATGGTCTATCTGATAATGGAAGAAATGGCAGTTCTTCCTTGGATTCCCTTCCTCCTGCATCCAGTAGGTGACCTTTTGTGGCCTAAGAAGTAGATGCAAATAGAACCATTGATCCAGACTGCCCCCTTTCACCCCTACTGCAAATACACAAAACACTATAGCTAAGCTGAGCTCAGCATGTTCCATTCAGAACTTGAATGATAGATAAATAAAGAACTTCAATCCAGTGCATTACTTTCATAATACGTAATAAATACCCCTCAAGGTCATAAAAATGTAGCGCAGCATAAAATTATAATGAAGAGAATCGGTAGTTCTGTCTTTACTTTTCAGTAACCAGGTTAGCTAGAGAGCCAGAGCTCAAAAACATTACAACTTTTTGTCACACCACCAGGAAAACAACTAGGCTTAAAACCAATCCGTTGTGCAGTGAACATTAAAACACACATTCCTATATTACTATTTCACACTAGAAATTTGTGAAAAAAAATCATTGTGCCATTTTGGGGAAACAAAAGTTAGTATGACACTTGTACTGTGGATAGAGCCGTTTGTGGATCTTTGGTGAGATGTTGAACAGAACTCTGTATCACAACCCAGCTTTCATTCCTTGAGTCTCTCTTTGAAGTAATTAAGATTATTCAACATCATCAATATGGAAGTAAGTTTCAGATGCCTTCAGTATCATCTTGGCCTTTGCCCGGGTAGCAAAATATGTTGGATTAGCCCTGCATTAGCCTTAAACTTCTTGGGAAGAGAAGTTACAGAGAACTCGTGAGGAATTATCCAATTGGAATCCCATCATTTAATTGCAATTATAGGCATGGTTTCTATTCAGGAAAACATTGTTCTTTCTTGAACAGAAATAGCTTAATATGGGTTATCTTTTATTTATTTGGAAAATAAACTTTTGCCTTCTTGGTTACTTGGAAATACGCACCTTATAGAAGTTCTGACATTTAGAATATGTCTTGATGCCTTGAACAACTGGATAGGCAATTAAAAGTGCAGTAGGTGAAATCTCTCTGTGCATGATCACATAGAATAAGTATTTCACTTTTGAGATGTTTGCCTGTTATCCAGATGTCTGGATTAGTCCCTGCAATTTTCTTGGTGAGATTTTTCAGAAGAAGTTTGCTATTGCTTCCTTCCTAGGGCTGAGAAAGTAACTGGCTCAGAGTCACCCAATTGGCTTTGTGCCAAAGATGGGACTAGAATTCATGCTATCCTGGTTTCTAGTCTGATGCCTGAACTACTACACCAAACCGGCTCTTGTGAGTAGCTCAAGGTACTGAAATGAGGATTATGTCTCTAAATGAGTACGCTACCCAAGACATCTCAAGGAATGGCTAAAATTCAGCCCAGTATCCAGAGGGCAATGGCAGAATGTGTAGCAAGAGATGCCTTTTTATTTTTCTGATCTTCTATCTTCCTACCTTGCCACCAGATCAGTGCTATTTTCATTACATATCATAAAATTGGATGTGTACCCAAAAGATAATAGTTTTATAATATGATAGCACTATTTGCACAATTAAAGTCCTTGAGTTGGCATGAACTGCCTCTGCCCTTTTATATCTATTTGCCTTTCTTGGCAGCCAATGAAAGAGGCAAACTGGCAGAGTGAAACAAAGCTAATTTTAATACAACTGTCACCAGTCGTACATAAAGAGGGCTTTATGATTTTTACATTCATTATGGTTACATTGAATTTTATGACTATGAACCTGATACAGTTGCTTTCAGTTTGACAATATATGGGAGAAAGGAAAGGTGGTGGTAGGGGTTAAAGCAGAGGTGGGTTTCAGCAGGTTCTTACCAGTAGAACCAGTAGGAGAACCGGGAGTGGAAATTTTGAGTAATTCGGAGAACCGGTAGTAAAAATTCTGACTGGCCCCGCTCCCATCTATTCTCTGCCTCCCGAGTCCCAGCTGATCGGGAGGAAATGGGGATTTTGCAGTAACCTTCCCGTGCCTCGCCCACCAAGCCATGCCACGCCCACCAAGCCACACCCACAGAACCGGTAATAAAAAAAATTGAAACCCACCACTGGGTTAAAGGCAATGGTGGGATTCAAGTAATTTAACAACCGGTTCTCTGCCCTAATGATTTCTTCCAACAACCGGTTTTCCAAACTGCTCAAAAAGTTAACAACCGGTTCTCCCGAAGTGGTGCAAACTGGCTGAATCCCACCACTGGTTAAAAGTCTTAAATTGAGTTACAATTGGGATTGTCATAATTTCTCTTACTTTCTGTAAGTCCTATCTCCTAGGATTTAGGAACAAAGTGTTTGTAGTATGAAATTGTGCCCAATTATACAGCAGAGTCACTGCTGTAGGATCTGGAAATCAAGCATATTAATACTTTACTGTACCTGCCCTCATTAGTAAATAATTATGCCCACAACACAGAATAAAGTAAATAATCCCCAAATATGGTTTTCATACAATTATCTTTCAATCTAGATAGGTATATCTCTCCTCATATTGACTTAGGCCCTCACTTCATCTCAATCCTTTTATTCATAATATTATGAATAAAATATTATCTGCCGGGATAGACATGTTTGTATGTTTAGTGTTATGAATGGGGGAGGGAGGGAGGGGAATGTATGGTTTTGGTCTCATGTTGATTTTAATCTGGAAAACTTAATAAAATTTATTTTTTTAAAAAAAATACTTTACTGTATTGGTTGTTAGATAGAAATGAAGTCTTTTTTTAAAAAAGTTTTTTATTATTTTTTAAAACATAAATATAAAACACATCTTCAAAACAAAGCTTTTGATCCAGTCAGAAATTTATACAAATCACTAACAAATCTTAGTTTTCAATTAATACAACTTAATATTTTACTCAGTTATTTCCCTCAAATCTGTCTATTTAACTATGCCATTATCCCCAAAAACCCGTTACTTAAATCTTAAATCCTAACCAAATATCATTCCCTTTTTCTCTTTCATTTGCTTAGATGGATATATTTTTAAAGTATAAATCATACAATTATTATAAATATTCATAAAATATTTAATTCCAACACAATCATTTTATTTTTACTATTGAACTCAATGTTTATAATCTTTATTTCTGTTATTAAATCTAATTTATTTATTTCATTTTAATTATTAACCTCAACATACTCCTCCTTATTTTGGCTATCCCACCTCATTTTATTTTTGCTATAAAACCCAGCATCTTTATCTTTATCTTTGTGGTTAAACCAATCATTTTTATTTCTTGGCCGTTAAACACAGCATACTCTTTTTTGTTTCTTACCTGTTACACAGCATATCCATTTTTATTTTGACTGTTACACAGCATAACCATTTTTGTTTGGCTGTTAAACACAGCATACTCATTTTTATTTTTTGGCCGTTACACAGCATATTCATTTTTGTTTTGGCTGTTACACAGCGTTGCCATTTTTGTTTGGCTGTTAAATACAGCATAGTCATTTTTGTTTTCTGGCTGTTACACAGCATATCTATTTTTATTTTTTGGCTGTTAAACACAGCATAATCATAGTTGGTTTAACTAGTGACTTCTTAGTCCTTTCTTTGTTGTTTCCATCCATCTATACATTGCTTATTTTCAGATAATCATATTTATCCTTATCCTTTTCCATGATGATTTAACATTGAGACATGGTTCTTGCTTAAGTCATACCTTTAAATATGTTTATACATTCCTTTTAACATTTTTAATTAATCATATTTATCCTTATTCTTTTTCATAACAATTTAACATTGAAACATGGTTCTTGCTTCAAACATACCTTTAAGTATATTTGTAAATTCCTTTTACAAGAAATTTACACTTAACATTCTTAATTTCTATAAAAACCTCCTTTTTATTATTACAATCCACCATTACATTCTTTTATTTTAAATCATATTGTTTAAATTTTCTTTTTTCTTTTTCCAGTCGTGTTTATCTTCTTCATTTCCTCGCCTGCAGACAGGGAAAAAACTCCTTTGCAGAGTCCCACAGCTTTTATCTATAGTGCTCAGAATTTTCCATAACAGAAAAAGTTACAAAGTTTTTAAACCAGATGGTGTCTCTCTACAATCCACATTTCCATTAGTCATGCAAGTATCCATTTTGTGCAATTCTTCTTTTAATTTTAAAAGTATCAAATCTTCTTCTTTTTTTTAAGAATCCAATTCGAATTTTAAAGTATCCAGTCTTTTTACCATATCTCAATAATTAATTCCCTTAATTCTGTTCAAAGATTAGTTGTTTCTCGGGTCTTTGTCTCTTTAAGGTTGCAGTTTAAAACTTTCCAAAGCCTCTTTGTTACACAGCCACTATTTTAGGCTAGGGGGCTTCTAAATAATAATATTGCTCCACACGTTGTTGCAAGCCTGGGTTTGTTGTCACTCACCCAGCTTCAAAAAGCTCCATTTCACTCCGCTTTCCTCCAGCACTTTTCTTAGCCCGGTTGTCCCAGCTTCGTGGCAGCCTCAATGGCTGCCGCCCCCTGCCGCCGACTCACAGAGGGTTCCCTCTGACCTCCGAGGAACTTGCCTGTTCCTCTTGGTCATCCAAGGTGCTCCTCCTTTTCCCCTGTCCCTGCAAGACAGTTCTGGTCCGAAGACCCATCGGCGGCGGTTCGGCAGCTGGGGTTTTCGCGGGACTCATCAGAGCCTGCTATTTCCCCGACTGTCTCACCGTGACACCAAATCAGAAGTCAGAAATGAAGTCTTGAAGATATAAATATGTTTTCCTATTGCCAACATCTGAAATAAGAAGCTTGGTGTAATGATGCATTACTCACTTGCTCTTTTGCTACAAGCAACATCAGGCATTTAGCTACTTTGTCCTCAGCTCTGATTTTGAGAGCAGCCATGCCCTTTTGCCAGGAAAAGAAATAATGATGACAGGTTTTGAATACATTCGTACATTATTTGCAGCCAAAAATATAGAGCAGAGAAAATATTTCCCTGCAGATATGCTCACTTGTAGGATTATTTACAAGTCTCTGATTTGATAAATCCATTTATATCCCGTCATTATTTTTATAAACAACTCAAGAGGATGAACTTATCCAATAAACCTTTCTCTTCCTATTTTCCCCACAGCAACAACCCTATAAATGAGAGAGAATGATGGACACAATCATCAGCTGATTTTCATCCCTAAAATGGGACTAAAACTCAGTTCTAGCTTTCTAGCTTGGTGCTTAAATCAAACTGGCAGTAACAAATTGCAGCTCCCTACCATATGAAGTGAGAAAAGGTATAATGTTCTCTATTAGCATGACATTCAGCTGATACTTTGTGCCACAAACTTTGTGGCACTACAAATAGTATGGCAAAGACTATATATCTGTGATGGTGAACCTATGGCATGTGTGCCGCAGATGGCCCATAGAGCCCTCTCTGAGGGCACACAAGCCGTCGTCCCATCTTAGCTCTGCTATGCATGCGCCTCCTGCCGGCCAGCTGGTTTTCGGGTCTCTGCCATGCATTCGCAGGGGGCTGGGCACATGCGGGAGATGTGCATGCATGCACATGTGGGGATAAGAGAGAAGCACACTTGGGGTCGCATGCACATGTGGGGGTTACACATGGAGGGGTTGTACGTGCATGCCCAGTGGTGGAGCACATGTGGGGGGGTTGCACACGCATGGGTGAGGGGGCGAGAGGGGGGTCACATGCATTGCATTATGGGTGTGTGTGTGTGTGCGCACTTTTGGCAGTCAGTGCCAAAAAGGTTAGCCATCACTGCTATATATGGTATCATTAAGAATCACTGTTTTGAAATCCATGAGTATTACTGGTGCTCATTAGCCTCTGGAGTGTATTTGGTACAGGGGTGGGTTCTAAATATTTTCACTACCGGTTCTGTGGGCGTGGCTTACTTTGTGGGCATGGTTTAATGGTCATGTGACAATTTTTTAGGATTTAGCAGAGGTACTGGTCTACCAGGATTTTTTTTTTGAAAAAAAGTTTTTATTATTTTTTTAAAAAAAACATAAACATAAAATACATCTTTTAAGAACGGAGCACTGATCCGGCCATGAATAGGTACAATCACTTAACCTTCTTTTGTCAAGCTCTTTCCCAAATCTCCACCATTACATCTTTTAAAGTAAAAATCAAAACAGAATTTTTTCCCTCAATTGTAGTATCCTAATCTAAACATTTACCTTTCTATTATATCACCACAAATCTTAATTTCCAAATAACACAACTCAATATTTAATTACAATTATTACCCTAAATCCTATCTATATACCCATAACCTAAGACCCATTATATTAAATCTTTAAATCCTTTTAACTAACACCACTTAACACATTACATTCTTCATTTTACACAGAGTCATTTCATTATTGCAATCTTATCACCTTCATTTTACTATTCATATCAACATAGTGACCTTTATTTTTAATACTAATCCCAACATAGTCATTTTATTAGTATTATCAATTCCAGCTTAAATCATATTTATTTTAACTATTTGTCTCTTGATCATCTTCTTTTGGCTGTTTTCCAGCATATTCATTTATTGTTTGGCTGTTTCCCAGCATAGTCATCTATTGTTTTGGCTGATTACCAGCATATTCATATTGTTCAGCTGTTTCCCAGCATATTCTATAGTTTTGGCTGTTTCCCAGCATATTTATATTATTTTGGCTGTTTTCCAGCATAATCATCTACCAGGTTTTTAACTGCTTGCAGAGCTGTACCGGTCTACCCATTTGTTTTTTGGAGGCACCGGTCTACTCGTTTGTTTTTGGAGGCACCGGTCTATTCATTTGTTTTTGGAGACACCGGTCTACCACCATGCTGCCTTTTAACATTGATCAGCTGTAGGGCGGCCCTTTGAAGCCTTGCGGCAAGAGTTTAAACAGTTTTTTTTCTTCTAGCCGATCAGCTGGGCTAGTGAAGAGATTGGGGTGGGCCAAATAAAAGGTAAGAATAACATGGGGCGGGGGCGGAAGGGCCCAGCTCCCGAACAAAGAGAACAAAGAGAACCGGTTCGGTGACGTCATATCATCACCGCTACCAGCTCGGCCGAACCGGGTCAAACCAGGAGGAACCCACCACTGATTTGGTATTGATTCAACAGTAGCAGGCAGAATAAAAATAAAATGCTCTGAGTATTGATTTGAGCTTGTTTCTTGGCGAACTCTTGTTCTTTTATAGTC
Source organism: Ptyas mucosa (assembly GCA_012654045.1). Classification (NCBI taxonomy): domain Eukaryota; kingdom Metazoa; phylum Chordata; class Lepidosauria; order Squamata; family Colubridae; genus Ptyas; species Ptyas mucosa. The sequence continues at coordinate 36,037,327 of WNWU01000016.1, read as the reverse complement.
CAGATGGAGTGAATTTTAATTTATACATGTGCTACAAATTGCCCTGCTTTACCTGTATCTGTTTTTATATACAAATCTGCAATGTAGTGTATACATTTTAAGAAAATGTCCTCTCAATTTTTCACTTAAAATATAATAATTCCTTTCACCACTTTCTATAAGTGTAGAGTGTGCCAAACAGTATGTTCACCAAATATTTGAACAGACAACGGAGGACATGAATAATTGGAAAGAAGGACAAATGGGGGAACAGAGAACACATTAACTGTTTTGACTTTCATGGCAACAAAAATTATGGCATAAAAACTGTGACAAATTGAAACTCACTCCATGTGTATGAAATTACCGTATTTTTCAGAGTATAAGACACACTTTTCCCCCCTAAAAGAGGGTGAAAATTTGGGTGCATTTTATACACCGAATGTAGCCCTGCCCACCCGCCGGCCCCCACCCTTTGGCTTCTGCCTCCCAGCAATTTGCCTCCTTGCAGCAAACAGTCTGTTTCAGTTTCAGCTTCAGTACAGCCTGATTAGCACAAGCAGGTGATTGTCGGTTGGATCAGCCGCTCGACCATCAACTGTTTCAGGCTTCAGGGATTGCCATTGCCTATTGCCACATCCCCATGCCAAAAATGGGAAGCTCAGAGGTGGCAATAGGCTATGGCAATCTCTGCAGCCTGAAACAGCTGATCCTCTGGAGGCCAATCCAACCGACAATCAGCTGCTTGTGTTAATCAGGCTGTGCTGAAGCTGAAACTAAGAAGGGCTGTTTGCTGCAAGGAGGCAAATTGCTGGGAGGCAGATTTTTTTTCTTGTGCTAATCACGATGTGCTGAAAATGAAAATGAAACAGGCTGTTTGATGTTTGCTGCAAGGAGGCAAATTGCTGGGAGGCAGAGGCAGATTTTTTCCCCTTGTTTTCCTCCCAAAAAAAGGTAGGTGCATCTTACAGTCCGGAACATCTTATACTTCAAAAAATAGAGAACTTTTTGTAGCTTCAGAAAAACTAATTTTTCAGTCTTAATATTTTTCTAACAAATCTTTATTTTCAAGAACATACAATCATATAGAATCAGCAAAGGCAACCCTTTCAAATTTCATCATAGAAAAGTGTGACAGATCATGTGATCTCTAGACTACAGTGATCATAGGTTTGAAGACTGGATTGCTGGAATCGGGTGAATTAAATATTTATTGCTGACATAAATATTGCTGACATAACATTTCTTTTTATGTAAAAGAAAAAAATGAACATATGATTTATGGTTTTGATGATTAGATAAGATAGAGTAAAGAAAGAACAGAGTCATGTTGCAACTGTGGAGTAAATGGTAAAATTATAATTTATATCTGCACTTATAACTGCTATAAAAAAGATCGGAAGCTTTTTTCTTTTTCTCTTACTTTTTCCCTTCCTTGCACCTTTAACTTTCACTTTGATGTCTTTCTTTTTCTTCTCTTACTCCTATTTTGTATTAGTTTTTAAATTATTTCTTTTTTTAAAAAAATAGTTGTTGACTGAAAGGGTAAAGAAAGAAGTAGACAATTTATAGTACATGAAAGTTTGCGCAGGGGCCATGCTAATCTTCTCTGTATCGTTCCAATTTTAGTATATGTGCTGCCGAGTTTGAATGAAATTTTGTGAAAACAGTCCTCCCCAAAAACCAAGACACTCAAAAGCCAGACAATAATTGATTCTAAGGATGGAAGACGGGAGGACAAAAAGTAGGGCATACCCTTACTTTGCCGGATGTCTGGTAATTCTAGCCAAGAGTAGTTGCACTGGATTAACATGTCAGCCGGTACTTCAGTTTAGACACATGGTAAAGTCACAGACAGGCTCATTAAGTAAAAGTAGGAAATAAAAACCTAAAACCCACAGTTTTTAAAATAGGCCATTAATGTTTCCATAGTCCAGCTATGTAATGGTATGTGGGAATGATCTTGGGAGTCTGGAGAAAGATCCAGTGCATAGTTAGATAAGAGGCAGATGAGTCACAGAAAGAAAGTGGGCATGGCAAATATCTCAGAAGGCACCCTCTCTAGTTCCCTGGGCTATAAAAGTGAAAGGGGATAAATATAGACTTATAATTTTACAATAAAGTAGAATTAGTTCATCTGGTTGTGCTTCCTGTCTGAACCATCTTGCAAGGCTGACAAGCTAGGAGTCCGCATCTCTTACTCAGGCAGTCAATCAGGTAACCACACTCTGCCATGGAAGATCACATTAATTTAGTAGACTAGACCAGACCTTTCACATCCTGGACATAATCTATTTCAACTTCTTCTTTCAGGACGCCACTATAGAGCAGGGGTGTCAAACTCACGGCGCCACTTCTTCATGTGAAATATTGCAACTCCCCCCCCTTCACTAAAATGGGATGGGCGTGGCCAGCACGTGACACATCTGGCCCATGGCCCACGAGTTTGACACCGCTACTATAGAGCATTGGAACAACTAGATATAATGATAGGTTTTTCCCCGTGCCATCATTCGGCTGGACGCTGTGCCATCATTCGGCTGTTGGACCATCTACATCATCTTCCAGAGGCAAGTTGTTCCACTGGTTAATTGTTCTGTAAGGAAATTTCTCCTTAGTTCTAGGTTGCTTCTCTCCTTGATTAGTTTTCATCCATTGCTTCTTGTTCTGCCTTCAGGTGGTTTGGAGAGTAGGTTCACCTCCCCTTCTCTGTGGCAGTCCCTTCGAAATTGGAATATTGCTATCATGTCACCCACTAGTTCTTTTCATTCCTGCAACTGTTAATGCTAATGCCTCCTATTAAGGCAGCATTTAACATCCAGCTGCCTGCAATTACTGCGAGTTCTAATCTCACCAGGCTCAAGGTTGACTCAGCCTTCCATCCTTTCTAAGGTGGGTAAAATGAGGACCCGGTTTGTGGGGGCAATAAGCTGACTTTGTATAAATATACAAAAGTATGAAGGCTATTGCTTAACGCATTGTAAGCCACCCTGAGTCTCCGGAGAAGGGCGGCATATAAATATAAATAAAATAAATAAAATAAAATAAATATATTTTCGCCTCCATACTCCTATTTTTGTTGCTCTTCTCTGCACTCTTTCTAGAGTCTCAACATCTTTTCTATATTGTGGTGACCAAAACTAGATGCAATATTCCAAATCTGGTCTTACCAAGGCATTATAAAATGGTATTAACACTTCACATGATCTTGATTCTATTCCTCTGTTAATGAAGCCTAGGACTGTGTTGGCTTTTTTTTTGGCAGCTGCAGCACATTGCTGGCTCATATTTAAGTGATTTCCATTAGGATCCAATATCTTTCTCTCAGTTACTATAGGTACCACCTATTCTATATCTCTGCATTTTGTTTTTCTTGCCTAAATGTAGGACCTCACTTTTCTCACCACTGAATTTTATTTTGATAAATAGGATCCAGTATTCAAGTCTGTCAAGATCAGGGGTGAAATGCTCCCGGTTTGGACTGGATTGCCCGATCCGGTAGCAATGGAGGCAGGTGGTTCAGAGAACCGGTAGCAAAAATCCCTGCGGGCCCCCCCCCCCCATGCCCAGCTGAGCCGCAGGATCATCAGAGGCTTTTTTTTTTTACTTTTAAAAGCATTTTTTCTACAACCTCTTCCGATGAAAAAATGCTTTTAAAAGTAAAAAAAATAAGCCTCTGATGATTGCGCGGCTCAGCTGGGATCCTCAGAGGCTTTTCAAAGCATTTTTTTCTGCAACCTCTTGGCCGAAGAGGTGGTTTAAAAAATGCTTTGAAAAGTCTCCGAGGATCCCAGCTGAGTTGCCTAATCAGCAGAGAGGTATTTTTTAAAAAGCCTCTCTGACAATCCCATCTGAGTTGCCTGATCGGCAGAGGCTTTTCAAAGCATTAGAAAAAATGCTTTGAAAAGTTAAAAAAAAAAATGGCCACGCCCACCCAGTCACATTACCCCCCCCAAGCCACGCCCACAGAACCGGTAGTAACAAATTTTACATTTCATCCCTGGTCAAGATCCTTCTGTAACTTAAGCCTATCTTCTGGAGTATTGGCTATTCCTTGTCAGCTTGGTGTCGTCTGCCTTCAGCTTGTACTTATTTTTCTCATATTTATAGTGACATGTTCATTTTCCACTCACCAAGTCACATTGTAGATGGGTATGACACAATAATTCTGAACTCCTGGTGACACAGTTCCAAAATGGATTACTTTCTTTAGACACACCTATTTGCCAAGTGGTTTCTGGCTACACCTGAGAAACAATGTTAGAAAAAGGTCAACATTTTGTATACTTTTCTTTAATCATTTGTAGATATGGAAGAGAGATTATTTGATAGAATAAAGGTGTTTCATCATCTCTCAAACTGTGATCTAAAGGACCACTTTATGAGTCTGTAAGAAATTAAATCATCATTTATAAATATATTAATTTGTTGTGATTGGAACATTAGCAAAATTATTTCAAAAAACCTTCCAGATTTTGCAGAATGAGGATACCATTCACGTGTGAATATGTATATCATGAGTTGTTCCTCACCAAATCTCAGAACCGTCTATATAAATCCATCCCTTGAACTCTGCCTTTTTATTTGAACCCAATTAAGATACTTTTAACAAAGTGCCACAATTAAACAGGTAAATCCATATCCCCCTTACAGCAGGACTTTTGCCTTTTTGAAAGTGATTGTACTTCAAGTCTGAAAAAAACAACCTAAAAGAAGCTGGAGGGTCAATAGAGCCAACTGCCGTCCCACATATCTTGCTCCAAGGTAGTTTATTGGTTTCTGGAATCATAAAGCATGGATATAAGTGAGCAGAAAAGGCTTTCGGGCAATCATAACAAGCAAACTGGTGAGAAGGTAAGCATCTCTGCAGTTAATGGCTCATTACATTTCTTTACTCTTTAGCAGATTTGATAATATATGTGCAGACTTGGTATTTAGATTTGACTACTGTTTACTGATGAATTTGAAAAGAAGACTTTAAGATAAGCATTTAACATAGCACAGGAGTTACAGCAATGACAATTATTACACTTGAAAAGATCAGTATCTTAAATTATCCATAAATTATCTAAAGATTAACAGAGTCCAACTGTGAAATAACTACGCTTTCTGCTGATTGACTATGCAATTCAATCTCTTTGCTTTTCTATTAACTGATTATTTTTGAAAAGGTGCTTTATGTAATGTGCTTTTTAGGTATGTTTGCTTAAAAGGATAACCATGTATTTAATCAATTAGCAGAGGAAGGAGTCATTTAATTGCTAACAACATTGTGGTCCCATAAAAGACACATACAATGCATGGGCTAAATAATAAAATTAAGGCTATCGGATCTGAAGTACAAACCTCCAGATGACCACTGAAAACTAGACCACAGATCCGGTCTCATATTTCTTTCTCACCATCTAGTGTATTTCAACTATTTGTACTCCAAATCTGGAAGTCCTAATAAAATACATCAGGAAAAAATATTATTACAGTTACTGAAACGCAGACCAATAGATTGTAGCACAAAAAATGCCAACTTGATTATATTTATCTCCCATTAGATATCAAGAATATATTATTTACTTATCCTCTCTGAAATAGCAATTGACTTCATATGGGGAAGTACTATATTAGAAAACTTGCCTTTCTGTCATTTTTTCCTCTTGTTGTGTTGTGCTAGTTGTGTCTTCTTTGTAAATTCTGTGACCTCCTCCAATATTTCTGTTGGTAGAGGTGATTTCAGCTCTTGGAGTTTGCATACCACTCTCTTTTTCAGAACCTCAATTGTAAAATTAATTTGTCTTATTCTTTCATTGAGAAGCTGGAGCTGTGCTTTTTGTAGTATATTTTCTGCCCTGTGTCCTTTCACAGTTGAACTTAGGCACAGGCTGTGTTGTCTGCATCTCAAATTGAAATGGTTTCTGTAATCTGCAAGTTTTCTTCAATGAAAAAAAAACAAAAAACAAAGAAAGCCAAGCTGCCGTTTGAAAAGCACCTTTGGAACACCCATGACCCGGGTGATTGAGAATCTCCATAGATATTGTATAGGCTTCCTGACTATAAGCTATCAACTCACTAGTGAAGTGATGAATTCTTCTTTGCTGGAGGTCTTCAAACTGAGACTGATATCAAAGATGCTTGGGTGATCCTACACAGAGCAGAGGGTTGGACTAGATGACCATCAAGGTCACTGCCAACTTTCTGTAAGAGAACATGCTCTGATATGGCTAACAAGGACTGCAGTGGTATGAGTGCAAAATTAACTACTGTCCCACCAACTCTGCAGGAGAGTCTGAAATGAGAAGCAATTGGGCAATGGAACATGTACTTGTTGATAACAAGTTGTCTGCTAGGAAACTGCAAAATATACTCATAAAAGTTTCATGTGATGCAGAAGGGAATTATGTGTGTGGCTCCGTGCTTTGGTTTGTAGAGTAACAGGCTGTCTTAAAGAAGCAATTCAAAAAGTTCTGCATTGAAATGGGTTTTCAAAAATCGTACAAACAGGATATGTTATTTCAGTTTATCCTGATCTACTGTTTGCCTAAACTATAAAAGTTCTTGAAGCAGCAATAAGTTACAGTTATAACTATTTCCATTAACATTTATTTCCAAGGAAACAGGCACAGTTTTGCCCTGAAAGAAAGATTTATCTTATTCTACATCTAACATGCCAGCTTTTTTGCCACTGATTCACCCAAGCCATATTTGCACTAATGCAAATTTAAGGGACTCATTAACTCTGGTGGGACATCAAGGGACCGTCAATTTGTGGACTACACCTTTTGTCAAAAACCTGGTCAAACTACAAAAGACATGATAAGCAGGCTGGCTTTTAATTAAATTTTGAAGTTGTATAATATGGTCAGGATGTTTCCCCATTAGCAAGTACTGTTCCTTATTGTTCCAATCTTGCTAAGAGAGCAACAAACATTAAACCAAATTGACCTTGGTAACCTCAATAAAGTTCAGTGGGGAGAAAAAAAAAATCAAAGGCAACAAGTTTCATTTATATAATAGGGCTGTAAAGATTACCAGTACATTGAGATTTCCTTGGAGGATAGTCATGCTTTCAATTATATGCATTAGGTCATTGTCCATAAATTGGCTGCCTTCCAATTCCAATTCTATTGAAAGGTAAGCTTAATAAACCAACTGATAGTTCCTGAACCACAGAAGCAGACAGTAAAATGAATCTAAGTTTTATATATCTAAACCATATTCATTCTAAAGTCACTTGGGCCTATAGAGTTTCTGAAATGTTACCATACAGTGTTATCCCTCCTCTGAGCTGTATTTATCTACTGTAAATAATGGAGTAGTTTGGTCATCTGCTAAGTAGTTTTACCCAAGAAATTTTTGGCGATGGTCATAGTAAATCTCCAGACAAAAATGAAAAAAATCCATTTCATATGTGTCTAGAAGGGCAAAAGCTATTGTTGGAAAATTCTGGTTTCTTCCTGGTTTCTGGGCCATTAGCTGAAACAGCGTTACCTTGAAAACTTCAGATATAGCAAATCTTTTGATGAGTAGTATTCATGCCTAGTTAAATATATGGGGGGATGAAAACACCGGAAAGTGTGAGGAAGGTATAAAAAAATTAAAATACCATCTTATTATGTTATTTTGTTCCTGAGTCAGTCTTAATTTCTGTAGACTGCCTGGACTAGTCCCTGATGTTTTCTTGGCAAGATTTCAGAAGCGGTCTGTCCTTGTCTCCTTCCTAGGGCTGAGAGAGAGTGACTGACCCAAGTTTATCCAGATGGTTTTGTGCCTAAAACAGAACTCACCAACCCCCAGTTTCTAACTCACTGCTTTTTACCCCAACACCAAACTGGCCCTCATTTAATAAAACAGACTAATGTCATGTACTTTAAAATATTATTATGTTTTTTTAACTGAGCAAAAATAATAGTTCATGAGATTATACCACTCCAAAATCAGTAGCTGAGTAACCAACAGAATGCAGAAGTGTAATAAGTAGCACATCAGGAAAGAAGTTTTTTAAAAAAGAGGAGGGGTGGAGGGGAGGGGAGGACAGGGGAAAAGGAGAAGGGAGAGGAGGAAGGGAAGGGAACAGAAGGGAAGGGAAGGAAAAAGGAAAGGAAAGGAAAGGAAAGGAAAGGAAAGGAAAGGAAAGGAAAGGAAAGGAAAGGAAAGGAAAATCCAAAAAGTCTGGTCAACTGTGTAAGTCATGAAAGCTGCGGTTCAAAGCCAATCCCACAGTGGAAGTAGTTATAGAGATTACATTTCATAGCTGTTCTTACTCAGAAAGCGCTGATATTGGGGAGGGAAACCCCTCTTCAGAGAATGGGTTTCTTAGGCTCCTTAAAAAAAAGGAAAGTATAATATTCCTCTCCACACTTTCCCCAGTATAGATAGTTATCTGGCTAATTTTATGTCTACTTTGGCCCAGAGTTTTTTAGAGTTTTGTCTTTGACACTTTGGCATTTCTCAAAAATCAAAAGAAGAGAAAGATTTATTTCAGTATAATAAATGAAAAAAAATAAGTGTTTTCTTAAATGGTAAACATCAGTAATAATAGATTATTGATGATTAGAAAAATATTCAAATAAAACAATGTTTTTTAATATATATAAATAGTTGCTATTTTCTTGGATGAAATGCAGCTGAAAACTGTTTTAAAATTAGAAATAGGTTTGTATCTTCAAAATAATATGTTAACTGGGGAGGTGTTTTGACTTTGCTGAGTGAGTGATTTCTTGCAGGATGTCAGTGATAATACTATACAATTGTTTGCTTGCACCTTGATCCTGTTGAACTCATTGTTCAGGAAGTACTTTGAATTGTAATTGAGGTTGGAGATCTTTCTTAAATAAACTTTGAACTCAGAATGAAATGAATAATGGAAAATGCAAGATAATAACTTTGAAGACAGCTTGGAATAATGTAATGTTTTACTATTGCTAAAATGTATCACTCCAGTTTGTGAGAAATATTTCTTCAGTTTCAACAAAAATTGCTATGGCGCCGGATTGAGGAAGCATGCCAGAATGAGTATTGATTCTGGAAGTACAGGGAGAATTCACAGTGAAAATTGTAGCTCTTGAGATTTCCGGAGGAAAAAATGGCGGATTGAAGGCAGCCCCGTGAAGAGCGGAGCCAATGATCATGGCGAAAGATGAAGAGTCAGTGAAATGGACTGACTCTGTGAACTTCTCCAGACAAAGAGAGGATGGGAGATCACCCATGGGTGCTCCAGACAGCTGCTACTCTCAAAGAGGCTGCAAAGAGGCAGATTTTCAGCACTGAGAGATGAGGGAATAGCCATCTTGCTTAAATTGCAGTAGTGCCTTTAAAAGACACTAAGTTCATATAGTTCCTTTTCTCATCACATTTGAAAATTGCTTATTAGCTACTTTTCAATTATTAGAAACCTTTGGATCTACACATTTGAAAATATCAGGTGAATCTGCCTTCAATTTTTAATGAAAAAAACATCTGACTACAAGTTTAGGAGCTGATTTTTTTTTTAAAGGTTGATTAAGATGTTGGTTTTAAAAAGCTACAAATCCAGATAAATTTGAAATAAAATTTTAGAATTAATTATAAAAAATCCTTGCTATGGAAAATGCTTTTGTTTTTATTTTTTTTTTAAAAACCAAAGCTTTAAAAATTGGATACTAGAAGGGATTAAAGATTTCAAGTAAAGGAGAAGAACACATAAATGTGATGAATTGTTATGGAATGGCACAAAATATTCAAATGCTGCAAATATTGAAGAATACTTTCAAAATTGGAGTCAGAAATTAATATTGACACAATCAACAGAAATATTTGCCTCTATGGCTAGATTTTGTATAAAATGTATTATGAAAGAAGGACAGTGGTGGTATTCAACCGGTTCTATCTGGTTTGGGCGAACTGGTAGCGGTGACAGCAGGAGGCTCTGCCCACCCAGCTGGACGTCAACACGTCCTGTTTGTGACGCTCTGCACATGCACGGAAGGTCCTGCATATGCACGGAGGTGGTGTGTGCAAGAGGAACGAGTATGGGTGCACTCATATTTGTGAACCGGTAGTGAAGGTAAGTGAATACCAACCCTGAAGAAGGACATATGTTACTTGACAAGACAGAGACTGAGTTGAAAGTGAACTTATTTTACAGGCTACAGGTTACAAAGTTGACATGAAAAAAATGTTACACTGGACTTATAAAAGAAATCACCTGATATTTTAATAATTAAAAGTTCATACCAACAATAAACCAGGAGAATGATAATCTTTCTTACAAAAGAGACTTAAAATTTTGATTGATCTTGTGAGAAGGGACAAAGAAATGAAATCTTGTTCTACATCATGATTTGAATGAACTAAAGATTAAGATTGTTAGAAGTAAACAGAAGGAATATAAAATAGATTTATTTAATCAAGATTAGAATAGATACATTCATATTTCTGGTACCTCTTAATGGTCTTTTATTGAAACTTTGGAATCACTTCATTATATATTTCTTCTATTTTTCTTCACTATGTTTTTACTTTTATCTTTTTTCTAGTATTTATTTCTTTTCTAATTTTTCTCTTTGCACCTTTTATTTTTTTTCTTATTTTATATCTTTTAGTTTGTATTATCTTGTACTATTCTAATTATAATCTTTAATAAAAATTATTTTTAAAAAAGAAAATTGTAACTCTCTAGTTATTGTCTCACACAACAGCAAAGAACATGGTTGATAGTAGCCCTGTGTAGATGATTGTCAAATACCCATGAAACACTCAAAGGATCTTGGTTTCTAGAAAGGAAGAGAGGAATGAATTCATAGCCTACAGATGATTGAGATGAATATTCTGCCTTTACCTGCACTGATGTCATCATATAACTGACATGCCTTCCTTTAATTTTTGGCTGCCAAAAAAAAAAAAAAAATCAGCCATAAAATGCTATCTGTTGCAAAAGGTAGTAATACCTTCTATAATACATAAAACATATATATTTGAACATGGTAGATTTCTTCCACTAGGTATGCTTTGTTTTACTGGAGTTCAAGCTTTTGCTGAAATGCTTGTTTTTCTATATTTCCTTTTTAGCTTATGATGGCGTCTGTTTATACTTCAAATAAAACAATCAGAGTTTGTCCTTTCCTCAATGGCAATGTGGAAAACCCAGAAGCCCAAACCAGTAATACCTGGATTAGTCCCAATTTGCCTAGCAGATGCACTTGGAAACCAGGAAAATCCATCTCAGAGTCACCTCATCGCTATGTGCCTCAGTAAGTAGCAACTTAAAGTAATGCCTGCTTTACAACTGAATCTGAAACAGGAAACAAAGATGCCTTTGGCTCACAGGCCATATGATGTGCTAAGATTTTGCTTCTGATAGAAGACAGTTCAATGATCAATCCCTTAAATTTCCCTGTCTTCTAATACTTTAGAAGATGTATTCTTACCATACATACATTTATACAGTGTATTCCTTCATTTCAGTTTTTATTATGAAAGTAGAAACAAATTAAAATCACTTTAGACAAGAATTCTGAAATTTTTTATTTTTTATTTTTATTTATTTATTTATTTTTAAATTTTGATTTATATGCCGCCCTTCTCCGGAGACTCAGGGTGGCTTACAATGCGTTAAGCAATAGCCTTCATACTTTTGTATATTTCTACAAAGTCAGCTTATTGCCCCACAATCTGGGTCCTCATTTTACCTACCTTAGAAAGGATGGAAGGCTGAGTCAACTTGAGCCTGGTGGGATTTGAACTTGCAGTAATTGCAGGAAATGAGAGATATAGACAGCTAAGACCTGTTCCAGCTTCAGCACTAGCTTCAGCATATTCCAGGAAATTTATGCAACTTTTTGTTATTTTCATATATTGAATGGTGTGATCAATCCTTGTTAAATTAATGAGATATTGAAATGGAATGAATGATGAGTACAAACTTTTGATAGTGACATAACGGTATGTCAGAAATAGATTACCAATTCTGTTTCAAAACTCATCTGTCAGTAAAGGTACAGATTAGTGAATACCTTAATACCTTAATATCTTAATCTTCACCTGCCAGATGTTCAGTACTGGAAATGATCTTGCATGTACAGATTACCTGCACAAGATTCCTCAACTTGGTGATGGAATCAAATGTTTCCTGCATAGGGAAGGCCATGGGTTGTATCCGTTTCAGTGTGAAGCCAGTTGGACTTCAGCCCCTCACATCTGCTTTCAATGCCTAAAGTGGTTCACAACTTACTAGTGTACTTAAGAAAATAATATTTTAATGGAAGATAACCTTTATAGTTCTTCTGTATTGCTAATATTAATGACATCTGCCATATTAGCATTGATTTGAACAATGACAGGTTATAATCTGAGCCCAGGGTTGCTATGCAATTGAAGAATGGAGAATGCCTCATCCACAGAGCCTCATGCATGTATTAACCCTTTCCCAAATCTTTACAGAGCCTGCAAGCTGGAAGGAAAGATGGTAGCTATCCTTTATTAGTCGAATAGCTAATCAGAGACAAATTGTTCTACCTCTTTAAAAAAAAATCCCTTTTTGATCAGCAGATTCATGGGTTCTGTAGAAAGGGGGTGTGTGTCTAAAAAGTCAGATAGTGGCCACAGCTGTATGATCAAACACACTCTTTTTTAAGTCTGCCAAGGATCGCATAAAAAGGTTTTGATCAGTGGTAAATCCTCCGCGGTTTGCCACCAGTTTGCTGCCCATGCATGCATGGTGCGCAACAAATGCACGCTGTGTGTGCAAGCGCAATGTGCACCAAATGTGCACTTCGCACAAAAAAAAGGACACTTAACAAGGTAAGTAGAACAGCGAGGAGGGGAAAACAGCTGTGCGTGCTATTTAGATTTGCTAGAAAGCAGGATGGCCTGCTTTCTAGCAAATATAAATCGCGCGGCACAGCTGATTGTTGGAAATACCGGTTTGGACCAACCAGTAGCTCTTTTTTATTACCGGTTTGCCGAACCAATAGCTTTTATCACTACCAGTTCACCCAAATTGGTGCAAACCGGTAGGATTTCACCACTGGTTTTGATCACATGGTAGTGGCCACCTTAACTTTTCTTCCTGTCAATAGACACACCTGCTGTTGTTGGTTTTTTTAAAAAAAACCTGCCTTCAGAAATGCCCTATTTGGGAATACTAGGTGGTCTTTCCAAGGAATGCCCTTCTGAAGAACTAAATCCGATTATGTTACTTTTGGACACATGTACTATAATACAAAAACAGTCTGATGGACCACTACACAAAAGATTTTGATTTTTCTCACTATCATTCCTCGTGTTCACTGTTAAAAATAAATCAAAGCCAGGCTTTACTTTAGTACACCGGTTCTCATTGGAGTCAATAATGCATTTCAGGGTTATTTTGGTTTTATTCTTTTTCCTTGTGAAGGCAAAAAGAACCAAAGATTTTATCAAACGTCTTAGAGAAAATTGGACACACTCCTCTGATCTGTGTCAACAAGATTTCAAAAGCTTATGGTCTCAAGTGTGAACTTTGTGAGTATTTCTTTGCCAAACTCGTCTGAAATGCTGTTGAATTTAGGCTAGGAATGAAATCGAAAAGTTTTCATTCCAGTATATAGATTGGGCTGTACGATGGATTTTACAGCTGACACCCACCAAAGTGGCATAATGTGAGTGGAGTCCAAACAATGTGTGGGACAGAATATGGGTAAAACTGGGACAAAAATGAAATGTGAGCCAATTTAATTTAATTGTTTAAATAAAACATATTGATGGTTGTTAGTAATATTTTCTATTTTCTGCCACATTAATAACAATTATTGAGTGAAGATTTTTAGAGGGATCTCACATTGGGCACTGTGATCTTTTTTTCTTTCTTGGCTTTTTTAATTTGCTCTTTGAATGGTGTGTAATTGTGATTTATCTCTATGTGTGCATTGATGGCTGATTTGTCTGAATGCCAAGATTCCAGAATTTCCCTAACATTTTTGGATTTGACTTAGCCTAGGATGTTCATACTTCCCCAGTTCAAACTATGTTGGGTCTGTCCATGTGTTGTGAGATTATTACTGATGGATAAAGAAACCTACTTTCCATAAACACCAACCCAATATAAAAACTGCACAACCTGATGAACCCACCCACTTAAGTCAAGACCAATGTGCTGAATGTCTAATATACAAAATACTGGAATATAATTTCAGTAGTATAAATGGTTAAAAGTAATTCACTTGTCTATCTTTAAAATAATTTCCATAATATTAGAATTGGGGAGGTTTTTTTTGGAATTTTGGCAAGAATAACAGAGATTTTGACTCTAAATTCAAATTTGTTCTTGTTCTGAAATTGCAGTGGCCAAGTGTGAATATTTCAATGCTGGAGGGAGTGTAAAAGATCGAATCACTTTAAGAATGATAGAGGATGCAGAAAAAGCTGGTATCATAAAACCAGGAGATACACTCATTGAACCTACATCAGGAAATACAGGTATAAAAATATGAGTAAGGTAGAACAGTTTTTTTTTTAAAAAAATAGCCTCAGTGTCAGAAAAAGATTGTTATCCATTCCACAGCTTGGCATTTTTCAGTTATTTAGAATTTGTAATATTGTTTGGCGGTTTTGGGAGTTACAGTGCTAACATATCTAAAGTGCCCAAGGCTGAGGAGCTGATTTAGATCAAATGCAACAATTTACACATGTACATATATACTTATTGCACAGTTCCCTTTTAGGGAAAGTTAACATGATGGAAAGTACAGAAAAAAGTAATACTGTTCACTATAAATTTCTATAAATTTCTATCCTTGAAACCATCCAAACACCAATTCATACACTTCCTTTTTTTTCTTTGAACTTTTTGAGAATCTCATCAGCTTCAGTCAGTCATGATTTTCCATGTCTTTCTTTTATTCTTGACCTGATCACTGTTCCTTCATATATTTTATTTTGTAATTTAGTCCTCATTCATTCTTTCTATGAAGTGCTGCTTCAATGGACTTTTCTTGTACTAGTTACTTTCTCTTGTATTTGGTCCACATTTTTCATAACCCATTCTTTCTTAATCTTCAGTATGTATTTCTTCCTGCTTTGCCACACATTTTAAAGTGATCCCATTCCCACTGTGCACAACTTTTCTGCTACTAACATACATAAAACTCATTTCTGTGTAACAAAGTGAGAACAAAAACTTGCTTTTATATGCAGCCATTTTTTGCATTTTTTACAAATATATCTTGCAACAGGACCACAACATTCATTACCTTTTTCCAGGATTTCAATGTCTTCACTCATTTTTAAAAACTTTAGTAAACAATCTTCCAAGTCATTCAACTTCATTCACCTACTTCATTTTTGATATTTGTATAATTTGCAGCTATTGTCTTCATTTTCCACTTCAAAAAAATAACTACCTCGATCTTCAATACATTAATCAAATACATCTTCCTTTCACATCATATAATCTAACGTTTATTAGAAATCCTTCAGATTCCCAGGTGACAACAAATAATTGTCTATATAAGAGACTAAGAGCCCCATTTTCAAGAGCTGTAGGACATCATTAGTGTGGGAGTCACATTGATTTCTGAGGAAATATTATTTCTGAAGGCAGGTGCCGTGATAGAAGACACACTTTCTGGGTCCTAATTGATGGCATTGTTTGACTGACAAGACCTGCAACTTACCGTCTCTGCCTAATCTTACTAGATCAGCAGAAACCATGAGAGATAGATGCTCTCTCAAATAACCTGGCACTATCAAATGAAGGGCTTTATAGATGATAAGCAACACCTTGGATTGTACCCAGAAAGTCACACTGTAGTTTGTGCAGCTGTGATATTACATAGATACATGGAGGCATGCCTAATACTGCCCATGCTGCTGTATTCTGGAACAGTTGTAGCTTCTATGTGGTCTTCAAGAGCAGTTGCATGTAGAACACATTAAAATAATCCAATCATGAGATGACTAGGGCATGAGTAACTGCTTGAGAGACTTCCCAGTCCAGGAACTGATGCAACTGAGACACCAGATGAAGCTGTGCAAAGGGCACTTTGACCACAGCTGCCCCCTGTTTTTTGGGCAGGAACTGTGAATCTAACGTGATTTCCAATACTAGTGCTTAATGTCACAAATGCAACCAAAGATCACTTTTACTCAATGCATTATCATCATACTGTTTTATCCAAGTTAGAATTTTTAAATTAAATATTACCTTACACATCAATGTACTGTTGTCTGGATTCTAACAACTAGGAAATACTTACAGCATACTCAGACTACAAATATAGGAGTTATTTTTATAAATGCTTTACTACCAGCTAGGAGTACTTATAGCATACTCAGGCTACAGATATAAGAGCTATTTTTATAAATGCTTTGAAGTACATGACAAAGAAACTACAAATTGCAGGAAAGTTACTTCTCATAGTAATTTTGTAGGTTTGTTTTACCTCTTGCACAAACAACTACTGTCAAATCTTTAAATGTTCTTTCCTAATCACCCATTCCCTGCAGTATTGAAATACAGCTACATAGAGTCATAGGATGAGCTTAACATTGGCACATTTTTAACCTAAAAAAACAAATTAGTACAGTGTGTTTTCAATCCTGCAGGAAACCCAACCCATCTTCTTTATCCTTTTTATTTTAGCATATACGGGAAAAACAGCTGAAGAAAAGATGCCATATCCTTTTAGAAAAGTCAGTGTGACAGATCTTTCCATCATTTTAAGCTAGGACTCAGGAAGATTATTATGACAGCTACTGTAAGCTGTTCCAATTTCCTTTGCGTTAGAACCTAGTGTATGTATCAGTAGATAAATTGCTTTATGTATTACAATATCTCATATGCAACCTCAGCCTTCCATCCTTCTGAGGTTGTAAAATGAAGACCCAGATTGTTGGAGGCAATATGCTGACTCTGTAAACTGCTTAGAGAGGACTGTAAAGCACTGTGAAGTGGTATATAAATCCAAGTCCTATTGCTACTCATTTTTAACTAAAAATATTAAAAGATCTGGGGATTTTAAAGAAGAGATCTGGAGGTTTTTAAGATGAGATTGGATGACCATCCAAAAGGGTATAGGGTTTCCTGCTTGAGCAGTGGGTTGGACTAGAAGACCTCCAAGATCCCTTCCAACCCTGTTATTCTGCTATTCCATTATGTTCAAACTGAATATGCAGGAACATTCATTCTCCTCCATTTTTTTAAAGTGAAAAACTGAGAGCTGCTTCATTTAGAAAAAGGAATAGAGAGAGGACTTGGAGGTTTAATGAACTTGTAGCTATAATTTCTACTTGCCTTATTTTTTTTATTCTTTTCACCACCAGGAATTGGACTGGCTCTCGTAGCTGCAATGAAGGGTTATCGCTGTGTCATTGTCATGCCAGAGAAAATGAGTATGGAAAAGGTGAGAGTCTTCTAAATGGCTCAGCAGAAACATAACCATAGTCTAGTCATTTTTCTTTTCGTCACTTTCCTCCCATTAGCACAAAGCCTGTCTCCTGGGCAATTGAGTTCATGAAGTGCAGTAGTGGGTTTCAATTTCGGCCACTACTGGCTCACTTGTGGGCGCGTGATGCTTCTGCGCATGTGCAGAGATGGGTGGGCAGAGCTTTCTGCCGCCGCCATTACTGGCTCACCTGATCCGGGGCGAACAGGAGAGCAACCCACCACTGATGAAGTAGGGGTAATCTATTAACCTCACAGAACACAGAATTTTCATCATTCTTCTTGTGGGAAGCTACAGCAATTACATAAGAGCAATTTATTTTCTTTATTTCCATGGGGGGTGAGGAGAGGTGAAGGGGATTGAGGCTCCAGAATGTGTTGTAGCTCAGACAAGTTAGACCATGCCTGGTTGATGAATTCTGCCCTGGAAATGAGCATTGATTGGCTTATGGCGTTGCCTGCATGTTTTCAGAATTCCAAAGGCAGCAGAAGTAAAGATCACAGGTTGACTTCAGATTGCTTGTCAGAGATTGGGGAATGGAAATAATGTGGTTTGGAAATACCTATTGGTTGGGGATCATTTGAATAGCTGATAAGAATCCATAAATGAATGACTAGAGGTTAGTAATAGTTTGCTAGGAATTATGGGTTTTATCTTAAAACATGTAAAAGGTACCTGATTAGAAACAGTGACAATAAATTATAAGGTCTTAATTTTAGTGATGTGCTTAGTTTTGTCCCAACTTTTGTGAAAGAAGAATTGTCAACTTAGTGTCAGGGTTCCAGGTAACATCCCCAACGAAAGAAAACTCCGAGGCTTGAGTTTCCTCAAAGTTCCATTTTATTAGAGATGTCATGTTGGCACATCTGGGAAAACCTGAATCTGAAAGCTTGTCCACCCACATGTCCATCACATGGTCGAATCCAAACACCATCCCAACTGAAGATGCCTCCTAGTTCCAGCTGTCCAGCTGCAGGGCAAGATGACCTTGATTTTCTGAGAAAGGAATGTTATTATGACTATATATCACTCTGGCTCCATAAAATCCCCCCTCCCAGTTTCCCACAGTAGTAAATGTGGCAGGCCTGAAGGCCCAACGAAAAGATGACTTCCAGGCCTGACACTTAATTATGCACATGCAAGGCATATATGTCAGACAACCTTTTGTGCTCAGCAGTGTAAAGCAGCAGTGTAAAGTATATAAGTGTGGGGTTTTTTAAAATTTCAATCATGGAAGCAAAACTATGTACATATTCCTTCATGTGGACAGATCTGCAACTGTTTTCCTATACACTCTTCCCTGGGAAGAGTGTATAGGAAAACCAAGTGTACTGAGTCTTAGCTCAGATGAAATAGGCAATAAGCCAGCATAAATGTTAATTTTCTGGTTTTTAATGGTCACAGCTAAACCAGTTGTATTATTAAGTGATACTGTGTGTTCCACTTGTTTTTAATTTACTTAAAAAAAAAATCTGAGCCACCCGGAGTCAGTTGGATTTGATAGTATCAAAATTGAATAAATAAATATTTTGTGAGATGGACTACTTAATTTATTTATATAAAGCATTTATATATTTATCTCAATTTATATTAACTAATACAGTGCAGATAATTAACTTAATTTCTGGTTTCTACATCATCCTTCTAGGTAGATATTCTGAGAGCACTTGGGGTTGAAATAATAAGAACTCCCTGCGCCAAGTTTGATGATCCAGAATCCAATGTTCGTGTTGCTTGGAAACTGAAAAATGAAATTCCAAATTCACATATTTTGGATCAGGTATAGATTCCTACTTCTGGTTTAGAATGGATCAATATATTCCGAATTATTTTCCATCCAGTTGCTTTACTCAACCTGGGATGCAAAACTATCTGGATAGTATTAATTTGAAAAAAGCCAACCTTCTTCAGAAGTCTTATGAAAGGAGGGAAGAAGGGGCATAAGAGATTCTGAGCATAAAATTAGGGCAGAACTGCAAACTTTCTAACCTTCAGCACCAAACAGACCTGCAGTGGCCCCAACCCCAAGTACACATTGATTTCTAATTACCTTTTTCATCTGGAAGGAAGGAGGTAGGGAGGAAAGTGATAGTTTTCCAGTCTCCTCTGCAGCATCTGAGTGGTTTAAAGCAGGGGTTTCCAACATCAGCATGGCTGGCTGAGGAATTCTGGGCATTGAAGTCCACAAATCTTAAAGTTGCCAAGGTTGGAGAGCCCTGCTTTAAAGAAATGTATACTGCATGGCCAAATTACTTACCCTGTGCCATGTGCTGCCAACACAGAAAGGTGTATCTATTAATTGGAGGGAGGGAGGGATCTTTCATGCTGTGTGAGCAAACCATTCATATATTCTCCATCAGATTACTAGGAAGCAAGGGATGATGTGTCATATATTTACCCCAAAGTTCATAAAATTTACTAAATCTATATACAGATTAAACAAATCCCTATATTATACCTGTTTAACTCATTGCATGTAACACATTGTTTTTCTCACTGTATTTCACTAGAGCCTGGGTAACCATTCAATATATCTTCAGTAGCAAGTAAACAGTACTTTATAAATAAATCTTTATTTATTTATAAAGAAAGAATACTTGTATAATAACAATGCTTCTCTATTGCGATACTTTTAGAGCTATATGGCTTAATACACACATACACACTATCATCTAGAAATCTACAATTGATTCCACCAATTTGAGCATCAGATGTTTTTCTTTTGTCTGTTTCTTTCCCACAATAGTATCGAAATCCAAGTAATCCATTGGCACACTATGATACCACAGCTGAAGAGCTCTTGGAGCAGTGTGATGGTATGATTAATAATCATTTGATCAATATAATGTGAACTTTCCTTTAAATAAAATGAAAACATATTCTACTCAATTTATTAGAAATCTCGATTGTGAGTTGCCATTTCTCACGCTTGATTTTCTTCTCCCATATCAGGATTTCACTGGGATGTGAACGTGACAACCATTAGTACAAGCTACAGTTTATGATTATTACAATAACTGTATGAGGGATGTAATTCCACATGTGTCTCTACACTTGCAAATCCATCACCCTCTTACTCTGCTTGTTTATTTGAAGCCCACTTTATTCCAAGTAATAATTAAATAACTATTTTTGGAGTAAATAAATAGTAAAATATTAACCCTCCTCTATTACCCGGTAATAGGCAATGTAAACATACATTGTTAAAAAGAAGCTATTCCCAAAATATATTAAGAATCACTGTACTGTCACTGTGTAAAACAGCAGAATGTTCTGACTGCTGTAGAAGATTTGTCTGAAAGCAGAGGTGAGCTGCACTTACTTTAACAAAGGATTCACTGGTTGTGAGTGCTCAGTTCTCTCTCTTTGGGAAAGAAATGGAACGTCAAACATGCTCCTAGTCAACTCAGGCAGCTCTGGTGAGTAGAGCAGGGGCGGCGCAGATCACAGCTGGGCCAGCCAACGAGCCAGAAAGTTAGTTATAAATGGAAAGCATAGCACAAGGGTGGGTGGGCAGGCCCAGCCAGTGATCAGAGCTAAGGGTTCGCCTGAACCCTTGCGACCATGCAGCAGCCCACCACTGGCCGAAAGGCAACTAAATTTAAAGCTTCCTTCAACTTAAGCTTGATCTCGCTGTGATTACACAGACATTTCCATATACAGTGGTACCTTGGTACTCATTGTTAATTGATTCCGGGAGATGTGATGAGTACCAAAAACGATGAGTACCAACACATTTTTCCCATAAGGAATATGTAGTGTTGCACAAGGCAGCCAACATTAACAAGTTCTAGTTTGTGCATTGAGTATCAAATAAATGATGAATACCGGGACAATTTTTTTGTGTCAAAATGTGTTGAGTACCAGATTCGATGAGTTTCAAAGCAGTTGAGTACCAAAATACCACTGTATAATTATCTTTGGCAATAATATGAAAGTGACCTCCCGTTGCATTCTTCTGTGATGTTACTGTAGCTTGTTGTTCTTGTTTGCTTCCCAGCCTGGCTTTTAGTCCAGGATTCTGGTGACCTTTTATCTTATTATTAACCAGATTTATTTATTTTTTCAAATTTATGTAGTTGCCCATCTCACAAAATAAACTACTCTGGGTAGAGTAGAGATTTTATCATACCTTTCAAGATCAGCAAAAGTCAGCCAAGTGCTGCTACCTGCTGGATATAAAAGACAGATGCAGGTCATTAAAAATAGATGTAAGTGAAAATTGGAGTAAATCACATATAGCTAATAGTGGTTAAATGATTGAATTTATATATTAAGGTGAACTCTTGCAATATAGTTACCTGCTTCCTGTTTGATTGTTTTATTTTTCTTAAATACAGGAAAAATTGATATGTTTGTGGCTGGAGCTGGCACGGGTGGTACTATCACAGGTGTTGCCAGAAAGTTGAAGGAGAAATGCCCTGCATGCAAAGTACGTGGCTCTGGCTTAGCTATTTTGACCTGGATCAGCTCTTTGGTTCCTTGAGAGTCAGTCCCCAACCTGGTCTGCTGCTGCTGCTATTTCTGAAGTTCTGGTGGTGCATTTTCTGGGATATTGCTGGGAATGATGATAGTAGTTAGGTTCCCAATGGCTGTCATATGCCAAGTGGGCCATCATTAACATAGGTGGGCTATGTCAAGGTGCGACCTTCTTCTTCTTTTAAATTCATGTTTTATTTGTAATTTTCTTTTCACACCATACATATTTTGTGGACAGTGTATTTACTAGATTAATGTCCTTTTTTAACAATGCTAACAATAATAATACAAATAAGTATGCATAATCCTAATCTTCCAACTCCAACAATACCATTCTCTTTATAATTCTTTATCATTTTTTCCCTTAATTCATTTACACCTGAATAACATTTCTTTGCACTATGTATTTGTTATCCCCTACTAAGTCATTAATATTTAATATTTTAAAATTTACTCATTATTCCACCATAATTTCAATATCCCAAAGTCTAGGACTACTAATGAGGCCAAATATTAACAAAAATTAATCAATCCTGGGATTATCTTAAAGTCCCCACAATTTCTAATCCTTAAAAGTTTAAATTCACAATATATTTTAACACACTGTTAATATTAATAATATAATTAGATTACCTAATCCTAAACTTCCACCTTCTAACCTTAGGTTATTTTTAATTATAATAAATTCTATTATCTGTTAGTATATATGCTATTATTTTCCCTATTTGTATTTTCTACTTTTTCAGTTTATTAATATATTTTATCACTATCCATCATCTCTTAACCTTTTTGGAGTTTCATTATTTGTTGACTTCTTAATCACTCTTTTATTTCTCTTGGAATTTTATAACTTTTAAAAATATTTTTATACCCACTGAGTATTCCCTTTGGGTTGCCCTTTGTCTCTTTCTGCTGTATCATTTCAACGCCCGACCATAAATTTTTCTTTTTTTAAAAGATATTTTTCTTTTTTTTTCCTCTGCTCTATTATAAACTTTTAAGGAATTATCTATTCCTACTTATGAATCCTTTCTCTTCATTATCTTTGTCTTCTTGCATCTCATTTTGATTTTTCTCTTCCACTGCTTCTTCTAATTTCTCACCTGTTTTCTGAATATCATATTAATCTTTTCCCCCCAGGTGTTGAGAGGCTTCTACACTCATTTCTTTATCTTTAGACAATCCCCTTGTCTCCTTATTGTTCTTTATAGTTTCATGCATGCTTTTGAGCATCAAAATTATTTCTTCATATACCTCTATTATCCCCTGATAATCCATTTTGTAACAATTTGATAAAAATTACTCTTTATACCTCTGTTTCCAACGTGTCAATATTTAAAAGCTCCAACAGAGCCAGTTATTAATAAGATTTAGTCAATCCCATAGTTATACCTCCAAATCCCCTAAATATATAATCTTTAAAGTTCTTTAGTAGCCTTTTGGTTTTCCAGTTATTTGTCTTGCCAGTTGTCCAAATTTTAAAGTCTTATTTAATTTTTCTTCTTTTCTCTTTTCTTCTATCACCTTCCTTCTTTTGCCTCGTAGAGTGTTCTGTCAAATAGCATTAATAATCCAAATCCGAATTCATCCACTATGTTTCCTCCAATCTTTCAAATCCACAACCCAACAACCAGTTTCAATAGAGTTTAGTTATTTGCAATTTAAATTTGCAATTTAATTCATTTTAAAAATCTTCAAAAAAGAAAAGAAACTCACTAAGTATTTCAAAATATCCAAATCGTCTCCTAAAGTAGAATCAAGGTCAGGTGTTGTTTACTTTCTTCTATATATTAGACATTCCTCACTTTCATTAAAAGTTCTCATGCTGTAGTGCTCCTCTTCTTCCAGTAGATGGCTCTCCTGCTCCAAATTGCAACATTAAACAGTATGTCAAAAGCAGCTGATTATCTGATAAGTTCAGGGGGTTTAAAGATACAAATAAGACAGATAGTTTCTCCCAAAAATCACCTTTCAGATTGTTTAAGCTTTTTTCAAGGCTTTCTATATTTTAAAGCTTCCTTTGGGCTTTTCTTTCGCCTCTTTGTTTTCAGTCTTTAGTCTTCTCCGTGTGTCTAATTGCCACTTCCTTAACCATTGGAGATTATTTTTTAAAATTCTTGTACTTAAGTTAAGTCTTTAGAATAGGAGTTGGAAATTATCTCACCCAGCTTCAATGCTCTGTCCATGGACTGCTCCAGCACAAATCTTATGGTCCCAGTTATCCCAGTTTGTGACTAGCCAAAAATGGCTGTCGTCCCTGCTACTGTTGCTTCAGACCTAACGAGGAGTTCCTCTTGGTCCACAAAGCACCTCTCCTTTCTTCGCTGCCCCTACAAGGCGGCTTTGAGCCCATATGGTCTCCTGATAGCAGCTGCCAGCTGGATTTCACGGGGCTCAACGGAGCCCGCTTTTTTCCAAGCCATTCTCGCCACGATATCAACCGGAAGTCAAGATGCAACCTTCTGACAAGCAAGTCAGTGGGGAAGCCAGAGTCACTTAACCGTGTTACAAATATAACTGCATTGATTCATTTAACTATGGGAAAAAAGGTTGCAAAATGGGCAGCAAACTCACTGAACAGCTACCTTGCTTAGCAGCAGAAATTTTTCAGCTCAGTTGTGATCATAAATTGAGAACTATCTGTATAGGCTTCATAAGACTCCAGTGATTTGCCTCCAATGAAAGTTATCCCTGTAAAAACTCCCTTAACTTCCTACCACTTCTACATTATTATAAAAAATAATTGACTGAAGAAATGAATGGTATTAAACAGTTTATCTTCCTTCACAGATTGTTGGAGTAGATCCCGAAGGCTCCATTGTTGCTTTGCCCAGCTCATTAAATACAGTCTCAGCCAAGGATACAACAATGGAAGTGGAAGGGATTGGTCACGACTTTATCCCAACTGTCCTTGATAGATCCGTAAGTCCCAGGGTGACAAATGTCACCAGATATAGGAATGAAGTGCGTGATGCTAAGAATAAGCAGGTTCAGGATCCACACAGGATTCATTTAAAATTATTTACTGATGTTGATATATTTATACATCTGCGCAGGAACAATCTACAGATCTACATTAAATATATAAATGTACTGTATATTCTCAAACATATACACACTCACTCCCTTATTTAGCAGTCAAGTTCTGTTCCAACAACCAAGTCATTAAACAGAATGGTTGCTAAGTGAACAGGTGACTGACATGCTATGAAGATTGCTTTTCGTTTCCATCTCATTTGCATAAAGTTCTCTCATACAGCTACACCAGTATTACTTTCACTCCAGCATATGTTGTTGTCAGGCACATGGAATTTGATCATAAATGCTCATAAATGCTCATAAATCATAAAAATAAAAAGGCACATGGAATTTGATTATAAATGCACACATTGATTGGAAAATATTTTTTTAAAAAACATTTATTACTGCAATATTTGCAAATTGGCACTAATTGATGTAGTTGCTAAATGGGGGTGTATATTCATTCATTCATTCATTCATTGTTTGGAAGCTGCTAATTCAACCAAAATAGATGTGTATTTGGAGATGATGATGGTGGTGGCAATGATGGTGATGATGATACAAAATACATTATATTCCTTGCCTTTATAAGACCAAAATTGAAACATGTATATATTAAGAAAAAAAAATTATACAAAAGGAATTCCATGTAGTTGTTCAGAGGGAAAATTTTAAAAAGTATAAATATGGGGAAATGAAGTAAAATAAATGTAAGATTGATCTCCTTTTTGCATATGTTTGATTTCTGCCTATGGGATGCATTCATCTTGTCATCCCAAGAGTGTCCCAGCACCAACTATATCAGGAGAGTCAAGGAATTATGGTCCAAATCCTAAGCCAGGCGAAAACCTCATGTCAGTTGTAACCAAAAAATGTTCACCTTCTGAAACATCTTGTCTTTTACTATGCAACCCTCTATGATGCATTTGTTGCTAAAGTGGGTGAAAAAGATTTGCCCATCATTATTGAAAAATGCTGAAATCCATTTTTTTTCCTTTTTGTATTCTTGGTAGGTAATAGATCAGTGGTGTAAAAGCAATGATAAAGAATCCTTCCTTATGGCTCGTAGATTAATTAAAGAGGAAGGCTTGCTTTGCGGTAAGTATTGCACAGTGATGAACATCAGAAAAAATTACTTAGCTCCTAAGCATAAAAATAAACCAAAATTTAAAAATATAAGGACCACACAGTTCTTACATTGATGGAATAATTATGTAGGTATTAATTGTTTATTTGCAGTGGCAGAGGAGAGTGGGACACAACGCATAGTAGACAATCTTGGAGGTGTCCAGGCCCAGAACTATGTAGGATTTTAAGGGTGACAACCCAAACTTTGGATCTCATCTGCCAGGCAATACAGCTCTGATAATAGTGGTGATGTGTGTGAGCAAAATGAATGTGTCCATAACTTGTGCAACTGCTGCACCAGTGATGGGATTCAAAAACTTTTACTACCGGTTCTATGGGCGTGAGTTGGTGGGTGTGGCATGGCTTGGTGGGCGTGGTTTGATGGGCATGGCAGAGGAAGGATACTGTAAAATCTCCATTCCCTCCCCACTCCAGGGGAAGGTTAGTGCAAAATCCCCATTTCCTCCCAATCAGCTGGAACTTGGGAGGCAGAGAATAGATGGCGGCGGGGCCAGTCAGAGGTGGTATTTACCGGTTCTCTGAACTACTCAAAATTTCCGCTACCAGTTCTCCAAAACTAGTCAGAACCTGCTGAATAGCATCTCTGTGCTGCACGTTGTAGCAGTGGAAATTTCTGAATGATTACTGTCATGTTGAATGATTTGAAAACATTCCACTGTGAGGCAATAAAGGCATGAGTGACATGACAAAGCCTCCTCTTTAGAAATAGATGCCACTGGCATACAAGATGTAGTTGTGCAAAGTTCCTCTTAAAACCTTGAACTCTTACTTCACATTATAGAGTAGACTTATATATTGAATGTTTTGCATCTCAGGAGGTCTGTCCCAGGGGCGGGTTTCAAAATCCGTCGCTACTGGTTTGCTCATGGGTGCGCTCGCGTGCAACACTTTTGCACATGCGCAGAAGTGTCCAGGCAGGTGGGCAGAGCCTCCCACCACTGCTGCTACCGGTTCGCCTGATCCAGGTTGAACTGATAGCAACCCACCACTGGTCTGTCCTCTATCTCTGTACCATAGAGAAAATATAATTTAGACATTACATTAAATACTGACAAGGCTAACTCCTTAATTTAACTGAGCCATGGAGCCTGAGTGGCGTAGGAGGCTAATGCCTCCTACTAAGGCAGCATTTAACATCCAGCTGCCTACAATTAGTGTGAGTTCAATTCTCACCAGGCTCAAGGTTGACTCAGCCTTCCATCCTTTCTAAGGTGGGTAAAATGAGGACTCAGTTTGTGGGGGCAATAAGCTGACTTTGTATAAAAATATACAAAAGTATGAAGGCTAAGTCTTCATACTTGAGTCTCCGGAGAAGGGCAGCATATAAATAAAATTTTTTAAAAAAAACAGTGGTTAGAATGTAGTATCGCAGGCTACTCTGCTCACTGCCAGCAGTTCAATCCTGAATGGTTCAAGATTAACTCAGCCTTCCATCCTTCCGAAGTTGGTAAAATGAGGACCAACTCATTTGGGGGCAATAAGCTGACTCTGTAAACTGCTTAGAGGGTTGTAAAGCACTATGAAGCGGTATATAAGTCTAAGTGCTATTGCTATTAACTTATAGTAATGCCCATGGTTTTTACAAACTTTTGATCAAAGTATCTACTAGATATGAAAACTGTTACACAAAAGGAAAAAACAGTCCAACCTATCATAAATAGCACATGAACTGGCACATGAGATATCAGAATTGCCAGAGGACTGGAAAAGAGCTGATGTAATTCCCATCTTCAAAAAAGGAAAAAAAAAATAGATCCAGGAAACTACAGACCTATCAGCCTGACCTCAATACCAGGGAATATTCTGGAAAAGACAGTCAAGCAACGAATCAGTGAACACCTAGAAGCAAACAAAGTAATAAACAAAAGCCAACTTAGGTTGTCAAAAACAGATCATGCTAGACTAAATTTATTGCATTCTTTGACAAAGAATGCAATAATGCAAAGAATGCAGGGTCGAGCTGAGGATTTTGTACAGTATCTGCATGATAAAATCACTCAGATTCAGGAAGACTTGGCCGCTGACTGGGTTAGTTGAGATGAGATGACTGAGGCAGGTCCTGAGAACATTATCTGGGAGGAGTTCGACCCTGTGGCTCCCGAGGATGTGGACAGGATCTTGGGACGGCTGAACGCAACCACATGTTTATTGGACCTGTGTCCCTCCTGGTTGGTGCTGGCCTCCCAGGAGGCTACACGAGGCTGGCTCCAGGGGATTGTTAATGCTTCTTTGAGTGAGGGTGTCCTGCTGGCCACCTTGAAAGAGGCGGTGGTGAGGCCCCTCCTCAAGAAGCCCTCTCTGGATCCGGCTGTTTTGGCCAACTATCGTCCAGTCTCCAACCTTCGTTTTATTGCGAAGGATGTTGAGAGTGTGGTAACGTGGCAGCTTCCCCAGTACCTGGATGAAGCTGTCTATCTGGATCCGCTCCAGTCCGGTTTCAGGCCTGGGTACAGCACGGAAACGGCATTGATTGCATTGGTGGATGATCTCTGGAGGGCTCGGGGTAGGGGTTATTCCTCTATCCTGGTCCTGTTAGATCTCTCAGCGGCTTTTGATAGCATCGTCCATGGTATCATGTTGCACCGGTTGGAGGGATTAGGGGTGGGAGGCACCGTTTTGCAGTGGTTCTCCTCCTATCTCTCCAACCGGTCACAATCTGTGTTGACAGGGGGGCAGAGGTCGACCCCGAGGTGCCTTGTTTGTGGGATGCCACAAGGGTCAGTCCTCTTGCCCCTCCTGTTTAACATTTATGTGAAGCCGCTGGGAGAGATCATCCGTGGTTTTCGGGTGGAGTTCCATCAGTACGCTGATGACACCCAGCTGTACATCTCCACCCCAGACCATCCCAACAATGCCTTGGAAGTGATGTCCCAGTGCCTGGAAGCCATGCGGGTCTGGATGGGGAGAAACAGGCTTCGACTCAACCCTTCCAAGACCGAGTGGCTGTGGCTGCCGGCGTGCCGGTATAACCAGCTGGTTCCATTGCTGGTTATTGGGGGCGAATCACTTGCCCCCACGGAAAGGGCCCGCAACTTGGGTGTTCTCCTGGACTCACAGCTGTCTTTAGAAGAGCACATGATGGCTGTGGCCAGGGGGCTTTCTATCAGGTTCACCTGATATGCCAATTGCGCCCCTTTCTAGATCGGGACTCCTTACGCACGGTCACTCAAGCACTCATCACTTCTTGTCTGGACTATTGTAACGCTCTCTACGTGGGGCTCCCCTTGGGGTGCACCCGCAGGCTCCAACTAGTGCAGAATGTGGCCACGCGGGGGATTATGGGAGCGACGGGACGCTCCCATGTGACACCTCTCCTGCGCGAGTTGCATTGGCTTCCGGTGGACTTCCAGGTGCTCTTCAAGGTGTTGGTGACCACCTTTAAAGCGCTCCATGGCTTAGGGCAAGGGTATCTACAGGACCGCCTTCTGCCACCAATCGCCTCCCACCGGCCAGTTCAATCCCACAGAGAGGGCCTCCTCAGGGTGCCGTCGGCCAGGCAATGTTGGCTGGCGACCCCCAGGGGGAGAGCCTTCTCTGTGGTAGTGCCCACCCTCTGGAACGACCTCCCCCCAGAGATACGAGTGATCCCAGACCTCCGGACTTTTCATCGGGCCCTTAAAACTCATCTCTTTTGGTTAGCTGGGCTGACCTGACCCCGTGCTGGTTTTAAAGTTTTTGTTCTTGATTTTAATTCGAATTTGGGCCAAATTTATTTAAATCATTTTAACTATTCTTAACTTTTGTATATTGTGTTTTTAGTTGGCTGTTCACCGCCCTGAGTCCGAAAGAAGAAGGGCGGTGTAGAAATTTAATAAATAAAATAATAATAATAAAGTGACAAAACTAGTGGACCAGAGGAATACTGTTGATATAATTTACTTGGACTTCTGTAAGGCATTTGATAAAATAGACCATAACCTACTACTAGATAAAGTAGAAAAATGTGGGTTAGACAGCATCACTATCAGATGGATTCGTAACTGGCTGACCAACTGCACTCAACATGTAGTCCTCAATTGGAATTGCATCTACATGAAGGGAAGTATGCAGTGGAGAACCCCAAGGTTCTGTTTTAGGCCTAGTACTCTTCAACATCTTCATCAATGACTTTGATGAGGGGATAGATGGGGAACTCATCAAATTTGCAGATGACACCAAGCTAGCAGGAATAGCCAACACTCCAGAAAATAGGCTTAAGATACAGAAGGATCTTGACAGAATAGAACATTGGACACTAACAAAATGACATTCAATGGTGAAAAAAGTAAGGTTCTACAAGAAAAACAAAATGCACAGGTACAGTATATGTGGTATCTCGCTCAATAGTAGTAACTGTGAGAGGGATCTTGGAATCCTAGTGGACAACCATTTAAATATGAGCCAGCAATGTGCAGCAGCTGCCAAAAAAGCCAACACAGTTCTAGGCTGCATAAACAGAGAGATAGAATCAAGATTACATGAAGTGTTAAAACCACTTTATAATGCCTTGGTAAGGTCACACTTGGAATACTGCATTCAGTTTTGGTCGCCATGATGTAAAAAAGATGTGGAGACTCTAGAAAGAGTGCAGAGAAGAGCAACAAAGATGATTAGGGGACTGAAGACTAAAACATATGAAGAATGGTTGCAGGAACTGGATATGTCTAGTTTAATGAATAGAAGGACTAGGAGTGACATGATAGCAGTGTTTGAATGTCTTGCCAAAGAAGAAGAGAGAGTCAAGCTATTCTCCAAAGCACCTGAGGGTAGGACAAGAAGCAATGGGTGGGAACTAATCAAGGAGAGAAGCAATTTAGAACTAAGGAGAAATTTCCTGACAGAACAATTAATCAGTGGAACAACTTGCCTCCAGAAGTTGTGAATGCTCCAACACTGGAAGTTTTTAAGAAGATATTGGATAACCATTTATCTGAAGTGGTATAGGGTTTCCTGCCTAGGCAGGGACTAGAAGACCTCCAAGGTCCCTTCCAACTCTGTTATTCTATTTCTATTGTTTATTATTTTCTTATTCAGGGAAATTTTTTAAATGGAATGACATCCAATCCAAAACGGAGTTCCACAACATTAGGGTATGAACAATTCTGAGATTCAGCATCCACAAATCTCCATTGCTGGATTCTGAGATCAATACAAGAATATCATGTCAGAATAGAAAAAGTCCTTACTCAATGCAGTACCACTCACCATGCCCTTTGGCTGTAAAAACATGGTTAAACAGGCAAGGCTGCATTTATGGAATTCAGTTTACTGATGTAAAATCAAGATTGCTTTGACAAGGTTTTAAAGGCTTCAAAATAAGTATGTTTGATATGTTGCAATACTGCAAGCATCAGAATAAGTAAGCATCAAGATTAATATTTTTTTGGAAAACCTTTACCAGTTCACATTGCTTCATTCTTTTTAAGTTCAGTGTTTTGCTATTAGTTTTCCTTGTTTTCTTTTCCTTGTTGAGTAATGTGTGTATCATCTGGCTTCTATAATAGGAGGCAGTGCAGGCAGTGCGATGTCTGTAGCTGTAAAAGCTGCCAAGCAACTAAAAGAAGGTCAACGCTGTGTTGTCCTCTTACCTGACTCTGTGAGGAACTACATGTAAGAGAACATTTTCGTTTCTTTATGACACATTCATTGGAATGTGAAAGGGATCCTGTTGATTAAACTGCCTGCCAAAAGAGTGCCTACAGATCCTCCCTTTGCTGAATTCTACCCTCTTCCTGAAACTTCACACTTCTGAGAAAGGGATTGGATCCTTTCCTTCCTTTCTTCAAAGTGCCCCATGACTCTTTATACATGGAGAAAGGGATTATTCCCCCTTTCTCTTTGCACAGAGAGGCATGAAGGGATCTAATTGCATTAGGCAGGATGTGGATCTTCTGGGAGAGGAAGAACCTCTGCTTCGCCTTAAGGAGAGGACTTGCAAGCTGCTTTCTACCAGCATTCCTTTTAATTTTAAGGATAGCTTAGAGAAAGGTGCAATATTAGCAGCTGTTTCTCATTCTAAAATATGAAAAAACCGCTGATATCAAGGTTTCTATATCATCAATAGATTATGGAAAGATTGGATTTGCTGGTAGATCTCTAGGATTTTCAGTAAGGTTTTCTAATTCCTAATACTATTACTAATAGCAAATGTACCCAAAGTTTTGCTTTAAAACATCTGCTTTATAGTATTTCAGAGGTTGGTTTGTAACTGTACCAATGATGTCTTAGTAAAGGAGGTATTTGACTTCATTCTACCTCTTTCCTTGACAAATACTGTTTGTAGCTGAATCGTATTAAACAAAGCCAACCCAAAACACTGTGTTGTGGGCTAAAGCCATCCAGAGTTAGTTGGAAGATGGATGACTATATAAGTATCTTAAATAAATAAATAAAACAGAAAAACAGTGTTTGTTCAAGACAAATGCATTAAATCCAGAAGTGCCCTCTTGTTACAAGTAAAAATAAAATAATGCATAAAGCAAGTAACTCTCTCCTGCCTTTTCATCACATCCCCAATTAGCTGACTGATGCATTTTATTTTATTTTATTTTATTTTATTTCATTTCATTTCATTTCATTTCATTTCATTATTTTATTTATTGGCTGACCATCTTATCACAGGGTAACCCTGTGTGGATTACAATATCAAAGTTGCCTAACAGTAAGGCCAGCTATTATTTTATACAAGTTTTCAACTTTATCACCAACTTTTAAATCCATTCCACAGTTGCCTCCAAAAATGCCTTCTATCTTGTTCCTCCCCCACCCCAACTATAGTTAATTTGCTGATTGGAACCCAATTTTAAAGATTATTGTAGCTTAAAGATTTAAAATGTAGTTTTATAGATTGGTTCAGTAATATATGCAGCGATATCAGCAAAGAAGCATCAAAAGAAGCCAAGATGACAAGATGCAAGCCTATGCTCCTTTGTAGCAGTGATGACATCACACACATGTACAAAAGGAGCAAGGCTTAGATTGTGATGCCAGGTTCCTGTTTTGATCCCCTGAATTAGGACACCTCAAAATTTAACACAATACCTTCATTTTCTTTTCATTGTTTCCAGGTCTAAGTTTTTGAATGACAAGTGGATGGCCCAGAATGGATTTCTAAAAGATGTTCAGGAACATTATCCTTGGTAAATTCAAAGTACTTGACCTGTTTTGATACTTCACCTGTTTTCCCACCACCATCACCCAATATAGGCCTATATTAAATGGCTTTTATTTGCAGCACAGTGGAAATACGACTGACCTTCCCAGTCCTTCAATATTCATTCTGTGCCAATGAGGAGATGGCATCTGCCAACAGAAAGACTCCATAATCCTTAGGGAAAAATTAAACTGTAAAGGAAGAAATCAAATAGGGAGATTTCAACTGTTATATTTTTAAAAATCCCCAGTTACACAGAGAGGTGTTAAGCATTCCTTCACGGCGTGTGAATGGGAATCAATTAAATACAGTTAATTTATGAAGACTTCTTCCAGTTTGGGTATTGTTCATGAAACTTGTTGCCATTATTTGGGAGAAGTGGCATCCAGGCTACATGGATAATTGAGATCTTTTCCTATTTGCATTGCGATTCCAAGTTTTCATGTGTGACTTGCCTTGTATACTTGTAGTAAACTATGTGGGTTTACGTGTGTGTTTTAATTAGCAATCGTTACAGTGATGAATGCTTTATATTCTTATAAAGAGGCACACTTTGAAAGGAAAAACAGGAATTATCTTTACAGAAAGTGGCTGGCTAAGGACAAATCTTTTATCTTGTTTCTAAATTAGAGCGGTATACAAATTAAATAAATAAATCAAATAAATAAATCAAATAAATAAATAAATAAATAAATAAATAAATAAATAAATAAATCCTTTATATCTATCTCAATCTTCTTTCATTTAAGATGTGTACATAGAACAATAATCAAGGAAGACCAGAACAGATTTTAACTGCAGAGCAGTAGCAATATATACTATTCTTTTTTTTCTGACAGGTGGTGGAATATTAAAGTCCAGAAGCTGAATCTTTCTGCTCCTCTGATTCTTCTCTCAGATGTGAACTGTCAAAAAGCAGTTGAAATCCTGCAAGAAAAGTCATGCAATCAAGCACCAGTTGTTGCAGAATCAGGGTAACTTTCTTTTTAGGGTGGGCACGGGCAACTGATGTTGGGAGGGGTGAGCCTTCATTTTTCCAAGGGTCCATTTTAAAAGTTCTTTTAGAACTTTATGGAGCAAAATAACCATTACATCCTGAAAAAGTTCAATGTAATCATTTAACAACTTCTGGGGAAGCAAAAGTAAAAAAAAAAAAAGTACCACCAAATGGCCTCCCGTGGTTGGGAGGGGCAGATATGGCGGAAGTAGGGGGCCACATCGTGTGGTGGGGGCACGCACTCGCTATCTCCAAGCGGTGGCATGCCTCGGCCCCCATGACTCGTCTCGTTCCCCGGGCTGTCCAGAGTTGCAGAGCCCTGGCCTTAGGCTGATGTTGTGCAACGCCAGGTCCGTGGTTAATAAGGCCCCCCTCATTTGCAAGCTAATCCAAGAGGGGGGTGCGGACCTGGCGGGTATTACTGAAACCTGGTTGGGCCAAGAGGGGGGGGTTCCCCTTGTAGAGATGTGCCCGCCAGGTTTCCACGCATTCCATCAGCCAAGGGCCCAGGGCAGGGGTGGGGGGGTGGCGGTCATTATAAAGGAAAGTCTGGATCCGAGGGAGGCCACTGTACCTCAGATAGCCGGATGTGAGTCTCTCCTAGTGAAGTGGGGCCATGGGATGCAGGTGGGCTTGCTGATCACGTACCTGGCTCCCTGCCACGTGACAGCAGCCCTGCCTGAGCTTCTCAACGTTATTGCCGGGGTGGCGGTCGATACCCCCAGACTTTTGCCGTCTGTTGGTGAGGCGTCTGGGATGGCTCGGGAGTTTATGGCTTCCATGACAGCCATGGACCTGACACAATTAATTCTTGGCCCTACTCATGTGGGAGGACACACTCTGGACTTGGTTTTTGTCTCTGGTCAGTGGCTGAGTGGTCTGGATATAGGGGATATAGTTATCGAACCCCTGTCATGGACAGACCATTCTCTCCTGAGGCTGGACTTTTTGACTGCTGCACCCCACCGCAGGGAGGCGGAACCGACTAGGTGATTCCGCCCCAGGCGCCTGATGGACCCTGATAGGTTCCAGAGGGAGCTTGGGCCAGTTCCTGAAACTCTGGCTCACGACTCGACTGAAGACCTGGTGGCCGCCTGGGATAGGGTGGCCGCTGGTGCTTTAGACCGAGTCGTGCCTTTGCGGCCTCTGACCCGGCGCCGAGCCTGCCCGGCTCCTTGGTTTTCCGAGGAGCTGAGGGAGATGAAGTGCCGGAAAAGACGCCTAGAGAGTAGTTGGAGGGCTAGTCGCTCCGAATCCGACCGAACACTAATTAGGTCTCATATTAAGACTTATTTAGTGGCGATAAAAGCGGCAAAGTGTAATTACTTTTCCGCTCTTATTGCATCGGCAGATAATCACCCAGCCACCTTATTTAGGGTGACTCGCTCCCTCCTACATCAGGGAGCGTGGGAGGACCCC
This sequence comes from Ptyas mucosa, assembly GCA_012654045.1. NCBI lineage: Eukaryota > Metazoa > Chordata > Lepidosauria > Squamata > Colubridae > Ptyas > Ptyas mucosa. The sequence continues at coordinate 36,001,758 of WNWU01000016.1, read as the reverse complement.
TTGCAAGGGCAGGCTGAGGATTTTGCACAGTATCTGCACGATAAAATCACTCAGATTCGGGAAGGCTTGGACTCTGACTGGGTAGATCCCGGCGGGATGACTGAGGCTGGTCTTGAGAATGTTATCTGGGATGAGTTCGACCCTGTGACTCCTGAGGACGTGGACAGGATCCTGGGGAGGTTAAACGCAACCACATGTTTATTGGACCCGTGTCCCTCCTGGCTGGTACTGGCCACCCGGGAGGTAACACGAGGCTGGCTCCAGAGGATTATAAATGCTTCTTTGAGAGAGGGTTTCTTGCCTCCCACCTTGAAAGAGGCAGTGGTGAGGCCCCTCCTCAAGAAGCCTTCCCTGGACCCGGCTGTTTTGGCAAACTACTGTCTGGTCTCCAACCTTCGCTTTATTGCGAAGGTTGTTGAGAGTGTGGTTGCGCGCCAGCTCCCACAGTACCTGGATGAAACCGTCTATCTAGATCCGTGCCAGTCCGGCTTCAGGCCTGAGTACAGCACGGAGACGGCATTGGTCGCATTGGTGGATGATCTCTGGAGGGCCCGGGACAGGGGTTGTTCCTCTGTTCTGGTCCTGTTAGATCTCTCAGCGGCTTTTGATACCATCGACCATGGTATCATGCTGCACCAGTTGGGGGGATTAGGGGTGGGAGGCACCGTGCTGCGGTGGTTCTCCTCCTATCTCTCTGACCGGTTGCAGTCTGTGTTGGCAGGGGGGCAGAAGTCGACCTCGAGGCGCCTTGCTTGCGGGGTGCCGCAAGGGTCGGTCCTCTCGCCGCTCCTGTTCAACATTTATGTGAAGCCGCTGGGTGAGATCATCCGTGGTTTTGGGGTGCGATGTCATCTGTACGCTGATGATACTCAGCTGTACATTTCCACCCCAGACCACCCCAATGATGCCCTCGAAGTGATGTCCCAGTGCCTGGAGGCCGTGCGGGTCTGGATGGGGGGAACAGGCTTCGACTCAACCCTTCCAAGACCGAGTGGCTGTGGATACCAGTGTCACGATATAGCCAGCTGGTGCCATCGCTGGCTATTGGGGGTGAGTTATTGGCCCCTACAGAGGGAGCTCGCAACTTGGGCGTCCTCCTGGACACACGGCTGTCTTTAGAAGAGCATATGACGGCCGTGGCCAGGAGGGCTTTTTATCAGGTTCGCCTGATACGCCAGTTGCGCCCCTTTCTGGATCGGGACTCCTTATGCACGGTCACTCATGCCCTCGTTATATCTCGCCTGGACTACTGCAACGCTCTCTACATGGGGCTCCCCTTGAGGAGCACCCGGAGGCTCCAACTGGTTCAGAATGTGGCCGCGCGGGTGATTATGGGAGCGACGGGGCGCTCCCATGTAACGCCTCTCCTGCACGAGCTGCATTGGCTCCCGTTGGTCTTCCGGGTGCGCTTTAAGGTATTGGTTCTCACCTTTAAAGCGCTCCATGGCTTAGGGCCAGGGTACTTACGAGACCGCCTGCTGCTACCGATAACCTCCCACCGGCCAATACGCTCTCACAAAGAGGGCCTCCTCAGGGTGCCGTCAGTCAAGCAATGTCGGCTGGCGGCCCCCAGGGGGAGAGCCTTCTCTGTGGGGGCACCCGCCCTATGGAATGAGCTACCTCCTGGAATAAGACTGATCCCGGACCTTTGTACCTTCCGCAAAGCCTTGAAGACTTACTTATTCTAGCAAGCCGGCCTAGCTTAAATGGTTTTAAATCGGGATTTTGAATTTTATAGACTTGGGGTTTTAAATTGGGAGGCCGATTGATTTAATATCTTTTAATTTATCTTAATTTTTGTATTGTATGTATTTTAATTCTGGCTGTTCACCGCCCTGAGTCCCTTCTGGGAGAAGGGCGGGATACAAATTAAATTATTATTATTATTATTATTATTATTATTATTATTATTATTATTAATGCCAATAGTGCAATGGTTTTTTTGGGGTGGGGGCTACCAGCTGGGGGCTAGGAGTTATCCACTTCTGCCTTGTTTCAGCAGTCACTTCCCTTCAAGATAATATTTCATAAAAGTTTATGCCTAAAGCAGTAAAGGGTTGCCCATTATTCCCTTAAGAGGATCCTTAAATAGATACTAAGAATGCTAGACTCAATATGGACTCAGTCCCTACACATGGAGAATTTGGTAGGATTCCATTTTGTCTTCTTCCATGTCTGAATGTAAAAAAATATATGTTTGTTTTCTTGAAGCGTCATCTTGGGAATTGTAACTATTACCAACATCCTCTCCTTGATCCTGGCAGGAGATGCACAGTTCTCAGACCCAGTCATAAAAGTCACTTATCAACAATTTTCAAAGGTAAATACCTTTAATATCTTTACCTTGTTGAAAAATTCATAACGCATCAATGATTGCATCATCCATAAAAGTGTCTAATGAACGGGACAAGGAAGAGGCAGAACTTATGGATATAGTTTGAGAGCCAAAGAGGTTATGTGAGAGAAAGGGCTTTACCTCATAAGTAATGAGCTCTGGTGGCTCAGTAGACTAAGGCAGTGATTAACATCCACTTACATCTGCTGCCTGCAATTACTGCAAGTTCAAATCCCACCAGGCTCAAGGTTGACTCAGCCTTCCATCCTTTCTAAGGTAGGTAAATTGAGGACCCAGTTTGTGGGGGCAATAAGCTGACTTTGTAAATATACAAAAGTATGAAGGCTATTGCTTAACACATTGTAAGCCGCCCTGAGTCTCCGGAGAAGGGCGGCATATAAATCAAATTAAATAAATAAATAAAATAAATAAATAAATAATGTGATATATCACTAAGTCCTTGTGGCCTTTATCTTGTATTTATGGTGCTTTGCTTATCAAATAATAATAATAATAATAATAATAATAACAACAACAACAACAACAACAACAACTTTATTGGCATTGTACCTGTATACACAGTATACCCATACAACGAAATTCACTGAATACCCAAAGACCAGGTCCAACAGACATAACAATCCCCAAACACCCCCCCCACCCACCACAATTCCCCATCCCTAAACCACCCAAACATCCACACAACAGACCAAGTAATACTGTCCAACAGCTCACTGATGGTGGCCCTTTAGTTCATTGTTGAATGCAATTATAGCTCTGGGATAAAAACTACTCAGAAAACGTGTGGTCCGAGTTTTAATTGTTCTGTATCTTCTGCCAGAAGGCAACAATCCAAAAAGGTGTTGGAATGCAGTCCAAATGCATTAACCTCAGGATTTGTATGCTAGTCAGGTTGGTGACTGATCAATGCCTGATGTATATCATAGCTAGTATATCCCAGTAGTCTATTAACTAAAGAAAGGGGCACGAGCTCTTTCTTCTCACATGTTCAAGCCACACCTCTGTATACTGTAGCAGGTCACCTGAGCTCACCATTTTTAAAATAGGTGATGATGCAGGTTTTTCTACCTGTAGTTGTTAAATCCTCTCAGTTTACAGGAAAAAATTGGTTTTGGTGTTCAAGAATTATTAACTTAAGAGTGAACAAAGATTACAAAATATTACTGTAAATTTCAAGTGAGGCAAGGGCAAGGGGAAAGGAATGGGGTGTCTCATCTATTGCATAAAGGCACTTTTCACATATCAGTAGGAAGACAAAGTTACAGCTCTTTTCTTGAGATTTCTCAAAATAACATATTCTCTGGATGCAAAAAAAGACTTTCACGCCTATTATTCCTTGACTTGATGGATTTTTAAGTTGGTTCATACTGACATGAAAGAATTATGAATATAGAGTACAGTACACTGAGTTTTAAAAATGCTTTTATTAACTGAATACAAAAAGAGCAAGCAGAAAAATACATACAGTTATGAAGGAAGAAATAAAACTTTAAGGTATAAACCTAGTTGAGTAAACATGTGCAAATATTGTTGAGGTACCTGAGTTTAGGGACACAGAGAACACACTTATGAGTACATAGGATGTAAATTAGATTTCAAGACAGGATCTTTCCTTGGTTTTGAGAATTTCATCACCAGAGCTTCATATAAATTGGGTCCTCCATGCTGTAAACTTATTTGCACCATTTCCCCCCTTTCTCGGGAGACTAGGGAAGTGATAGGTGTTGCTACTGCATAGGGACTCCGATTCCCTATGTAAGATTTAGTTTATAACAGGACAATATGTGGGAGGAATTTTGAATGGTGAACTTAATCTTGGGCTCCTAGTAACCATTTGATTCACTTGATTATTTGGAATGCACAGATTACTCTGGATGACACCCTGGGAAAGCTTTCACGTGTCCTGGAAAATGAACAATTTGCTGTTATAGTGCATGAAGTCCAGCAATGTAAGTACCAAGGGAGGGAGTTTATATGGCACTGAGGATTTTCAGTCAGTATTCTGGGTTCATTCTCACACCACCCTCAGCATGAACATGCCCCAGTAACCATTTTTATATGATGTGTCTTTATGATGTTGACCTTGTCTCATCCCCAGGCCATATCTAAGACACTTTAAGATTGTTTTTAGCTCTTTCATGCTTGAATTATTGTTTTCTTTCTTCTCTTGACACACCTTGGGCTATGGATATGATCTCGCATGTTTCACTGCTGGTGTGGCCAACAATATAGTCAAATACGGGATCTCCTTGGTATCAAGGGGCCATTTTATGCTACTGCAAGCATGCACTCTTCAGACATGCACCCAGATTCTAAAATAGCCCTTCATTATTACTTTGGATTGGATTGCAAGAAAGAAACCAGACTCCTGGCTTTCCTTAGTGCCTCTGCCTATTGACCTGTGCTTTCTGAAGTCCCTGTCTTGTCTTATGTGGACCTCTTTATGTGCACAGGTTTAATGCTTTTTGTGGGGGGGGGAGGGGAATCATCTGGATTTTCCAGCCCAGATATCTATCCCTGTGATAATCATGGTAATGATCACCTTAACAGCAATGTCTGTCCCTAATGGTCAGTGATCTGGAGATGAGGGAAGAAATTGAGCTTTCCATTCCAAACCTTTTGTGTCCCTTGTAGCACAAAAAGATATGATAAACGATAGGCTTCTTCCCTTCCCCCAATCTGGCAGGAAATAGGGTGAGGTCTGAGGGGCTACATGGAATCAATGAGACATATTCATCTGTATGTTTTCAGTCAGAAATTAGTCTTAAAATAAGAGTATACCGTTGGATGCTTTCTTTCATTCCTCTTTCTTTTCCAGACAATGCAAAGGGGTCTTCCTTGATGAAACAGATGGTATTTGGTGTGGCCACAGCTGTTGATCTGCTCAGTTTTATCACACCAAAGAACAAACCTCAAGATCTAAATGCATCACTCACATCTGTTTATGAGAGGACTTTTCTAGAATCAGGAAAAAATAACTATGATGTTTAACTTAATGGTTTACAATATGGCAGGGGTGTCTGCAGGGTGGTCAAAAAAGTTAAGATGGTAACTGCAATGGCGTGACACACATAAACTCCAAGAGGAGTTTCAATCACCCCATCATGGCTGCCATATTGATTTCTTTACTGTATCCTGCTGACACCCTTGCAATATAGGATGTTTTTTATATATAATTGTGCCTAGTAGTTCTTGGTCTACTTGATGTCCCTCTGAATAACAATTTTGCCAATAATCTGAGATTAAGATTTCTGTTGACATTTTTTTGTATGTTAACTTTGATTGATAAATACATTTCAAAATCTGTTGGCAGAAGAATAAAGTAAAAGTACCTGAATAACACCCAGAACATTGACAAAGAAGGGGCCTGAAGTGCTGGCAGTAAGAGGAATGTGTGTCAGATTTTTTTTTCTCCAGAGGAAAAAATATCTTACATATATGGACTGACTACAAGTTGTATCTGTTAATACTGATCAATGCAACTTTAATCTTTTAAATCATTTTTCAGTAAGAAAGGTTTCTAGGTTGAGAAAATTATATCCATTTCCTCTTGGTTTCAGTGGACTGGGAGAAATGCAACTGAAGATAAGAATTTGAGGAAATTTGAAAGCCTTTTTACAGTGTCAAAATATAAATACTTCTGCCATTAACTTTTCTATTTAAATTATCGTTTTAATCACTGGAAACTAATCATTGCATACAGAATATAGGTAGTCTTTGACTTATGACCACAATTGAGCTCAAAATTTCTGTTGCTAAGCAAGTCAGTTGTCAAGTGATCCCCCCCCATTTTATGATCTTCCTTGCCACTTTTGTTAGGTGAATCACTGCAATTTTAAATGGTTATTAAATGAATCTGGCTTCCCCATTGACTTGGCTTGTTAGAAGGTCAGAAAAGCTGATCACTTGACCCCAGGACACTACAACTGTAGTGCCAGTGCTAAGCATCTGAATTTTGATCACTTGGCCATGGGAGATGCTGCAACAGTTGTGTGAAAAATGGTCACAAGTCACATTTTACCGTTGTTGTAATGGTCTTCAAACAGTCATTAAACAAGTGGTTGGAAGTTGAGGACTAGCTGTAGTGCAAGCCTATATAATTTTATGAAAAGAGGACAATAGGAGTAAAAAAAAGAGAGCCTTGCCTGAAGTAACATAGAATACAGGTGGAAAAGATATTAGTATTAATCATAAATAACATGATAATCAATTGTACAGTCAGTGAAGCTTCTCCAAATTGAATTCTACTTTCGCAGTTGTATTTTTCCTATTGATTGGTTAGCACTATCTTCAAAATTTTGTTCCTGAATAAGGTGGGATGGGGGTGAGGGTAGGTTAGATTTAGATATACAGTGAATATTGCAAAAATGTCCATAATTTTATTTTATTTTTTTAAGAAAGGCAAATTGTTAAAGAAATATTGGCTTTAGTACTGGGGGAATTGTTTAAATTTACCTCACGGGGCTAATAATTTGATTAATTATCAATTATTAATTATTAAGGGCCTGAGTGGCGCAGTAGACTAAGGCACTGATTAACATTCAGCTGACTACAATTACTGCAAGTTCTAATCTCACCAGGCTCAAGATTGACTCAGCCTTCCATCCTTTCTAAGGTAGGTGAAATGAGGACCCAGATTGTGGGGGCAATAAGCTGACTTTGTATAAATATACAAAAGTATGAAAGCTATTGCTTAACGCATTGTAAGCCGCCCTGAGTCTCCGGAGAAGGGCGGCATATAAATCAATTTTTTTTAAAAAATTCACCAATTATGGTCAGATAATATTCCCAATTCCTTGATTATATTAATTATTGTCTTAGAGCAGCCTTTCTCAACTGATGTTTCACAGACCCCTTCAGCTTTCTGAATAATTTTTTTTAAAATTTAATTTATATGCTGCCCTTCTCCGGAGACTCAGGGCGGCTTACAATGCGCTAAGCAATAGCCTTCATACTTTTGTATATTTATACAAAGTCAGCTTATTGCCCCCACAAACTGGGTCCTCAATGTACCTACCTTAGAAAGAATGGAAGGCTGAGTCAACCTTGAGCCTTGGTGAGATTCGAACCTGCAATAATTGCAGGCAGCTGATGTTAATAACAGGGTGCTTTAGACCACTGTACTATCCAAGGCTCTTGGATTCAGGAATAATTGCCTCAAGCTAGACTTTATTTCCCTGCCTCCCTTTTTGTATATTTGTTTTGTCAAAGATCATGATTGAAAAGGTTTTTTTAATGTTGCATTCTGTGTGAAGTTAGCTCTTAATAACATGTTTGTTATTCCCTGAATTTTAATGTAATGCAGAAGCTATTAAACACAGAGAAATCGACAGAGAGGTCACTCTACTCAAAATATCTTGTATATATGACTTGTCCAGGAGTTCCTGTCAAGAACTAGATCCATTTCTTCAGCAATGTTTCTGTGATTTGCAACTGAATAAAAAAAAGCATATTAAAAAACAAGGGGAAAGCATATTCTTTATGGTGAGAGATAACGTAAAGCTAACACCTGGGATTTGGGAATAATGCTTGCTGTTATTGTTGTTATGTGTAATCATTAAACTGCCAACAAAGAAATAGACAAAAGAAAAACTGCAGCATATCCATAATGCAAATTTTAAAAGGGTAGCAATTGCACTGCAACGTAGTCATGCACATTTCATCATTCTTCCCACCTGTGAGGAAGGTACCCAATAAAATGGATAAATATGCTCAAAATTAATACTGACATTCTAAGTAAAATTCATTTTTACCATATTTATTCTTTCCCTAATCTCATAATAAGCATTATCCATCTATTTATATCAAAGCCAAATGATATCAGATTAAATATTTACATCAAAGTTCTTTATTTTCCTAGGAGTAATTATTACACTATATTTAAATCAATTAATACAATAAAGACCCCCTCCACCCACTTTTCACACACACACACACACACACACACAAAACCTGGTCATTGTTCATTTTCAATGTATTTTCTTACTATGGACTAGAAATGTAACTTGAAAATGGTTCAAGTTTCAACCTGGGTTGAGTTAGAGCAGAACAATTGACAACTCTAACCCGAAATAATGACAATTCAAGGCGTTTGTAATTAAGTCCTAAACAATCTTTTCCTGAGGGCTATCTGAATTCAGCCGATTTAGTAAATTTAATTACCATATATACTCAAGTATAAGCCGAGTTTTTCAGCACATTTTTTATGCTAAAAAAGCCCCCCTCGGCTTATACTTGAGTGAGGAAAAAATGCCTTTTTTTCCTGCAACCATTTTGATTACAGGGAGACTTGCTAAAGGTAAAATGGGTCATGGGGAGAGTCCACTAATCCAATTAGTGCCATGTAAATTCTGGAATCCCCAAAGACCTTTCCCATTGTATTTATTAAACAAATTTATATAGCTATCCAACTCATATACAATACTTTTAAAGTTATTGTTGATACCATATTGTTTTTGTTGATCCTCTTTTCCACTTACAGAGTTAGTTTACTGTTTTTCTTTGAAATCAAAGACATTTAACTTACTGATGCCTCAATTAATGTAATTTTATTGGTATCTATTTTTATTTTGAAATTTACCAATAGCTGCTGCATTTTCCACCCTAGGCTTATACTTGAGTCAATAAGTTTTCCCAGTTTTTTGTGGTAAAATTAGGTGCCTCGGCTTATATTCAGGTCGGCTTATACTCAAGTATATACAGTAAGCTTTCCTATAACTTAACATGTTATAATATATTCATTTCATAATGAGTACTTTCCCTCTTAAGAACAAAATATGACTGGTTCATTTTAATACTACAGAAGTTCTTTAAAAATTGGGAACTTCACAGTATTATTTATATTTTAATCACTTAACAATTATTTATCTGCATATTACAAAAGGTCTCCTAAAGTAATATTACATGCATATTTCTGCTTTAGCCAAAGTCTGAATAATAAATCAAACTGGACTGCTTTGAAAGTCTTACGAAACTTTCACACCAATGTTTTGTTTCACTTCAAAATGTCTTCACCTGTCATCTATTTCAGAGAGCTGAATTGATTTATATCTAGTCACATTTTGTTTCATTGAAACTCAAGCAAAATTATTATTTTCCTATGAATCACAGCCAATCTCCAAACATTTTTGGATAGTACACTTACTCATTCGCAGGAATAATTGCCTCAAGCTAGACTTTATTTTCCCGCCTCCCTTTTTGTATTTTATGTGATCTTGTTTGTTGATTGTTTGTCTCTGTCAGTCTTGATTCAGCTGGGGTAAAGTACAGCAGCGAGAGCAATCTTTGGGGCCCCTGGGATGGCCTGTATTACACCTCTGCTCCTCAAACTGCACCGGCTACCAGTCTGCTTCCGTGTGCAGTTCAAGGTGTTGGTTATGATCTAGAAGCCATTAATGGCATAGGTCCAGGCTACCTGATAAACTGTCTCATCTAATAAGGACAAACCTGTTCTACTTGTGCTGGCAGAGGAGGCCTACTTTGGATCTCATCTGTCAAAGAACTCCGACTCTCAGGATCCAGAAAAAGAATCTTCTCTGCCATAGCACCCATCCTTTAAAGTATCTTACCCTCTAGGGCAGTATGGCTAACCTTTTTGCTGTCGCGTTCCAAAAACGAGGGGAGCGCGGGGGGGTCGCACACACGTGTGCCCACACCCATAATTCAATGTCCCCCCGCACATGTGCACTCGCTCCCCCCACTTTTGGCATGCAATGGCACGGTGGGCACAGTAGGCCCATTTTTCACCCTCCCCGGGCTCCAGAGGTTTTCCAGGAGCCTGGGGAGGGTGAAAACGGCCTTCCCCACCCTCTTGGAGGCCCTCAGGAGGCCAGAAATAGCCTATTTCCTGACTTTCAGTGGGCCCAGAAGGCCCAAAAATCAGATGGCTGGTGTGCACATGCACACTGCAGCTGAGCTAAGGCAACACTCGCGTGCCCACAGATATGGCTCCACGTGCCACCTGTGGCACGTGTGTCATAGGTTCACCATCACGGCTCTAGAGTAAGACCTGCTCCCAGCCCCCTATCCTTCCATAAGAGCCTAAAGATTGGAGTCTGTCAGTTAGCCAGAGATCCAATGGGGAGTTTCATGCTGGAGTAGCCCCATGATAGGCTGCAAATAAATTTAACAAATAAGTATAATACTAATGCACATCTGCCTATCCCTGGTCCTCAAGAAGGACTCAGTAGGTGAACAAAAATGTCATAAACCATAATATTAGGCAAATCATTTCCATCTTTTCTGAGAGAAAAGAATGGCATGGCTAAATTCATTTTCTGGTACCCAAAATAAATTTTAAGGTTGCTTGCATGAAACCGCTACATCATACTGAATGGAAATTGATCAAAGTATTGTTATGCTTATAATTTTTTCTAATTCTAAGAGGAAAAAATACATCATAGACACTTATTGACTTTGCATTTTAGTCAATAGGGTGCTGTTTGAAATTTCAGAAGACTGGAGCAAGGTTCAGTTTTGGTTCCAAAGTAAAGTACAATACGTTTTATGAAAAACAGTCCAAAGTACTCTTTCTGAAACATTTCTTTTTGCAAATTTACATGCTTATCTTATATTGCCTGTAACATGGGAGTCATTCCTGCATCTTTCTTGAAGAAACTGCAAGAACAAGAAACTTCTACTTCCCCTTGGCCAGCTCCAAGAAATGTGAATAAATATTTGTTCATACCACTACGCATAGCAAAATGTTCTGCTATACTTAAGAACAATCAGGGCTGTTGTCAAGTCAAAGTTAATACTGAAGCTTGCTAATGAAATTTGAGACTATTGGCAAGGGGAGAGGGAAGAAATTATTAGCACAATTGCTGAAAGCAATTTCAGTAATTTCAATTATTTTCCAATGTGCGCATACAAAACTCACTGACATCATTTACAGATTGCTCCATACAATGGCAGTGATCATATGATAACAGGTTTAACTTAAAAAGGCTTTTTATATGCTGTTTTTATGAAAACAAATGTAATAAGTTACAAAGGTTGTTTGTTGTATGCTATATGAATTATTCCTAGTTCAAAATTTAACTGGATGTCCTTCTGGGGTGTTTTTTTAAGTAAAATATAAATTATGCCCTATAATAATCAACACAGTTTTCAAACATTAGTGTTTTCTGATTCCGCTACAGATTTATTTTTTTCAATAGTTTTATTAAGAGTTACAGTAAACAGCTAAAACTAATACAAGAACTTAATACAAAAATACATGAAAAAATTAAAAAGTGAGGAAAAACTGGAAAAAACTTCCCCTAAAGGAAATAGTAAGAAAAAGAAAGTTCCCTTTTCATCCATAGCAAGCATATTCAACATTAATAATTTATCACTGTCTCTTAAAATAAAACCAAATACATTTTCATCCTCTACCTAACCTTGTTTTCTATAAACTCATCTCTAAATCTTTAGCTCTCCTTATTAATCAGCAAAGGTTCAGTAAAAATTAACAAATACCTTACATAAATATATAATTCTCCTTTCCATTTAGTTTAAATCTCCCTCATCCATCTCTTAACAATAAAACTTTGCAGAAAAAATTAAAAACTATTAAACATTACTAAAAACAATTCTTTTTTTAGATGTAAAAAAATAATAACATAAATGTTGCAAACTAAACTATTACACACTAACTCTTCGAAAAGAAAAATATTCAATCAAGATAACCACTAAGCACCACCATAGATAGCAACATTATTTAAATAATAAAATAAACTAATTTAGTGTTTTTTGCCTTCTTCCCCTTAACTATCTTTAAGTCCCAGAGATAAAATTCATCTCTCCTTTTGTTCTATCTTTGTATCTTCTCTCAAAATTCTTATAATCCTTATCCAAGCTATTTGTAAGTTCCATGAAGCAATTCCGGTAGAGCTCTTATACTTCATTTTAAAAGTATAGTCCATATAGGTATTTTGATATAGCTCAGAGCATGATGGAAGCCACAACTCCCAACTGATCACAAACAGCTACAAAAATGTCAATTTCTGAAGTATATTCACAAAAATCAGCTGTCCAGAGTACATATGGACAATCTCCGATCTGCAACCAAGCACCCAAATTATAGTCATATGACCATGGGGATATGTGCAGCCATCAGAATTCTGATACCAGGTCATAAGTGGCTTTTGGGGAGCTTGTTGTAACTTCAAACGGTCACTAAGAGACAAGTTATAAGTCAAGGCCTCTTTATATTAATGACAAGTAAGAAGAAACTATTGCAGTCATATTCTGTTTGTAAGCTTCCTAGAAATGTCTGATTGATCTCCATAGCAGAACACTAGAGTAAATTGGCTTTTGTCCTAATCCACCATAGCTCCTTTGTCCTTAAATGAAGAAATAAGAGTTAAAGCATCATGATGTTGGCATTCTGTTTCTTTTATCCCAGTGTGTACTCAGTGTGATATCTAGCTTTAAAGACTGCTTAAGATCTATCTCAGACAAAAGGTTTGCTGTGTACCTTTTCTTGTATAATTAGAATTTATCCTTGTTTTTTAAAAGAGTAGTTGAGGGAGATGGCAACTGTGCCACGGGAATGATACCGAGTCTTTCTTTATATGTGTAGCAAATGCACAAAGGAGCAGCTGTTCTAAACTTAAACAAAGCATAGGCAATAAATTGAGAACCTGCACCAGTGGTGGGTTTCAAATTTTTTTACTACCAGTCCTGTGGGTGTGGCTTGGTGGGTGTGGCATGGCATGGCTTGGTGGGGCATGGCATGTTATGACAGGGGAAGGATACTATAAAATCTCCATTCCCACCCCAATCCAGGGGAAGATTACTGCAAAATCCCAATTTCCTCCTGTTCAGCTGGGACTCGGGAGGCAGAGAATAAATGGGGGCGGGATCAGTCAGAATTTTTACTACTGGTTCTCCGAACTACTCAAAATTTCTGCTACCGGTTCTCCAGAACTGGTCAGAACCTGCTGAAACCCACCTCTGACCTGCACCAACAGGTAATAATTCAAATCCAGCTTTAACTCCCTGCAGTATTTGTTACAGTACAAAGATGAATTTGACAAGGGCAAACCATGATAAATGTCTAATCAACTTTAGTCCTAGTTATATGACAGCCTCTCAGTGCTTCCTCATTCATGCAGTGTTTTGTGATTATCTTCCTTCTGACCACAGTAGGAAAAGCAGAAAATAAAGCCCTAGGAGTTTAGCTATTAAAATCTAAGCTAGTTTGGCAGGTCTGCTTGCATTTTTGTCAACATTAAGAGACTGTAAGACTTTTTTCATCTCAACCCTTGGATGCCTTTCATTTCAATTCTATTATTCTCTATGTTCTATGGTTAGCAAGTGAGCCAGATGTTGCTTCTTAAATCCTGATGTAGGACAAGGCACAACAGAGCTAGCATTATAGCAACACAGGATAAAATTGGGGTTGCCAAAGTGTTCCAATAAAGCTTTACAAGTAACTCCCAAATCATAGCGCCCTTTCTTAATAGTTACCTGGCTTTTATTATCCTTAATTATTATGAAATTATCCATAAATTAACAGTTTATATATTTTTTTATTTCTCTCCTTATTTTGCAATTGCAGTATTTTGATCAGTAGGACCAGAATGATGTCAGAAATGCAGAATTTAAAAAGAGAAAACATTGATATGGCTTCAGATATGTAGTTTGAGATTTTTTTTCCACGAGTAACTGCAAAAATGAAGCAAAGAGATCCATAAATGAAAGACCTCACTTGTAGAACCAATGAAAAATAGCTACTATTTCTTATATAGGTGCTGTCTCCATTACGCATGGGCACTTAGTATCATGTTGTCAACACACCAAGATAGAACAACCAAAAGCTATATGTTACAGGAGCAATTACAAAATTATCACAATGCATGATAATTATTGGTTGTATTTACCTTGGGGCGCCGGGTGGGCATCAGTGGTGGGTTGCCTCCAGTTCGGACCGATTCGCAAGAACCAGTAGTAAAACCGGCAGGAGGCTCTGCCCACCGACCTCAACATCATCAGGGAGCTTCTGCATGGCCCCATTGCAAACCGGTAGTAAAGGTAAATACAACCCACCCCTGGTTGGCATGGCTGGGGTGGACATGGCTGGGCCAAGGTGGGAGTGGTCACACACACACCCCAAGCTCCATTTTTGCTGGCAGAGGGCTGCAGGAGGCCGTCCTGGCCGAAGACAGACCCTCAGAGGGTCTTGTGTGGCCCTCCTGAGCTCCATTTTCACTGGCAGAGGCACCGTTGGCCAGTCCTTTGCAGGATAGTCCCGTGGGCCAGATCTAAGCACCCCGTGAGCTGGATTCGGCCTGCGGACCTTGAGTAAGACACCCCCGCTGTATTGCTCTAATAAGATCCTATGAAATAGTACTTGGGAAGTGAGTGAAGAATGTCTACTAATGAATAAACACCTTGTCTACAAACTGAGCAATATTATAGCATTACAAAGTCCATTTGATGTGACCTCAAATAAACTACTGAACCATAATAAATTGGCTCAGCTATCAGATCCAATGAACTTGAAAACAAGGTAAGTTGGAGATGATGCAAAGCCTTCGCGTTGAAGTGCCACAGAATTCTAAATTTCTTGCAGTGGAGGGTTGAAATTAGGCTGTGAGATTAATACAGTCTTAGCGTCTCAAGCTATATAAATGACAGCAGAAATCAGTTAGTGATGTTATGAAATAAACTAATATCTATTTACTTTGAGAGTTTAAACAAAAATACATGGATTCAGAAAAGTTTTAAAGAGGGAAAACTCAACTCTTAGCATATTACTTGTGAGAAATCTTGGAGAATTGACAATAAACCAGACTTCCTTATCAAAAAGAGTAAAAAGGAGGGTCCAGTTGGTCTTCCATCTGAGCCTAAGAAGACTGTCAAATGATCTATCTGTAGGCACTTTGTAAAGTATGTAGTAAATACCAGAAATCAGCATGAAATGAATATATGAAACACTTAGTGTGCGTAAGTGTGTAGGTATCTGGGTTATGTAATGTGTTTATATATATATTTATATATATACCGTATTTTTCGGAGTATGAGACGCACCTTCCCCCCCAAAAAAGTGGGTGCGTTTTATACTCCGAATGTAGCCCCACCCAGCTTCTCAAATGGAGGTTTCAGAGGCTGAAAAAAGCATCAGAAACGAAGCTTCAGAAAAGAAGCCCTCAAACAGACCTTCAGAGGATTCTGAAGCTCTGTTTCAGAGGCTTTCAGAGGCAGGAAAAAAAGTTTTTTCTGAAATGAAGTTTCAGAAGTTTCAGAGGCAGAAAAAAAAGCAAAAAAAAAAAAAAAAGCAAGACACAGAGCTCATAACCAAGGAACCTGTTGCTAAAATTCACCTCTGGGAACAGCTGATTGGGGATATTCTGGAGGCTGATCCACCTGCCAATTAGCTTTTTTCTTATTTTCCTCCCCAAAAACTAAAGTGCATCTTATACTCTGAAAAATACAATATGTGTGTGTGTGTGCGTGCGCGTATACACATATACACACACATAAAAATACAGAGACCAGTGTGTGTGTTTGTGTTTCTATCAAAGCACCTGGTCTACCCCCAATATGGGAGGGAGCATACTGCTTCCCTTTCGCCTTTCAGCTCCAATCTAGGAGCCGTCAAGCAGTCGCATTCACGACAAACCATTTTATAACAAATTTATATTTGCTGATAAATAGTCTCTCTTTATTTCTTTATCAGCAAATATAAATTTGATGTGTGTGTGTGTGTGTGTGTGTGTATACGTGTGTGTATATATGTATAAAACCAGCAGGAGGCTCCGCCCACTGACCTGGACATCATCAGAAGTGATCTGCGCATGCTCAGAAGAGCACGCGCGCAAGCGAAGCAAACGTGCGTGCCAGCATGATGCGAACCAGTAGTAAAGGTAAGTAGAACCCACCCCTGACATATACATATATATATACATACACATACACATAAAAACACAGAGAGACCAGTGTATACGTTTGGAGAGAGAGGGAGGGAGTGGGGGGAGAGAGAGAGAAAGAGAGAGAACTTTGCAATTCTTTTAGAATCATTTTAGCTGCATCTACCAGAAATACCACCATCTGTTGTCTGGGTTTTGAGATCATACTTAACCATGACTTAACATGGTTTATCAAAGCCCTCATTGGCTGGGCTTGCACAATTTGCTAAACCATAAACCACAGCATATGTATTACTCTTGTAGATCAGCACAAGCCTGGATCTCATTGAATAAGCTGCAGTTATGAATGGGTTGCATGGATGTGAAAATTCAATAGGGTTTACAAATTGTTTAGATTTAGAACAACTGTAATTGCTTTCCATACAACTCCCCTTCCCCCAGGCAACCACAGCAACAAAGTCTGATTAGATTGCAAGTCTGAGATGTGTTAAGAGATTAATTATTTAAATGGGATTGATAGGGTACATCACTGTTCATTTTCCTTGCACATCTTCCCCAATCATTGTTTAAGGTTTGTTAGTGTTTAAAACAAATATATCTCAGGAAATGGACTTTTGCATCTTAACAGCTTTAGATACTTCAAAACTGTTGTGTCGGCCACTGCTTCCTACATTTACGCAACTGCAGGCAACCTGCACAGTCAAAATGTATTACTTCATTCTGGTCTTTTAGCTCCTCCCAGCAACTCTTTTTAGAAGCTTCACTTTCTGGGTATCCATATAAATAGAGGTCTTTCTAGCTGGACTTGCACAGCTACTCAGGAAGAAAACTGTTGTGGAACAAACTTTGCCGCACAAATTACCTGAAGTTTACCAAGGTAATGTTAGCTTTCCTAGCACAATTAAAGATTTGGCTGAACTTTCCATTACTATTCTAAAAGAAAAATGAGAAATGCCAACAATTAATATTATGAATACTTTTTTCTTTTCTTTCTATTTACAAGCAAGAAAAAGGTTGAGGAAAAAACGATGTTGATGGTTCCACCCTCCCTTCCTCTGCAGAATAAAATCATCATTGTACATCACATTAGAACTGTTGAGCTGAAGGCTGTACAGAAATGTTTCAAATAAATTTAATGAACTTGTGCAGGAAGTACAAGTTGAATAGGCATGTGATCAATTCCAATTGTGCTTGCCAGCCCTCTCCCCTCTCTATCTTGGCTGTGTACATTTACTTGGGAAAATATTCCATTTAGATCATTGGGTTTTACATAAGATTATATAATTACAGTGAGTAGATTTAAATGCAACCTGCTATGTAAGTGATCTTGACATCAGTGAGAGAAAATGCTATATAAAGTAATGAAATTCTTTCAGTGTAGATTCATCAGTAGTATACTGTATGTATTAAAATCTTAATAAACTGAATCTTTTTGTTTTGATATAGAATGATCAATCTTGAATTTACCTTTTGCCTTCTGGTGGGCTGCTGCTTTTTCCAAAACATCAACTGTAAGCATATAAAACCAGACTGTTCTGCTGTAAGCTGCCTAGCCTGTCCTAAACATCACAAAGCTGTGACTGTCAAACATGAATGCTGTCCTCGTTGCATCCCTCAGTGTTTGTGTCCTGCCTTTCTGGTGGATGAATGCCTTAACCAAAGCTATAAAGATAAGATTCTTCTCTTGGAACAATCTGTGTATACTGACTCTGGTACCAGGGTGTGTACATGTAAATCAGTTCAGAACATCATATGCCATTCAATTTGCCCCCAAATTCCATCAGAATGCAAGCATATAAAAAGACCTTCGGTTGGTTGTCCGTTCTGTGCTTGAACCACAGGAAATTATGATGGGATACTTGCTCATAATACCATTACTGAAAAATGTAAGATTTGTAAGTGTCTACCAGAAGATGGAAAGTTGCGGTACATTGTCAAATGTTAGGTAAACATTTGAGCACAGTAAGTATAATCTCAGAATATTTAGGCATATTGATATTCATGTACTGAATTAATAAACTTGATCTCTTGAAAACTGCTGTATTTTGTGTAAGTCTTCCATTACCCTTCAAATATATTGGATTTCAACTCCCATAATCCATCCTTGCCAGAGTAATATATTCAAGAGTATCATATTAGGAAGACTTCTCTTCACTACAGTCAGCATTTTTTTTTCTACATAGCTGGAGAAATTAAAAGACCTTTCTATTAGCATTCCTAAGTAAACCCAGCTCTGTTAATAAAAAGACCAGCTTGCACCGTGATACAAGGTCCAGACTTTGTCCAGATACCTGTTGGATGCTGTTCGCAGTACAGAAAGCAGCATAAATCCACCTAAAACCATCCGGTGATGAAATAACTCATCATGGTGACAGAGAATAAAACTGGGATTTATATGTTCCAATGAAACTGCACCTTCACCTAAAAAAACAAAGGCTTAGAGGTTCATGTGAGAAATGTTAGAAAAACACAGGATGAGAGATTTTAAGTACAGGTTTTCAATTCAGTTAGCAGGAAAATCTATGATAGGAAACCCTGGTACAGTCTTTTTCTAGATGCCATGCTGTATTCTCCACAAGTTCAAAATGGGAGTGTCACTTTATTGAGCACAGAACAGGAAGATGTTAGACACAGTTGAATATTTTATTTGTTATTTCTCTGCAGGACAAAAATTGGTGCATTAAAATAGGTAGAAAGAGGAGTATTATTGTAAATTTAAAAATAAATTAGGAATTAGTATATTATGTATGTTATAATTTTAATCAGTTTGATGAAACAATTCTAGCACTAAGCCAAACCCAGCCAAACTCTGTTATACCTTATTATAAAGTATCCAGTGTGAGTACAACTGGAAGCAATTGTAATTTATAAAGAATTTTAAAAAAAATTGTATCAAGTGTTATCAGAATTGTATCAATTGTACCAATGTTAATGCTGATTTGTGTTTTTATTGTATAAAAGAATTCCAGGCATACATTTCTAGGTGCTTAATTCACCATTTTTTCACATTGAAAAAATTACCGAAATTCCAATGAGATTTGAGATCTCAAATTCTCTTGTCCTTTTGAATGCCAATTGATAGCATTTTTGTTTATAAAATGTGTGTGTGCATACACACACACATAGGGTAGCTATTTTGCACAATTTTTTGTTCTTTGAGAGCGGTGGCATGTGGTGCTTTTTAGATACAAGAAAATGTTTTTGAAATAAAGATGAACAAACCTCTTTTTATTTCCTGAAATACTGAGGGGACAGCCTGAAAACCTGACAACAATTTAAACATGTGGGCTACATAAAAATCGGTTCTGTAATAAATGACATCATCTTACCCCTTCCCTATATTAATATATAATGATTTAGAAGTTAACTGTTAACAATATTCAACCAAAAAGGTGAGACTTTTTGAATTTCCAAGGCATCATCTCTTATGATCAAGGGCCTCGTTTTCTGAAAAATGGTCTTGACTGTTGTCTACTAGTATTAACAGCTACTAAATGCCTTCAGGATCAAGAGAGGGATAGAATACAGGTAATCCTCGACTTACAATGGTTTAGTGACCATTCAAAGTTACAACGCACTGAAAAAAAGGACTTATTAGTTACTTTTCACATGACTGTTACAACATATCTATGGTCACATGATCAAAATTCAGATGCTTGACAACTGATTCATATTTATGATGGTTGCAGTGTCCTGGAGTCATGTGATCACCTTTTGCAACCTTCTGAGAAGCAAAGTCAACGGGGAAGCTAGATTCACTTAACAACTGTGTCACTAACTTAACAACTGTAGTGATTCACTTAATAACTGTGGCAAGAAAGGTCACAAAATAGAGCAAAACTTCATTTAACAGATGTTTCATTCAGCAACAGAAATTTTGGCCTCAGTTGTGGTTGTGAGCCAAGAATTATCTGTACTGGAGTTGAGGTGACGTGGGCTGATTCAGCTTGGCCTTTCTTGCATTTCTTTAGCTCATACAGTAAGTTCATAACGTAGAATTATGTGAGAGGGAATAAATATGGTTCTTTCCCTCTTTTATTTGATTCAGAGGAAGATTACAAATTGTGCTGGCTTGATGGAACTGCATTTTTCTATTTTTGTTTTTACTTTAATCACCCAATAGTATTCAGTTATTTGATACTTGTTATGGTGCATGTGGTGCATGTGACACATCAAATAAAAAGAAAAAAGAGAAGTCTCTGCATAAGACTCTTCTATCAGTGAGTCGTACATATTTTAACATTTTTAACATCCTAGTAAAGTGATCCTTATAAATTGGTCAGAACAGGAAAACTGGCCTAGCTTGATTTTGCAAACATTTCATGGAATGAAAACAATTGTCATGAACTATTCTCCACAGATCCCCTTTATAGTTATAGTGGCCCATTCAACGTTTTCCCATATATTTAAATAAATAAATAAATAAATAAATAAATAAATAAATAAATAAATAAATAAAATGGTTAATGATTTGGAGAGCATAGAGAAAAGTTTTCTGAGCAGTTTTCTTGGCTGGGTGCCTTAATGCTGGATTCCAGGAAGCAAATCTGTGTCTTTCAGAAATAACTATGCAGTTCTACTACAGTTTTCATAATAGTAGCTTCTCACGTTTCATAGAAAACTTTTTTTGAAACTGACAAGACTTTCAGAAACAGTTTTGTTTGTGTATCTGGTGCCTAAAACAGCATCTTGGTTCCCATGAGGGGTGAAATCCACTTACCTTTGCAAATGGTTCGCAAATGGGAGTATGAGCGTGCTTTGCTCACACACGCATGTGTGCTTTGCTCGCATGTGACACTTCTGTGTATGCGCAGGACCTTTTGCGTGATGACATCTGGGCAGATGGGCAGAGCCTCCCGTTGCCGGCGCTACCGGTTCGCCCGAGCTGGATAGAACCAGCTGCATTTCACCACTGGTTCCCATTAATAAAAACCAAGGGGCTGATATTGCTTCCATTAATTTATCCACATGGGAATTATCGAAGGAACATATACATCATAAGTGTTGTTGTTTAAAATAGATACTATGTTAAAAGTGCAGAGTAATGAAATGTTTCTGATGGACTTTAAAAGGCATTTTCTAAGGCGTTTCAAAATTTTATATCCCTATCATTTTTATTTAAGGAAATAAATACTTTGAAAATTGTCTATTAACCTACTTCTGTTCAATTAATGTGTAGTTTTCCTTAGTCAATAAAAAATTAATAAAAATTCTTTGCCCTTGAATATTGTCAACAATCAGAACAGTTGCAATTTGAAAAATTCTCCATTGTTTAAAAACACCTATTGTTTCATTGCAATTAATTTTGAAAACCAAAACAATATTGATGGTTGCATTATACAGAAGCTACAACAGGGAAAAACTAAATGTGATCAATACAATTAATGTTTATCAAGATAAACATTAATTTGATAGTTTACTGTTAAACACAAGGTATAGAACATAGGTGTTTTGAGTTCAACATTGATGAATCATTCTCTTAGCACACTTCCAAATATATCATTAAAAATATCCCCAAATTTTCAAATTTAGATTTCAAAAACTATCAAATATTCAAGCCCCTGCTGAAAATACCTTTTACAAATAAACAATAGTCTGAACTGAAAAAGACAATATTGTATATTTTAAAGCAAAGCTCCATTGTTATCTCGCTTGCACTGATTATAATTAAGTTATTTAATCCTTCAATTGATGGACCTCAAAATCCAATGTCCTATTCTTGACATCTGTCATGCCAACACTCAAAAATGTATCCCAGCATTTGATTATGCTGCTGGCACAAATATTTTTAATGGTCCGTGTTTACACTAGATGTTGTCAACAAAATAAGGACTTCAACCAAAAGAAGTTGGATGTGTGCCCTGGATAGAATTAGCAGTAAGGGCTTTTCTTATTTTAAAAGATTAAAAAGCTTGTAAAAGTAGAATTTAATCAGTGCAATTTCCTTAAAGTATTCCAAGAAACATAATAATAAACTAATCAATATTCATGTATTATTTAAAAACAGTTGCTTAACATGTCTGAATCATGAGATATGCCATTGAAGACACTATGACCAATTGGTGCACTTTGCCTTGAAATTCATCCCTAATAGTTTCCATTTCTTGAATTTCTTGGAGAATCCCTCATTAAATCATTTGGACATCACATTATTCTGGTGATTAATCTCTGTCTTTTTCAAAGAGGTCTTTATGGGCCACTTAACATAGTTTATAGCAGGCTATCTCTGTTGTCTTTTCCCATTTTACACACTGGTGCGCCATCAGGACTCAGATCAACAAAAATTATACCCGGTCATATAGTCCTCAAAATATTTTTTTTTGGGGGGGGGGGGGATCTTTGTTTTTGGTTTTTATTGGTTTTTACAGAATCCACAGAATACCAGCAAACACATGCACTACAAAACCTGTATTTCTGTATCTTTTGTAGGATTGAGATTTATTGTAAGCTATTATATGACATTTGTTACATGTGGTTCTTTAAGAACCAGCCTAATTTTAGCATTAAACATGAATTTCAGATGAATCAAAATGAAGAGTTGATTGGTTTCATTTTGGCAAGGATCTTCTTGCATAGGAAGAGAGAACCTGTGTCTTGATCTGATATTCAAATATGTCGGGTTGATTTCTATTTCTTCAGGCCATGTAACTGCCGATAGAATTGTAAAGTGAGCTACTTCTCTGAAAATGTTAATTGCTATGATTTTAATCCTTGCAATCCCAAATGCAAAATAAAATTAAAACATGGGGAATGTCTTTTGGTGGCAGTTAGATTCAGGTGAGGTAGTTCTCAATTACTTTGGGGTGTTTGTTTAAAATATATTCAGCTTTAAAATTTCTATAAATCTACGTTATATTAATGTTTTTAAGATAAATGCTCTGGAAACATCTTTTCACCTTTTAACTCAAATTTTGATAAAACTCAGAAAAGAGAAATAATGGGTTTATTAAACTTTCACACAACCATAAGAACCAATGCAATATGAATTCTAGTTTCTAAGGTCTCAAGACTGAAATATGGCAGAATATCTTGATATAAGATCTTTCAACTGTGGCTACCCATATTTCTGTTTATTGTATTTTGAATCTGGGAAAATGAGAGTAGTGTTTTCCCTTTTCCTGTGAGATTATGATGATCATCTAATCTAGCATACTAATTTACTTCTATTATTGCCAGTCCAGTATTTTGGGAGAAAAAAGCATGTTCTTTCACTCTGGGCATACAAATATTAACCGTAGCCGTAGTATTGATACCTAAAACCTTTGACTGTAGATGTGTCATGTGACCGCCAAAGCATATGAGGGTCCCTACAAAGTTTCTCCAGGACGGTGCAGAATTTCTCATTCATTCGTTATACAGACTGAGACTGACTGAAGCTCTTAAAAGTGACCTCAGGGAATCTCTGCCATACAGACTTATTTGAGTAACAGCCCTTTTATTTATTTAAATCCATTTAAACTTAGATTTAGGAGAATAATTAGAATTGTTAGAATAGACCAGAGATGGTAATCATCTAACTACTTAATAAAATAGAAAAAATCAAAACCAGCTTTAAATGCTTTGCTGAATCAGGACTTACATAAAAACTAACTTATTAAAATCTGTTGGAAATAGATCTTGAATTTGTTGAGATGGCCTAGCCTTTCCCTACCTGTTAATTTTCATTTCTGCTGAGACTGCAATCCCCCCAAATCTCTAGCCAGCATAGGTGAACACCAACTATGGAAGGCACATAATGAAGGCTGATGTATAAAAATGTTTCATAAATCATTCAACAACATGATCTGTTATACTGTACAGCCTGTATGTACGGTCTCTTAAAGTTAAAATTGGAAAAATATCAACATTCATACTGATGACAAGAACACAGCAATTTTGTAAATATAAAGAATAAGGAAAATTGGCCAAGATTTATCAGCCTTCCCCACACTGAAATACCTCATGTGCACTTAACGAGCCTCACATTCGATTAGTGAATGCATGGGCGAAAGGAGGGAGTGATCCTGTTCAAGGTACAAGATTCACTCCCACAAATCCTCGGATTACGAATGGAATGGAAAGGCTCCATTCCATTCGTAACTCGAGGACTACCTGTAATTGAACCACTGTGATACTATGCATGAAAGCTGATGGACATGTTCATGAAATCATCAGAATCAAGCTCAATTCAAAGGAGACTTTATCTTACCTTATTTGTATCAAAGCTGCTGAATATATAACATTTGGGATGCAGTAGAGTGGGGAAAAATTAGATAACCCAGAAGAAAATATCTGCAGTCAACTGATGTGAAGTATGTGTACTGTGGAGAGTTTTAAAACCTATAATAAAGACTGTGCATTTTATTCACCTGAATATTACTGTTCAGCAGTCTTCCCCACACTGGTGCTCTTTGCTGGGATTGCAATTTATAGAATTTCCAGCCATCATAGTTTAGATGCTGTTGGCTTGTATTTCTGGGAGTTAAAAGACCCAAAACATCCAGAAAACATCAGTTTGGGAAAAGCTACTCTTGTGAGACAGCATTCAATATGGACAGAAATATAATTTGAATGGTAGCTTGTGTGAAATAACTGAGTGCTGACTAGTATCCAGCTTCCCATTAAGGAATAATACATTACCATGAATTGTACCATTATGGGAGAGCAGAGAACCATAAGATGTCACATAGGCATGTTTATTCAATTTGGACAGTTTTTATAACTTTTCAAATAGTAGTACTAAACACTTTTTCCTCATGCTTAATACAGTCATCCGTCCAATTCTTAGAGAATTTATAAAAATATTTTTCATCCAAGAATCCTGATAAAGGTAAAAATAAGTGTTTTATAGCAAACGATGGACAGACACACTAGTTAGGAGTACACCTTATAGCATCTCTTGTATCTTTAAATGTATCTTTGAACTGAG
Organism: Ptyas mucosa; assembly: GCA_012654045.1. Classification (NCBI taxonomy): domain Eukaryota; kingdom Metazoa; phylum Chordata; class Lepidosauria; order Squamata; family Colubridae; genus Ptyas; species Ptyas mucosa. The sequence goes on along the minus strand of WNWU01000016.1, from coordinate 35,976,638 downwards.
ATAAGTGAATACTAGTTTAGGTAGGAGACTCTCATTTAGAATCAACACATGAAGAATGGTTAATAATCCTTCCACTCTTTAGATTATGCTGTAATGTCCACTAACAACCCGTTATTTTTGAATATAGCATGGCTGTTAGCAGTTGGAAGCCTTCTCGTACATGTGAAGAGGTTTTTTTTTAAAAAAAGCATGCATTGTCAAACTCCATATTGTAGACAATCATGCCACACTTGTGAGATCAGTGATGTCACCACTACTACTAAGACAGCATAGGGGTGGTTTGCTGCTCCTTACATGGTGAATTCTACACTGTAATGTATCTCCAGAAGACAGCTACAATCATGGCTTCTTCTGGCTCCTCTATTTCTTTTATTGCCATTCTAACCTCACCTTATTTGCTGAAAAGAAGGAAAGGAAAGGAAAGGAAAGGAAAGGAAAGGAAAGGAAAGGAAAGGAAAGGAAAGGAAAGGGGAAAGGGGAAAGGGGAAAGGGGAAAGGGGAAAGGGGAAAGGGGAAAGGGGAAAGGGGAAAGGGAAAAGGGAAAAGGAAAGGGAGCGGTGCCACTGAGCAAATGGATAAAAAAGGGAGAAAATTTGTTGAGAAAAAAGCTGTGGTAGCCATATCAACAGCAAAATTTAAAGGTACAATGAGATCTAGTGTTGTCCACCTAACTCCTCCTGAAGAAATTAAGTTAATAGTAAATGCCATGCATTCTTTAGGAATCACACATTTTCACTTCCTTCCTTTCTTTCTTTTTTGTATTATGTTGCCCACTTTAGACAGGCAGTTTAGTTTCCTTTTTTAAGGTGCAGAAGCATCTTTCAAATCTACATGGCTAACTTCATAAACAAATCCCATACATTAGTTTGACATGCTTTACATTTACATTAACCACCTTTGTTAAAATGACAGAACTGAAACTGGTTACTTTCAATGAGATAAAAAATACGTTCAGTTCCTCCATAGCAGTGTAATTTTATATGTTTGAAAATTGCAGATCTATTGCTATAGAACAGCAAGGAACTGAGTAACATAGTAGTTGTCTGGTTTGGGTAAGTTTAAATCCATGCTAATGTAAAACTAACTCACATTCCAGGCAGCCACCATTTTACCCCATGTCTGCAACCCCATTATACATATTTTTTCAGCTTGACTCAGCTTTTTGTGTGTGTGAATAAAATAATAACTTTAGGAAAACAAATGGGATGATAATTTTTTTAACTTACTAGATTTTCAAAATTAAAACCAAAAAACAACACATTTGAAAGAAGTTGCTGCACCTGCAAAGACACTCTTTAAGCTTACTATGAAATACAAAAAAGTGCACTCTTCTATATCTACATATAAAACATATTAGAAATAAAACTTGTGTAAAATGTTTGCTGTGCAAACTATAAAAAGTCAGTCAGTCCATTGTCTTTCCTAATATTTTAGGTCAGGTCCTCTTGCTTCCTATTGCAGAGAATCACTGTTATCCAAGACCAGCCCACTGATATTTGTAGTTGAGAGGTCTGTTCCATCATCTTCAGTGCTGTCTACAGATTCGTCTTCACTTTGCCCTGCCATCATGACTTGCTGAACAGCCAAAGTAGTACCATCAGATGAAAGCGATTGGAGACTGTCTACATTCATGTTGACGGGAGCTGTAATTGTCACAACAGCTCCTAAAAATGGATAAAAGTACAGGTCCAATTGGAAAAAAACAATTAGATATTTTTAAAAACCCACAACTCATTACTGAAATATGCATTTCATCTTATTTTCTAAAATAAACTGAAAAAAAAAGTTTTAGATTGCATGCTGTAAATTTAACAATTGGAAATGAATTACAATTGCATGCACCATCTAGTCCATTATTTTCTTCAGTAAGCACTTTAATTACATTGTGTTCATTTTGTTTTTAGTTTACTTTGGACTAAATAAGAATTCTGAATTTTGGAAATGTTAAGGCACTACCATCTTAAACTGCATTACAAGATTTGCAACATCTGAAGCAAATACTGCATATTAAATGGACATCAATAGTTAAGCTAATATATGAAATCTGTGACATATGGAGTTTTTACTTGTGAAGAAGCCCCATTAATACCGGAACAGGGATATTTAGCTTCAATCCACTGCTATAAATGTACTTGTCTGACCATGTAAGAGAAAAAAGTTCCACTTTGGCAGATAGTTAAATTAAACCTATACCGATTCATTATTTCCAGTAGGCTTTATACAGAGAAATTGAATAAATTTACAAACTAGCTCATCAATCAGCAAAGTAAAAAATAAAGTAGTTTTTTAAAGCTAATGAAGTAAAGCGTCTGCTTACCATCTGACATAGTAAGTTCATTTGATTGATGCTGAGCTACTCCTGATGCAATGGAGTCTGGCCAGAACCTCTGAACTGGTCGGTTTTGGGCTGTTTTCTTCTTTGTTTTTGGTGTTTCAGAACAGCTGGAATCCAACATTGGCTGGAGAATTCTCCTTCTAGCATTGATAAACCTAAACAAGGGTAAAATGTAAACTTCCGACGTAACTTTAGAAATCTATGAGCAAACTATCATGTTCCTTTCTGTGGCTATGCTTTGCAGATTCCTCCCCATCCTTAGAGGAGCCTTCTCCTACAAAAGTGGCCAAAGGGCATCCAGATTGGTAAATTTGGGCAATGTGTTGAAATCCTCCCATTGCTTGGGAATCCTCTCACCACGTACCAAAGATCTTTCAAACTGGGTTTCAGCAAACAATCTGAGGAAGGTCACAATCATCCACTTAAGGCATTCTTGTATCACAATGCACATTGAAGCTAAGCAGACCTGAGCATGTGCTCTAAAGGACCTCCAGGCTGGGACTGAGCTGAGGTAATTTGCCAATTTCTTCTCCCAAAATGCCTTTTCAAATTCCCAGCCTAATATTTCCCATTTGACTTTATGAGGTCAATTACATATTGCCAAAACTATCCAAATTTCTCTGTTGCAAAATACACTGCTTTTTTTCACAGACTATGAATTTGCAGAAAATAAACATGCAGTATAGAAATTATAAAGGAACACAGTGGTCTTGCCATTAAGATGCTGGGCTTGTCAACCAGAAGGTTGGTGGTTCGAGATCCAAGAAACATGTGATGGGGTTAGCTCCCATTCTTGCCTCAGCTCGTGCCCACCTAGCAGTTGAAAAGCATGCAAATGCGAGTATATAAATAGATACCACTTCAGTGGGAAGGTAACAGCATAATGTGCTTGGCATATAGTCATGCTGACCACATGACTGTTGTGGTCCACCGGCAGCCTGCGGAGCTGGCAGCAGAGTCGGACAGTGAGGAGGCTGGGGAAGAACATGGGCCAGTCCTGGAGTCTGGGGAAGGCTCGGACGAGGGCTCTGCGTCGGAGGCAGAGATGGGGCCAGAGCCATCTGGGAATTATGTCCTGACTCCAGAGCCTCTAGAGTCTGACGTCAATGAGGCAGAGGTACAGGGGAAGTGTACATGCACAGTGCTGCCAGAAGGCAAAAACAGTTAAGACAAAAGGAGCGACTCAGGAGTAAGTCTTGGAGGTGATTGGCCCCTCCCATAAGACATAAAGGAGGAGCAAAGGCACGTGAGCCTTTGCAGGAAGCAACTTTGTTCATGCTGGTTAGTTTAAATTCTGAAACTCCGTTTTGACATGTGTTCCGTGTGGCCTTGCAAAGTTAATTGCCAATTAGGTCTTTGGCAGCGTGTCAAGGGAGATAAAGGTGGGTGCTTATCAGCCTTATCCCGAAGGACTGTGGCAAACTTCTGTCAGCCTCTCTACAAACTATTTGTGACTCATCACGGGCTGTGAATGAATTCTGTGAACAGAATTCACAGCCATTGATATAAAAAGAGGGTTTTGGGGACTAATTGTGTGCTTTTTACTGTCTCAGGAAGCCTAGGTAGAACAATGACCATGGAAGCATCTTCAGACAATGCTGGCTCCCTTGGCTAAGAAATGAAGAACAGCACCGCCCCCTAGAGCCAGATATGACTGGATAGGGGAAACCTTTACCTTTATAGAAATTATGGCGGTGAATTGAGACCTGGGTTAAAATTCAAGTTTCCATTTGATCATTTGATTCCATTTGATTTTGTTAGCTCAACGTACTTCAGAGAGTTCCAGGGGGTAAAATATGATGAGATCTACAATGTACATTACTTCGGGTTTCCCAGAAGGAAGTGAGATAGAACTATAAAATAATTGTTCAACCTACCAGTTGTTAACCTGGAGTAAGGTAAGATTTGTTTGTGCTGCTATCTGTTTTTTCTCATCTTCTGTTGGATATGGATGCTACAGAAAGAAATATTTTCATTATTCTTTTTGAATTAAATTTATTTTTAAATAAATTACATTAATCATTAAAACAATTTCTTAATTTTTATTACAGCTATTCATGTCCCATTTTTATAGCCATCTGTCCGAAGAAGTTTATAAACAATATAGCAATTACAACTAAGAATACCATACACATTATTTAAAACAAACATGCTAGACATTGAGCTAGAGGGGAGCTCAATTTTTCCTTACAGTATAAAAGAAAATTAAAATTGAAAAGAGATTTAATACACCACAAGCATTTTAGTAGAATTCAACTGTCCATTAATAAAATATGACCAGCTAAATTAATCTTTCTATAATGCATCCTGCAGTGATTTCAACTGTTGCCATTTAATTCCTTTGTACCTGCTAAGTTCTTTTAATGCCATTAATTACAGGATGTGATTTATTAAAGTAATACTAATACGAGGACAGTACTCAGATTTCCATTTCCCAGCAATTAAAAGCTTGCTGGTATTAATAGCCAACTTATATTATTCTTGATATTTCCAAACTTTTCTAAAATTAGAAATTACAGGCTCATAGGAAATCTCCTTCGTAAAATGCTTGATATTAGTATTCAAATTATGTTTATGTGCAGATAATCACAAAAGAAAGAGCAAATGTTTCTCTTATTCTATTAGAATTTTCTCCTGATCAGCATATTGATGATACTTCACTCCAAATTGATAGTTCTATCAAGCATACAACTTCAAACCCTTGCAAGCAGTCCAGAAAAAAAATCATGCTTCACAGTATCAAAAGCTGATAAAAGATCTAGGAGGACAAAAATAGTTGTGTCACCTCCATTCACAGGACAACCAAAAGTCATCCATGAGACCAACTAATGAAACGTTTGTCCATGCCCAGGTCTGAACTCAAGATTGCCAAGGATCCAAATAATGTGTATCTTCAAGAGCCTTCTGCCACTGCAGTCCCTATTTTCAGTAAACCTTCCTAGGATGATAGTTGTTCAGTTTTGTTTCATTGGATTTTAATAAGTGAGTAATCCAATGCCTCTGCAAGGCTCTCTGGCATCTCCCTTGTCCTCAAAAAAGGTGTTGACTACAACCCAGCTCCAGCTTCAGCTCCCAGTCCTCTCCTTTGCCACTTTAATTAGCCCTGTGCAAAACACGTTGGCAGAGCTCAGATTGCAAAGGATCCTGTTCACTTTATTAGGCTCCACAGGTTCAAAATCTTCCCAGATAAGCTACAAGGCACCATCACTGCCATCTCAGGAGATTCTGTCCATCTAGTTTCCAAATTGGAGTGTATACAAGCAACTGTATCTACTATAAATGCTTGGCCAGACAATGGCAACTTAATGCACATTGACTGGGTTTTCCAGCCGCTCAGAACACTCTAAATAGTGCAACTGGCCAGCATTCCATGAACAAAATAAGGGCAGGGGAGTAATGCTAGTATGCTTGCTGCTTTTATTGATGCAGAGTAAGCTCAAATCTGACATATTCACTCCTTGAGGTTTTTTTGTATTGCTACAGGCATTTCTTCGTGTGCATCGTTTCACAGAGCTGCTCAGTAAAGTCAAGGAGATACACAGTGAACTGAATGGAATTGTTGAAAATTTCATTGGAATGGAATAGAAACATCCTCCAGATCACTGGGGAACTCCCCAAGTGCCATCTGGAAATTTGCTAGATCCATCAAACATCTGTGCTAGACCATCTTAACAAATCTTTTCTCCCTGCAAAGATTAATCCTACTATCATAAGGAAGTGATTAGTTTATGAGATGGACTGACAGAAAAGTCTCCCACAACTGGATCATGACCCAAATATTCCATACCAATAAGGTATGGCCAGACATGAGTTAGGCTAGTGATGACTTGGCATCAGTCCATGGTTACTATGGCAGCCATGGACTCCTGAATTCCACCCAATTCCAGGGAGTGGAAATGAAATCACTTAATATTAACAGTCTACATGAATCCATAAACTCCTCTGTAGTGAAGTCAAGTAGCTGAAGGAGGGATCCTGCCATGCAACTGTGAGGATAATAGGAGTACTCCCAGCTTCCTGTTTGGTCCCAGCATCATGAGCAAGGCCTCACATCTTTCCTTCTGTGGAACAGTGCCCTCATAACAGCTAAAGACTTTTTCTATACAAAAATCCCATCACGTCCTCTATCTCAGGTTGGGGCTGATATAAAATACAAAATTCATCTGCACAAAATTCCTTGAGAGGGACCTACTTCCTTTTATGCAGCCTGGTTTTAGGAATAAACGCCTCTCCTTAATTAAATAAGGGACAAAGTAGGTTTTATTACAGTCAGGCTTGGCATTTTATAGCACGACATTGAGCTGGAGCACTTAACAATCCAGCTACCCATTTCTTGACTGAAGACTGGGAAGCTGGAAGTATGGACTTCTAAAACAAACCTCCAACAAAGAACAATAATACAGATGCAATTCTTTTCTTTCTCTGTTTAGTATTAGATGATCTTATATATTGCAGAAGGGAAGATGAGATATGTCGAGAAATGTGCCTTGATAGTGCAATAGAATGATTATTTGTTACAGTCCAATCCATTCTGTTCAAACAGACATTTCCAAGTTACTGCTATAGAAATGGCTACTATGCCAAGTATGTGAAAGTAAAACGTTGAGGATATACTTTATTATTTTTATTCTACTATGCTGAAAAAAGTTGGAAGTTAACCCTTTCTTCTACTGTTCCCATATTTTTCCTTCCCCCCTTTCCCTTCCCCATTAACTTTATTTTGATTTGTATTTTCTATTATGAAAAAAATTCAACACCTCAACTTACTAGAGACGGTAGAATTCTGTTTCCATAATACATCTGATGACAAATACCATTTGATTATGGATATAATAGAAGTTGTACACTGCTGTCTCCTTCAATCAAAACCAACAGCACTATGTAGTACCCATGGATTAAATGTTACAATTATATAGACAGAGCATGTATGTAAAATAAAAAAAAAACAACTTGTGGCAACATATATATGATCTTTCAGTTAATGAATAAGCTGATTATGACTATATAAATCACAGGATAAATGTGTGATTCTAAACTAACAAGACATGGGCCCCCTTTTGACTATGGAGTACATTTAGTAAAGCAAACCACATAACAATCTTGCTTCTGCATATAGCTAAACTTCATTTTATATGAATTTCTCCCAAGCCCCGAGGAAGTGTTTAGACTGACAGAAATTTAAATATAGCTCTCAAAAGACTACTGATTGAAGGAGCACATGATTTTTTAAAAAATCCTCATTCAAACGAAACAAAAACAGAAAATCACAAGTTTATATGGGAGCACTGACTGAAAGTCAGATTCATCTTTAACAAATCAATTTAACTTTTTTTTCAAGTGGAGCCACAGAAATAGACTGTAAAAAGTATTGTCCTTCATGAATTGGTGCAGGAGAAAATAGCCAAGAAAACAAAGAAACGGATCATTGAATAAATCAATAAGAGAATTCTCACTCAAAGTACAAATGATCAAGCTTAAATTATTGGCTACTATATGAAGTCCTAACAAAAGACAGATGGAGTCAATTATACCAGTGATGTGTGCACCATTGGAAGATCTGAAGGAGCAAGCTGGGGACACTTCCTCCTGGAGAAAATGTATGGTCATGAAGACTCGGTCCAACTTGATGGCACATATCCAATTAATCAATAAAAGAGCTAAAATTATAATCACTAAGAAACTTTTTTAAAAAGTGTTTCCAATCACTGAGATAAATTCTTACCCCTATATGCTGGAAAAGCCAAGATCTCATCACGTTTGTAGCATGTTTTGGAAGAACGCCTCTTTTATTCTTTGATGATCCATCATCTTGATGCAAGATGCTTAAATCTTGGTTTAATTGTAATTGGAGCTACACAATAGCAGAACTTTATTAAAACACCACAAACATCATCAAAAAGTCTTAATATGACACAAGAATAATTAAAAAGCACAGCTTTTGTATTAAAAATAGAAGGAGCGCTACACATGTATTATTTCAGATTGTATGCAAAAACTATGTCAGTGCTGATTTTTTTGTTTTTTTTTAAATTTGATTTATATGCCACCCTTCTCCGGAGACTCAGGGCGGCTTACAATGCGCTAAGCAATAGCCTTCATACTTTTGTATATTTATACAAAGTCAGCTTATTGCCCCCACAAACTGGGTCCTCATTTTACCTACCTTTGAAAGGATGGAAGGCTGAGTCAACCTTGAGCCTGGTGAGATTCGAACCTGCAATAATTGCAGGCAGCTGGTATTAATAACAGGGTGCTTTAGACCACTGTACTACCAAGGCTCTTAACAGAACATGTGGAAAACTATCAAATTATGAGAAAGAGTTCTAACCCTATGCTCATTAGATGTTTTCTATGCACAGGGAATTTTACTGGAATTTTATTTTATGGGAACATTCAAGCAAAGTATTCACAAACTGCATATTAAAATGGATGAATATGGATTCTCTGTAACTCTCAGGAGTATTTATCCCTTTTATATTTATGAGAGAAAATCAGGGACACTGTAATGTGCGGAATAACATACTCAGTCAGAGGCAAAGATATTGCCCCTCTGTTGCATGAGTATTCAAAATTCTGTTTGTGCCCTCTGACCTCTCTGACTATGAATACTAAAAATTAAATGCAGTTCCTGCCACTCATTTTATGGATGGTATAGGAAGATTTTTTTTTACTCCCCCCCCATTTGACTTATTAAAAATATGTAAATTCATTATATAGACAACCCATTCCACATCTTATTAAAATCCTGGCTTCTTCTCCTACTTTAAACCACTCTATGAAATGAGTAGAACAAACCTGTGAATTCTGGATCCTGATTGTTCCAGGTGACAGTGCTTGTGTTACTACTTGTCCTTGAGGTGTGACCACTGTTACTGGCTGATATACTGTGCCACCTTAAAAGAGTGCAGCAATCAAGAAAATAAGAAAACAAGAGATAAAAGGTTAATTGATGCTTAGTTATTGTTAAATATAGTATGTAGCTGTGGTGAAAACACAAAACTATTTTTAAAATGCAAAAGTGAATATTTTTGTTGATTCCATAGAATGCTTTACTTTTATGGAAGCAGAAATTCAGTTAAGAGTGCCCCCAAGGTCCAAAAAGTCAAGATGGCAGTCTCAATAGTACAACTGAAGCCCTGCACCTTTCCTTATGTATGTGATGTCAGTGCATAAACAAAAGAGTCAGGACTTTAATAGTGCTAGCAAAAACTGCATTTTTATTTTTTTAACCTCTGTTGTGCATGTGACTAAGAATGTTTTTACTATATTTGATGTTATTAGGCAATTTAGTTATTGTGAATATTTTTAATTACTCAAATATATTTGTTTTGCCTTCATTTTCTTTTCATTATTTCCTAATAAGGATAAGACTAGATAAATTGCTCTTTGAAGAGTAAAACTATTGTTTAAAATGCTGTTTCATTCATCTCAAAATAAACAGATAGCATGTATTAAAAATAACTTTTATAATATTTTTTCTCTTTAGAAACTATTAAAAAACCAGAAGAACACAAACACATATATTCACACACTTAGATAAACTGCAACATTTAAATGTTTAGTGTTTCTTACCTGCAACCGTTGCCATAGTTACATTTCCCTGCTGTAGTGCTGATGCAGGTACCACAATCCCCTGGGGACTTAGTGTACCTGTGATGGCACTTTGAATTGGCTAGAAACAATAACAAGAAGAATTACATAGCTTTATATTTATGAATGTTTCCATGATTTCAGTTAAATTATTTCAAATCAGAGAGAGATTTGAAAAAAAATATAATGATATTGACAAGTATGATTTAAAAAATATGTTATGAAAACAATTTCAATGAAAGGAATAAATAAGCAAGAAATTATAATTTGACAATATGTATATGTTGATTCTAAAATGTTAGCTTTCTTGCTAATATTGAAACATTCATAGAATAGTTTAAGCAATTATAAGAATGTGGAATTATAATTAAACCACACCATAATTCCTATACCACTCAATACTATTCCTAACATAGGGAAAGCTTGAATTTGTATATCAAATTGCTAGAGATAATGGGATGAATATTTGGAAATAGCTATTGGTACTTAGCCTAGATTTTTTTTAAAAAAAAGAAAGAATAAATAAATTGTACAGATTTTCAGTCTTAAAGATCTCCTGGGCATCTTAAACCTACGCAGCAAAGATGATTTTTTAAATATTTTGCTAAAAGTTCAGATTTAAAATATTTACCTAAATTAGTAAATCATCAAACAAATACAATCTGATATATGAAATACAAGAATGCAATTTAATAAGTTGACATGAGGTTGACATGAAATGTTCAATGAAATTCAATGAAGAAATATTAATTTTCTAAAAACATATATTAATATTTTTAGACTCTTCATAATTAACTTAATTTTTCCTCTGTAAGTGATAAATATATGTTTCCAATGGATTTCTAGGAGAGTTCTTACAGTAATGAAGTTGAATACCTTAAACTATTTAAAGGATTTATTTTTTCATAGTACTTATACTATTCCAATCTCAAACATATCTGGCAATATACAATATCCCCACCTCCATCCCCCCAAATAAAATAATAATAATAATAATAATAATGAATAACTAAATGCAAATCAATATTAAAAACAAACCACCAAAAAGCAAGGATCAAACGAAGATAGTTGGCATCAGTCATGCAGCTGAGGTCAAAAACATGTTGAAATAAAACATTTTAAATTTGTTTATGGAATTTCAGGAAAGTGAGAGATGCTTGGACCTTGGCGGGAAATGTATCCCCAAAGGTAGGGGCTCTTTCAGAGAAGGCCTGTAATAACCACAAGAATGGTGAGAACTTTTAGGTCAGCTCTTGAAGACCAGACTGAATGGGCAGAAACAGTTTTGCAAGGTATTATCCAATATATCCTGGCACTGCACTGTTAAAATGAGTTTTTTACATTTAACACCAGCATTTTGGATTGGCCCTGACAGTCTACTCATAAACAATATAGTGACTTTAGTTGAGATATAATGGAGAAGGGTTACAGCAGAATGTCCATTAAATCCAAATGAGATTTTATGCATCTGTTGTTGACCTGTGCATAAATGGTAAACACATGGGCAGAAATATTATCACACAGAGATTTATTTTCTATTGTATTTTATCTCCAATAAACTCTGATCCAATAAATGAAGAATTTACTTTGGCAGACCTCATTTTGAAATGTAAATACAGGTAGTCCTCAACTTACAACCACAACTGAGCCTAAAATGTATGTTGTTAAGTGAGTTTTGCCCCATTTTATATCTTTCTTGCCACAGTTGTTAAGTGAATCATTGCAGTTTTTAAGTTAGTAACCTGGTTGTTAAGTGAATATGGCTTCCCCATACACTTTGCTTGTCAGGTTGCAAAAGGTGATCACATGACCTTGGCACACAGCAACAGTCATAAATATGAACCAGTTGCCAAGCATCTGAATTTTAATCACACGATCATGAGGATGCTGCAAAGGTCGTAACTCTAAAACATGGTCATAAGTCATGACCATTTTTCAGTGCCATTGTAACTTTAGATGGGCACCAAATGAATTGTTGTAAGTTGAGGACTGTATTGGTGTCCATATTACTTAGGTTTAAACAGAAATAGTAAATTACATAACTATCTGAACTGGGGGGGAATCACATAACTTTCATTACTATTATAAAAGTTTAATTGCCAATTGGGACACATTTTTCAATAATTATACTATTATATAGCAAAATAAAGGCCCGTAGGTCAATGATGGACATTTATAAGCCATATTGTTTCAGGTTAGCTTTTCATGCCTTCAGTTAATGCAGTGGTGGTTGATCTTTTGATTGCCAGTGCCTTGCCTTGCCTTGCTTAATATACTTTGGGTGGCTAAAATAGATTTTTAAATTTTCTTTTATTGGATTTACAGAGGAAGTTCAGAGTTTTGGTTTTTTGTTTAATTATGTGAAGCCATAAGTTTTAATTTTAGAGTTTCTCATTGTTTGTCATCTTAACAGGACAGAAAATAATGCAATTGATTTTTAATAACTGTAGTAAGTGATACTTGGATGTTCAAAAAGAGGGTAACAATCTGCTTCCAGGTTGACTTAGTCTAATATTTGCAGCACATTTTCTTAAATTGCTCTCCCAACATAAGACAGCCAGGAAAGGAGGTCTTTCATGAATAAAACGTGAGATGAGTGATTCCTGCTCATTTATATTTTTCAACTAGTCTCTTATGCACATGGTTTCTTGTGCTTAGATTTAGTTACTGAATCGGAAGAACTTTATGCTCTGAAGTCTTGTGTCTATGATGGAGAGCTATCAAGAACTGTCTTCCTGCATTGAGAACTCCCCTATTATGGATAGGGCCATTATTTACAATGAGATGAACAAAGCCAACCCAAAACTTAGGCCAAGGAAACAGTGCCAAAGAAGTGTAATGATAATTGTGTCAATTTTGCTCTACTGCTCACATTTTCTGGTGACTCTTTCCATGAAGACAGCTGCTCCAGCAAATCCAAGCTATCTTTATCATGTTTAAAGTTGCTGGACTGCAGACAAAGAGTTGACAAATTATAGTCATTCTTTAAGAATTACAATTTCATGTACCGGATTACTAAGAACTGCACAAGGGAAACCTGGTATCTTTAATAACATCACAAAGAGTTAAACATTGCTAATTGGCAAGTCATAGATCTTCTATTTTAAAACTGCATTATTATGCATTTAATCAAATTATTAAGATGGCATATTATAAGATTTTTAAAAAGCTTCTTTTATCTAATCTGAATTTTTTTTTGGAATATGGTACATTACAAAGCAATAAAGAAAATATACTTCATTTATCACGAAAGTTACCTGGGGTTGTACTGGTGAATAAGGACTCCCAGATTCCCCACTTAGCAGAGTTTCACTGTTCATTTTAGTCTTTAGACATGCAATATAACGACTACAAAAATCTTTACAGAGCTCATTAACTTTTTCTAGCTCAAGCAGATGAATTCGTAGAACCTGAATTGCTTTTACCATCTGAGGATAAACAAACAGAATTTTAAAACAACATACAACAATGTCTGCATTTCGTTTACATTTATTTACAATACTGTATTTATATCTGGACTCCCTGACAGAGTTTACAATAAAGTTCAGTGACTATAATTTACAACCATTAAAATGAAATAAGTTATTAAATACACAGAATAAAGTAATAAAACAATAGTAGTAGTAGTAGTAGTAGTAGTAATAATAATAATAATAATAATAATAATAATAATAATAATAATAATGTATCTGTTTAATGAAATAGGGCTTTACCTAATGTTAAAAGTGGATAGAACAAAACCTGCTCGTAAACAGATTCACTATAACTATTTATATTCTTATCTTTCAGTATATACTAATCTTTACAAGGTACCATACTTTATAAGCAACACAGACAATTACAAATAAAAACATTATATATATTATCAAAAAGAAAGAAACAAAAATATTTCCTACATGGCTGGCTGTTGAATGTAATAGAAATGCTAGGATTTAAGAGGAAAAGGGTAGCTAAGAAGACTTTTCCCTCTTCTTTAATGAAAACAACCACCGAGAGAATTTTTCTATTAATTTCACTTTAAATACCAGTCATCTGGAGAAGGCTTTTCTGAAAATCACACTATACTGCTACTCAAATTATGCAACAGAATTCATATAAACCTTGTGTTTGACTTTCATAAAATAGCTGGCTAGTGCTGCTTTACTTTGCAATACAGGTAGTTTTTAGTTTTCAATTATTAGTTTAGTGACTGTTCAAAGTTACAACAGTACAGAAAAGCATACTTAGTATGCTGACACTGTGTAAGTGACTTATGAACATTTTCCACATTTATGAACATTGCAGTATCCCCATGGTCACATGGTCAAAATTCAGATGCTTGGCAACTGGCATGTATTTATGAAGGTTGCAGTGTCCCGGGGTCATATGATCACCTTTTATGACCTTCTGACAAGCAAAGTCAATGGAGAAGCCAGATTCATTTAACAACCATGTAACTAACTTAACAAATGCAGTGACTCACTTAACAACTGTGGCAAGAAAGGTCATAAAATGAGGCAAAACTCAATAACTGTCTTTGTTTAGCAATGGAAATTTTGGGCTCAATTGTTGTCATAAATCGAGGACTACCTGAATATTATTTAACTTAACCTATTCATTAAACATTAATTGGAATACAAATTTTGCTAGATTTTGCTTAATTGTCTTTTTTTAAAAAAGGCTTTATTTCAGTGCTTTCTGAATTCCTAGTTGTTTAAATAGATAGGCACTTTGCCACTTCATTTTATTCCCTAAATTAAACTACTTATCTAACAAAGAGAGGAAAAAAAGAAACTTCCTTGGGGGAACAATCTTTTGTAATTTAATTTAATTTAATTTAATTTAATTTAATTTAATTTAATTTA
>WNWU01000016.1:35922384-35961859 GCA_012654045.1 Ptyas mucosa | reverse complement strand
TTTAATTTAATTTAATTTAATTTAATTTAATTTAATTTAATTTAATTAGTTCAATTTATATGCCACCTTTCTCCGGAGACTCAGGGCGGCTAGGGGTTGTACTAGAGGTTGTGGTAGTTTGTGGAGATGCATAGCTTGTTTATATGAGGAGATGGCCATATTTCTACTGTTTTATATGTTAGCTAATAAAAATCATTGGAGCTGGACAATCAAGGAATAATGGAAAAAAGATCAGTTTGCCAAATAACATTTGGAAATGCAGGAATACTTCCTTTCTTTGATCCATATTTATGTGTTACGTTGCTCATGTTGGAAACAAAGGATACTTGCATGACAAAATCACTCAGATTCGGGAAAACCTGGACTCCACTGGGTGGTCTCAGGGGAAATGACTGGGGCGGGTTTTGGGAATATAATCTAGGATGAGTTTGATCCTGTGGCTCCTGACGATGTGGACAGGATTCTGGGTGGACTGAACACGACCACATGTTTGTTGGACCCGTGTCCCTCCTGGTTAGTGCTGGCTTCTCGGGAGGTGACACAAGGCTGGTTCCAGGGGATTATAAATGCTTCGTTGAGTGAGGGTGTCTTCCCTGCCGCCTTGAAAGAGGCAGTGGTGAGGCCTCTCCTCAAGAAGCCTTCCCTGGACCCGGCAGTGTTATCTAATTATCGTCCGATCTCCAACCTTCGCTTTGTGGCGAAGGTTGTCGAGAGTGTGGTTGCGTGGCAGCTCCCCCAGTACCTGGATGAAACAGTATATCTGGATCCATTCCAGTCGGGTTTCAGGCCTGGGTACAGCATGGAAACGGCATTGGTCACGTTGGTTGATGATCTCTGGAGGGTTCGGGACAGAGGTTGCTCCTCTGTCCTGGTCCTATTAGATCTCTCAGTGGCTTTTGATACCATCGACCATAGTATCATGCTGCACCGGTTGGAAGAGTTAGGGGTGGGAGGCACCGTGTTGCGGTGGTTCTCCTCCTTTCTCTCCGACCGGTGGCAGTCTGTGTTGGCAGGGGGGCAGAGGTCGACCCCGAGGCGCCTCATTTGTGGGGTACCACAGGGGTCGGTCCTCTTGCCCCTTCTGTTCAACATTTATGTAAAGCCGCTGGGTGAGATCATCCGTGGTTTCGGGGTGAAGTATCATCAGTATGCTGATGATACTCAGTTGTACATCTCCACCCCGGACCACCCCAACGATGCCCTTGAAGTGATGTCCCAGTGCCTGGAGGCCGTACGGATCTGGATGGGGAATAACAGGCTCAGACTCAACCCATCCAAAACCGAGTGGCTGTGGGTTCCGACTCCTGATATAGTCAGTTGGCGCCATCACTGACTATTGGGGGTGAATCATTGGCCCCCACGGAGAGGGCTCGCAACTTGGGCGTCCTCCTGGACTCACAGCTGTCTTTAGAAGAGCACCTGACGGCTGTGTCCAGGGGGATTTTTTATCAGGTTTGCCTGATCTGCCAGTTGCGTCCCTTTCTAGATCGGGACTCTTTACACACGGTCACTCATGCCCCGTCAGTTCCCGCCTGGACTACTGTAATGCTCTCTACATGGGGCTCCCCTTGAGGAGGACCCGGAGGCTCCAACTGGCGCAGAGTGCAGCCGCGCAGGTGGTTACGGGAGCGACATGACATTCCCGTGTGACACCTCTCCTGCGCGAGCTGCACTGGCTCCCGGTGGTCTTCCGGGTGCGCTTCAAGGTTTTGTTTACTACCTTTAAAGCGCTCCATGGCTTAGGACCTGGTTATTTACGAGACCGCCTACTGCCACCAGTGGCCTCCCACCGGCCAGTACGCTCTCATAGAGAGGGCCTCCTCCGGGTGCCGCCAGCCAAACAATGTTGACTGGCGGCCCCCAGGGGGAGAGCCTTCTCTGTGGGGGCACCTACTATCTGGAAAGAGCTCCCCCCGGAGATTCGGAAGATCCCAGATCTACGCACCTTTCACCGTGCTCTTAAGACCTTTTTATTTCGTCAGGCAGGCCTGGCCTGATTCCCCCTTTTTAATTAATATTATAAATTTTAATTTGTTTTAAATTATTGGGGTTTTAATATTTCTATGGCCAAATTTATTTAATTGGATTTTAGTGGGTTTTAAATGTTGTATTTATATGTTTTATTTATGGCTGTTCACCGCCCCGAGTCCTTCGGGAGGAGGGCAGTATACAAATTAAATAAACTTAAACTTAAACTTTATCCCAGGTTTCAAGGAAAGAAATAAAGAGTCAAAATAAACATAATTTTAAAAAAGCAAGATTTGTACAAATACAACAAAAGAAACATAAATTAATATGTCACTCTTTTCCTAAAATGCTTTTACTTACTAAATTATCCGTTTCTGGATCTTCACAAAAAAAGGGTTTTCCTTCCTTCTCCTGTTTCCTAACAAAGTTTTCAATATCTACATCAAAACTTGCAGATGTTGTGCCTTCTGAACCCTGTGTAGATTGTTCACATTTTTCAAATAACAGTGCTAATAAGGGAAACAGTGGATGCCTAGGGATTAAAGATGAGCAAACTGTAAGACTAGAAATTGTAAGTCAACATGACAAAACATGTATAATTTAGACACTGCATACATAATAAAATAAATTACATTAACAATTAAGATGCTATGTATTCATGGCTAATCTAACCTGGAATAGAAAACTAATCTTTTGTTTGCTGTTTAAATCTACTTGTGCACTGTTGGGAAGAAACTATGGTATATTGCATTCTCAAGTGTAAACTTAATTTTTATTGTTATTTACTGTTTTTTTTCTTGTTCTGAGCACCAAGAGTTTGCCCATGATTATGGTGAGATACAAATATAATTAATGCAAACATTTTAAAATCTATATTCAAATAGAAACTCTTAATCTGAAATAAAGATCACAAACCTTACTTAAATAAATAAAATATGCACTATCTTATGCTAGTTCAGTGAGTTGTCAGTCTCACTTTAATAGAGCTTACTCACTTGTAAACATGCAGAACATTGATTTAGGTAATAAAATGGCTGAAAATACACATCCAACATAATAAAGAACTCAAAATACATAAAGTTTGTTGGTGCGCTTGCTGTTAAATGTTTGAGTTTAGGTAGCTTTTAAAGTACTGATTCTATATTGTGGGTGCAGTGGGATCGGTACCTATTCTTTACTACACAATTTTATACTAGTATTGTATACAGATATACCTGATCTTGCCCAAGAAAATAAAATTGCAGTAGTTCTCAATTTTGGCTAAAGTGGTGAAACATAGAGGAGTCTGGCTATGGAAAGGAAGGCAGTTTCAGAATCCTACCCTCTGTTGAGTTTTGTATGATCTCTTTCAACTGTGATTATCTACTACATCCCAGAAACTTCATCCTTAGTTTGAGAACAATCACTCTACAGATTAAAGACAATAATAAACTTTACCACTTACGATTGGTCAACAGTATTACCTGTAAATAGCCTGCTTGTCTGCATCCATCGGTGTCTGAGTTTCAACTGGGGAAGGACTCAATCCTCCTGCATCTGTTTCTAAGCAGTTTGGATCTTGCTCAGTTTTTAATTCTGTTACTACTTGCATTTGCTGGAAAAGAAATATGCTTTATATTGCCAGTTGCACTGAAAAGGTTTGTTTTCTAAGCAAAGGAGAGAGAGCCTACCAAGTGACCAGAAAGTTGGTATGACTTGGCAACTATACAAAAAGTATGAACAGTTAACAAAAATAGATAGATGGATATAGGCATATGATCTTTCTTATATCTTTTCTCAGTAAGTAATTGTGGTTGATCATAAATTTAAGATTTAAGCAATGGGAATATAACAGACAGATCTCTTAACAATCTTTCTCTGTCTTGCTGTTGATATGCAAGTATATCATTCCTAAACTGTTGCTAAAAAAGTTGTATGAACTTCTCCATACAATCGGCTGGAATCAAACTCAAGTGTTATTTTTTATGTTACTAAGACATATGTACATGTATACACAGATCAAAAACATAAAAAGTTTAAATATCCTTCCAATTAAAAAATAATAATTATTAAAATAAATGTTTCAGATTGGCACAAATCTGTTACATTTGTTATGATCAGCGGTTGGATTCAATTTTTTTAACAACTGGTTCTGTGGGCATGGCTTGGTGGTCATGTGATGGGATGGGCGTGGCCAACTCGACATCACCCACATCAAGGGGCGCCTCGCCCGGCCCCTCCCTTCCCAGCCACTCCTTGTCATGCCCAGCCTCAATGTATCTATAGTTCTGTAAAAATGTTGTTCACCTTTTTTCGACTTTATCTGTCCATGAAAGTACATCTACATACAATAGATGTACTTTCATGGACCATTGAAAGGAGGAAATGGCTCACACGCTTTGCCCAAGAGTGTGATAGGCAGGTCACAAAACAGGCTTTTGAGGGGCTGCCACAAAGGGGGAGGGGGGGCAATATATTTTCCAAAGAAGCAGAAGGCAAAACAAGAAGCAATAGATGGAAACTGAACAAAGAGAGAAGCAACCTAAAACTAAGGAGAAACTTCCTGACGGTGAGAACAATTAACCAGTGGAACTACTTGTCTCCAGATGTTTTGAGTGCTCAATCACTGGTAGTTTTTAAGAAAAGACCGGACAGCCATTTCTCTGAAATGATATAGCCCCCCCCCAAAGTCCCTTCTAAGTGTTATTCTGTCACCTTTCCCAGGCCCTCCACTCAGATTTTGACATCCTGTTTTCCTGTCTGAGCAGGGGGGTGGATTAGAAGACCTCCAAAGTCCCTTTCAACTCTGTTATTCCATTATTCCTGAGAAAACTCTCTCTCTCTCTCTCTCTCTCTCTCTCTCTCTCTCTCTCTCTCAATTTAAGCAAATTCCCTTGTTTTGGAGACTTTAGAATCAGAAGCTACCTTGGAGCAGTGGTGGGATGCAAATTTTTTAACAACCAGTTCTTTGCCCTAATGACTGGCTGGGTGGGCGTGGCTGGGTGGGCGTGGCTAGGGGCGTGACAGCACTCAGCCTCCTGCAGCATTCTGCCAGTTTCATCCAGTTGCTTTCAAAAATGTACATATATTTTTGTTGATTTCAAAGTTTTCCAGACAGGCGTTAATCTAGCTGTGGGGTAATGAGTCAAATGCCTTCTAGTAATCAATCCACGCCATATTTAAATTCATTTTTCTTCATTTTACATTTTTAGTACCATTTTCTCAATGAGATGATGATGATGATGATGATGATGATGATGATAATGATGATTGATGTGCCAATCAGACTTAACTAAGTATTTTTCTTAGTTTGTAACACATTACAAATCCAAAAATATTACAGACACTAATTTGTTTGGAATAGAAGTCTAATCTTGTTACAGGGCAAAAAAGATGAGTGGTTTTCATTTCTAAGCAATGATAGCCCCTAGTAAAATGGCAGATTTCTATTAAAGTGGCCGTAATTCATTTTACAGTAGGTAATGGAAGAAAACAGATCAGTGAAAAAGAAAAAACCACAGATGAGAACCTCAACAATATCCTTATTTGAAAACAAAAATGTTATGATGAAAATAAAATCAATGTTGTTCATTCATTCATTCATGTAGGCACATAGACTTATGTAGGCACACGTAATGACTCACAGTCTTAATAAAATATAACTAAAACAACTAAAAACCATACAAAAATAATTAGTTAAATACTATCAATAGCTGAATAGATTTATAATATTCAATATAATTTTTTTCCAGAATACTTAAGCCAAGGAAAAGAACTTAAGATTCCACCTTGGTTATATTCGCACTTGATGCCTATTCAGCTTTATTTTATTTTACTTTATTTTATAATCAACAATATACTGGTAGAATCTGATTGACTCTCCTTGCTTGTTTTCTTCTGTCAGAAGATTCAAACAATTGCAGAAAGTCTTTCAAGATATGATGAATGAATTTGGATTCTGGCTCTTTAACCCCTTCACAATTCAATGTTGAGAAGAGACATTAATTGGTTGTTCGGCAAAGAAAATTATAAAATCAATTTGCATATTATACTAAACAAACCAGAAAGTACTCATTGTAATCTGTTTTAACTATTGCTATTGGCAAGAAGAGCCAAGTAGACTGAGTTTATTTAATCTAGACTCATAAAGAGATAATATCTAATGTGGAATCCATAAACTGTGTAAAAAAAGACATGGATAATGTACAAGTCAGAATCATGATTTTTGTATTCTATAGGTAATTCATATCATATGAACTTTTGTAAAAAAAGTCTTACTTGTTGCCCATCTTGATAGTTGTCTATACTTAATGTCTGCGTTGCCATCATGGTTACTGAGAGTTACTTTGAAGTCAAATCATATCTTAGTTCAATTTTTTTGCTGAAAAGAAACCATAAAGAATATTAGTATTTTTAAAGAAAATTATAGAATGTTGAAATCTTTGTGCAGTTGAAAAATGTGTTCTTTCATATATATGCCTGTTATTGTCATAAAATACTGATAATCATAATTTTTGTCCAAACTGTACATGGGTTTTCACATGCCCCCCAAAAATAGAAATGTATCACAAAAATATCTGAAAGAAAATAATGCAAAACCAACCTTTTGGGAATTAGGAAAATGTTCTTTCAGATTATTCGGTTGAATGAATATGGATACTGGTGCAGTCATGGGATCAGATGGTATAACAAACTGGTTCTTTTTAAGTCCCTTCTAGTATAGCACACTAGTATACACTCTTTCTCTCTGAAGACTGTTCAATGACTGTTCAACCAAGGAACAAAGATTCATGATGTTTCTTAACCACGAACTTTATTTATTTATTGTCACATTTACAGGTACCCACCCATTTATAACTACCTTAATTCTTCTCTCACATATTCATCATATCTTTAATTTACAAAAAATTGATTTCCATGTCCAGCTCAGCTGTATATTTTCACCATGTGGTTTTGAAAATGGCCATATACAGATTAGAAGTAGCCATTTTTGCTATGATAAGGGTTGTTTTTTAAAAAATCACCACAGTTTATATCTGTGTAAGTATAGTTTGTATAATTTGTATGGATGAGTCAGTCCACAGAGTTAGATAACAACCATTCTTTGGTGATACTAAGCTACTATGTATACTGTAATAAGAGTAGGCAAAATAAGTAGTTTTTCAAAAATTAAAGAAAACATGCAGAAGTAGCAACATGAAAATATTCTATGTAAGGTAATATAAATTGGTTTAGAGCCATTAATTTATAGAAGAATCTGTATCCAATAACGGTGTTGGTGAAATAGCTCTTTCTTCACTTTGCTTTACGCATTTTTAAAAACCCTCAAAATTCTCAAAAGTAAAGGAGCTTTGAAGGAAGCAAGAATCTTCAGGGGCTCTTTTGCTCTGAGATTGACATTCAAGAGATATATAAATGGGAAACAAAATGAAAGAAAACAAAATAAGGAAATTATCAGCTCAGAAGGAACCACAGAAACGTCATACCTGGTCAATACCAATGCAGGAAAATCTACTTCACATTCAGATCATCATTTAACAGTTTTTAAAACAAAGAACTTCATTTTATAGAAATACAATACTGTCAAATGGATATAGTATCAGGAACCTTTTTCATCTATACCCATCAAGTGAAAGATAATGTCTGTGTCAATATCCATCACTTAGTACTATTGTTTCTCAACTGGATAACTAAATCTCTCACCAAGCTGGCCATTGAGCCTTTCAGGGTGTGTCTTCTCTCTTTCTGTGATGACATTATTGTCTTATTCTCAAAACAATAAGCTATCAATTACTAAAATTAGAAGGTTTTAAATAAACCTGCCCTGTATTTTTTAATTTTGTATGGAAATATAATTCAAACAGTGAGGCTCAGGATGCTGTATTTTTTTAAAGAAACAAGTTCTAGCGGTGAAAGGGATAAATATATCAATTAATATAATGTAGCAGCACACAAGAATATGAGCAGATTATCACATAGCATTTCTCTATTTTCAATGACTCTCTCTGGAGACATTAATAGAAAAATCTTGCAATTGCAATCTTTAGGTACACAGATCTGCAAGATATTACACTGAAAACAATTTGGCTGTTGGCTAGTAAAGAAAATTCCAAGAGTCAGGACAATGGAATTTCCTCATTGGATTATTTTTGATATAATGACTCTGATCAGCAAGGTACTGGCTTTTGGGTTTCTTTTTTGTCGTAAGATAAATAGTGCTTACCAATCAATGCTTTTCTCTCTTCTTAGCAAATAACGTCCAGCTTTTCAATTACTTGTCATATTACCCCTCTGGTATTCATTTCCTGGGAAGTGTATGCCTAAATAAGTAGCAGACCAATTTTCATTTAGTTGAACTAGTTATAACCATAGAAGCAACAATTATTTTTTAACTATTTGACACTTCTAGTAAAATAATCTGTGCGAATATAGCCACATAATTTCATCTTTAGTGGAAGAAAAAAAAGCCCAACCAGTACATAATTTTCCCCAAAAATTCATATTGAAGATATTGGTCAAATAAAAATAAATGTTTATGGAAAAAAAAACATGTTACAATAGAAATTATAGACTTCAAAAAAAGTAGATGGTTATAACAGAATAAAAAATACTAGGAAAAGAAAAAGGGTTGCCGTGTTACTATTTTTTTATATTTAGAGAAACATAAAAAGAATGGTAGAAGAATATACATATGACTTTTGATAATACCATCATATTCTTTGGAGAAAATTAAAATGGAAAACATTTTCAAAAAATGATGTAATGTTTAGTTCAGTCATAACTTATAATTTGAATTCTAAGTAGAACTATGTTCACAAGAAAAAAGAACATTCAAACTTGAAATTAGTTCCACAATTATATTTTTAAATTTTCAATTCAGTTTCTGGTGACAAATCTTAACAATACAAGTGTTTGAAAGTGTTGTTAAAAACTGAGTTGAGCTTGAAGACCTTAGCTGACATATGATAATGACTCTTGGTGTAGGCACTATGGATCCACTAATATCATATATATATTTTTCCAACTTTATTGTGAGAGTTTTTCCCCCCTTTGGGTTGAATCTAAGATTTGCTGCACCATCTTCTTTGGAACCGATTCTTGTATTTTTACAACCAACAGGATGTGATTTCCACCAGTGAGTGAGCATGGAACTTTGCAGATTTCTCCAAACCATTGTTATTTGTGCTTTTGAATTTTATCCATTATCATAGCTTGGCTGCTGCACCATTCATTGTTTCATTTGTTATTTTATCACAGATTGAAATATTAATATTTGCTGTAGGCAGAACATTTGGAAAACCTCTGAATTTTCCAAATCATTTTGAGGTAAGGTCCAAAATTCTGCACCATACAGCAACAGTACCTATAGTATTAATGATAATAAGCATATTGGTAACAATGCTTCCGCTGCTTTTTTTTCTTGCCAGAGGAACTGTGTCAATGCTTGATAGGCCAATTTGATTGTTGACATTGGCTGTGGCTGCTGGTTCTGTTTCTGGACAACAGAATCATAGTATTAAAATTGTTCAACTTCAAACTTTGCTCCATCAAAGCGGATGGCAAAGACTTTCAGTATGAGTGTATGGATTATTAAACAGAAAGGAAGGTGCAACAGTACTGCACTGCACTGCACTGCACACAGGCATTTTATCATGAACAGATTTCATGATTCCTTGTACAATTGTTTCAAGAGGCTATTTTAGCAAGTTTATCTTCTGCAATTGGTGCCACTGAAAAGCACTTTCAAATGCTGTTGCAAAGTCAACAAACAGTGATGAGCCTCTTTCCACAACTGATATGTGCCTACAACAATTGTTATGATACATATATTTGGTACATCTTTTCTAGGATCGAAGTAATCTGGTTCTTGGGAGTAGTTGTTTTCATTCTGAAACTTTTTTGGGATTACTATATTTTCACAAATACCTTACCCTCAAATGAGAAATGGCTAATAGCTTCTTTCTTAATTATATTAATGTCTATCCTATTTTTTTAATGCTCGTTTACTTTAAATTGGGGTGCAAGAATTAGTGTAGCAAATAGCAGCATTTAAAAATAGTGAAGACCAGGGGTATCAAATTTGCGTCGTCACGCCAGTGTCGCGTGACGTATCAGGACTTTTTTTCCCCTTCGCTAAACCGGGCAAAAATATATATATTAAAAGAATGTGAATAAAAAACTAAATCCCACTAATGTGGAACATAAATTTAATATTTCCATAACTCTAAAATGTATTAAATTAATATTCAGCCTTTTATTCCAGAGCAAAGTTTTATTTATTTATTCAATTTATATGACTAGCCACTTGACATAGTATTCTGGACAGTAAACAGCTGTTTGAAAATAAAAACATCAAAAACACACCTTGATGTTCTACTCTTGAAGCAGCATTCATATCCATATCAATGCAACCCTCCCCACCCCGCAAAATGGTTGGATAGATGGATAACATTAGTCCTGCAAATAACAAAGCCCTGTGCCATGAAGAGATTAGTAGGTGATAATTAGCACTTTGAAATACACCCAATAAAATTGGGCTTTATATCAACATTCCAGACAGAATTGCAAACAATTATAGATTCTTATTCAGAAATACTATTACATTGTATTTTTAAAAAGCAGTATTTCTGAATCCTTAAGAGAATTTGCAAAGTGTTTTGCATAATTTAAGGATTTATGTCAAAACACCTTGTTATATTTGTGATCCAAATTAAACTCATTTACTCATTCCACAAAGCACTTTGCCTCATTGATTATCCCAAAGGAAGCACATTTTGTGCATGTACACACATGCCCAGAAGATCTCAAGAGCGCCACTTAGTAGCCATACCTGGATCTGCTTCCTGAAGTTGCAGCTGCTCCAAAACTCACAGCAGCTGCTTTGAAGTACTCAGAATATACCTCTGCTGGGATGGCAGATGAAACAAAGCAGAAAAATGTCTTGCAGAATGATTTTCAGTACACAATTAAACAATCTTGACTTTGCCAGTGGGATGGGTGCAGCACAAAGCAAACAACTACAGTATGTTCCTTTCAAAGAGAGTAGCTGATAGTTTTGTGAGTGAATTATACTTATTCTATTTGAATAGGAGTCTACCAATTATAAACAATGCCAAAACAAGTTACAGGTAGTCCTCAACTTATAACCATTCGTTTAGTGACTGTTCAGTTACAACAGCATTTTAAAGAGACTTAAGACAGGTTTTCACACTTATGACCACTGCAGCATCCCCATAGTCACATGATCAAAACTCAGGCACTTGGCAACTCGCAGTCCTGAGGTCATGTGATCACAATTTGTAACCTTCCCAGCCAGCTTTTGACAAGCAATCTCAATGGGGGAAGCGAGATTCATTTAACAACCACATAATTCACTTAAAAACTGTAGTGATTCGCTTAATAACTGTGACAAAAAGATTGTAAAATGAGGCACAAGTCTCTTAACGACTTCCTCACTTAATAGAAATTTTGGGCTCAATTATAGTTGCAAGTCAAGGACTACCTGTACTTTTACCTTTTTCAAGGAAGTAAATATTTTTATTAGTGAAAATACAAACTGTTACAAGAAAAAAACATTGTGTAATTTGGTTATTTTTTATTTTGATGCTGCCATTATACAATATCATATTTGTGATAAGATTATATGTTACCATATTGTGGAATTGTTCAAGCAGCTCATTCAATGGATTTTACTTTGCATTAAATTACTACTGCTTCAGGTCTTGCTCCTAAATGTGTGCTGTATACAGCATTTGTAAACTGATATGTCAAATCATAATATGATTTAAGAAACCAAGGGTTGAACATCTGACTAGAATATTTATATTCTCATTTAAGCACCATCCAGTTAACAGAATTGTGTGTGATCCCATCACCAATGGTTCAAGTATATGAACCTTACCTCAAATCTGTAACTTAATTATGCTTTAAAAATATTTTATATTAACATTGAATGTAAAGTTGAAAGTAATATCATAAAATTACATTATTTTAATAAAATATCATAGGCAAATAGTGTGCACAGTGATGTCAATTAGAATTCCCAAAAGAGAAGCTCAAAGTTGTAATTCTTAAGACGATAGGAAAATTATAATTGGAATATAACTATTACTGCCAAGAGTTATATTTTAATTAAATTTAAGTAAAAAATTGCTCTTTGGATGTGGTCATCAGCATACCACTCAAATATCAAATGTAAGGCCAATTTAATTTTTAAAAAACATGCTTTATACACAGCATTAAGAATAAAAAAACATGAGGCCAAGTATTTGAAACATTTAAAACAATTTGAATTCTTGTCTCAAGTAACAAGTTACAATAAAAGTGTTACAAACTTGTACCTTCATTCCTAGCCCCATTGCCTTGTAATTATAACCAAGTCTTTAATGTACCCCTAAAATAGTTAAAGATTGTGACTCCCTTAGTTATATAATAGTTTATATACTTAACTATATAATAGTTAACACAAATTGCAAACTGTGGAACTGAAACAGGGACTAGAAAATAAAAGTATATTTTAAGATGAATAATTAATTTACAATATGAAAATGACCATGAGGTAGGGTCCAAGCTAAAAGCAGTAAGACAAACAAACATAAAAACAGCAGGAATAACAATACTTATAATATATTGAACTTTTATGCCACCTGACTCTCATCAACTGGACAGTTCACAACAAAGAAATGCATCACTTCTGAATTGTTTATTTATTATTAGATTGATATCCTGCCTTTCAAAATCAATTATCAGAAAATTAATGGGAATTTAATTAATTTCTGTTGTTCTATTATTTAGAACTTTCAACTTATGATTTGTTAGATATTCAATATTTTTCTTTCTTCAGTGAAATCAAAAATAAATTCCAACATGCAAGCAAAGTTTACTATTCTATGTAGGCATTGTATTATTGAAATTATGATGAAAAAAGCCATTTCTAGCCAACATTAATATATCATAACTTGTAGCTTAGTAAAGTTACCCACTCTTACAATCCTCTTTTTTAAATACATGAATGAATACTCAGGAATCTTTCCTTATTGTTCATCTGTAGTATTTACCAGGACATTTCGTATTATGCAGCACTTTGAATTCAGTCCCCAAGGGTTTTTTTCCAAAAATGGTAGTAACTTTTGCATCAATCCCAGAAAGATACAGCTGTTTTAAAATATTGCAAATCAATGCTACATTTTATTTCCACATTCAAAGCAGCTACTGAAGATTGAATTTGAAGCATTTCATGGCCCTATTCAGCATTCTAAGCATCTTGGTTTCAAGACTTCATTCTAGCATTTAGCATTAGAAGACTAAAAAATGCCATGTGTGACTCAATGTTTTCAAGAATGGGGGATTTCTTCAGCCTTATATATATTCTTGGTGCCACCGGTCTCCACTTGTCTATCAAAAGATGAACCCAATTCTCACCAAGATTTCAAGAGCTACTGATGAACAATTAACTAAAATTACTTGAGTAAGAACTTGGTTGTAATGCGCTATATTATTCTCCCAGCTGAAAAAAATTTATACAAAATTAGATAATACACACCCATCCACTATATTTATGCATATTAAAGTTCCATTTTTTTCCCCAAGCAGAAAATTTGTGATCTGAAACAAATCTTTGATATTTTAATGTAAAAACTGTATGCCTGTGCAATGGTCATGTGTGCAATAAATTGGAAATGTCGCTTTGATTATTAAAGTTCTATTACTGTAGGTAAATTTCAAGATTTGCACCTAGCATTTATACTATCATGAATCCTTCAAAATCTGTGTTTAAACTAATTCTGCAGCATAATTTATATTATTGCTGTTCTTGGTACACAAAATCAAAATAAAGGAATCTAAAACTTCAAATGTGCGTATTGGGAGAGGGTTCTTAGTATAACTTTGAAAGATACAGTTTGCTCACTCATTTAAACGCTTAATGTTTTAACTAATGAACTGGAAAACTAGCATTCTTTTTCAAGTTGCAATCTTCATCTATCACAATAAACAAATAGGTTAGTGGTTATCACAAAATGTTTACCAATATCAAACAGGGCAAGAAGTACACATTATCTGCTCACATACTCAACATTTAGTACTTGAATCAAAGAATAATTCGTATTTCCAGGTCTGCCAAGTTCTGGCATTAACGTCATTTAGTGCCTTTTTCAATTTAGCCAGGGGATACAAATTCGTGGGAGACTGTCTGCTGGTTTGAAAATGTATTGTAAGATTCTCTTCTCCCTTTTGAGAAGTGGGGTGGAGAGTATGCGAATATATATGTATATGTATTCCTGATTTTTGCGTGACTGAAAACAGGTCGCCAAGCAAACCCCCAAAAACGGCTCAGAAACAAAGCAGCGATAGAGTCCCCTCCACGTTTATTGTTGACAACCAGATTACAATAACAACAATCCCCTCGGATTCCCCAATACTTCAACTATGAATGCCCCCCCCCCCCACGTCAATCCACGTGCAAAAGGGGGATTATTTCAAGCTCCGAAAAGGCAGCTGCGAACCTGTGGAAAAACGGGGGGAGGGACGGGGAGGGCTTTCCTCAGGAGCCCAAGCGAGTTAGAAAAAGAAGCGAGCGAGGAAAAGCGGCTGTAGGGGAAACCCCGCTGAATGTTCAATTCCTCTTCCACTTCTCCCCGTCTACAGGAATGCCCCCGAAACGGCCCCTTTAAATACCGCCCTCGCGGTTCCCCCATACGCCCACCCGTCGCACCACGAACAGCTGCTGCCCTTTTCTCTCCCCCTCCCACCTCGAAGCGCGCGACACCTCCCCCGCCTCGGTGTGCGCGCGCCGCCGCCGCCACCTCCTCCTCCTCCTACAAAAGCAACGGCCAGTCGGCGGCTGTTCCAGAAACTTCCTCACTCCCCCTCCCTTTCCTTCCTCGCTCCAGACCGCCGACGCCCCTAACCCCCCTCCGAGTAAGTTACGGTGCCTATGCCCCTATCCCGCTTTTCCATGTTGCGGGTTCACCTCCCCCTATGTTCCCCCACATCCCGGATCTATTGGCGCAACTGAGCCAAGCCGGCCGATACTGGCGGCGGGCGCGCCGTGATGGATGGCTGGCTGGCTAAGAGCAGGTTTGAGTGACAGCGCTTACCTGGGTGCCAATCTTCGTCACACTGACAAGCGGCTGCAGCAATCGGGACCCGCACCGCCGCGACGCGCGTCACCACGCATACATGGGATCGACCAATCGCAGGGCGCGCCAGGCGAGACGACAACACGCTCCGAAAGACGCCTCATCAATATTCAGCAAGGGAGCGGGGCACGTCGTGTTTTTAGATACGCCCACTCCGAGGAGCGCCATACTGAAGGGGCGGGGCGGCAAGAGAAGTACCGTCCCCTTGGGCCTGGGCGCGAGGCTGAATTGCCTTTATGAATACTCATTAGGTTGGGGGAAGGTGCCACCCACCTCTCTTAGCTTGAGAGGTGGAAGAAGTTTCCTAGTAGCGCCGCTGCGGATTTGATGGATAAAGCGCCTGAAACGCTCCGTTCCTTGGCGCCATCGATCCGGGCCGAAGGCGCTTGTGACGTCACGTCTCTCGCTCTTCCCCCCCCCTCCGTGTGAGATGGCTGGGGTGAGCCTGATGGGCTAGGGATGTAATACAATCGGCAGGGTGCGAAAGGAGCTGTTCCGGATGGATTTAGTTCGTTTTCTTTGTGCCCCACATTTCTGTTCTTCTGAATTAAAAGCTAGTGCGCGCGTGCACACACACACACTATATATATATATATATACTCAATATGAACTATATATAGTTCCAAACGATTGCAGCTCATTTCTAAACGAACTCCTTGTGCACCCAGTTATAGCTAAGTATATATCTATAAATATTTCTAAAAATTTTGTTGGCAATGGCAAAATTATACCACTTTTGCAATACTTCCAAAGCTTAATTCTTTAGCTACAAAAACAATACAAGAGTAAATGCAAATATGCACTAGATTCGAATTTTAGAAATGTTACGCATTTTTAAGTAGGATAATCTAATTCAAGACAAATACATTGTCTAATATTGCCCACTTGTCAACTACTATTTGACAACTATACTTAACGGTTAACTAATACTTGTATGGAATACACACACACAAGATTATATTCCTTTCTTAAGATAGAACTATATGGTGATTATATGGTTTTCCCCCTTTAAAGTGTTAAAAACCTTAAAATTCAATAGTATGGTATAATTTCATTTACATATTTTAGTGTAGATGAGAATTTTGTGGGATCAGTTCTTTCTTCAGACCACTCTCACTTTTAACATAAGAAAAGGAGAATAAAAATAACCAATTCCTTAATTGAAACAGGTAATCCTTGGATTATGACCATTCATTCAGCAATAATTCAAAGTTACGGTGCTGAACGAGTGGTACTTATGACTAGTCCTTGAAGTTCCAGACGTTGCAGTATGTTCACAGCCAAATGATTGCAGTTTGGGTGCTTGGCATCCGGATCGCATTACTATTGCACCATCCCATAATCAAGTGATCACCATTTGCAACCTTTCCTGCTGGCTTCCCCATTGATTTTGCTTGTGGGAAGCCGACAAATAAGGCCACAAATGGTTCCTGTAAACTGCTCCTGCTTTTCCTCCCAAGGAGCTCCTCTACAGAGTAGGAGATCACCCACAGCATCAGCATCCCCTACTAGCCTGTGAGCCCCCCTGTTCCACCTGCCCTATGTAGCATCCACTTGGAGGATCCCTGATCTGCATAGTAATTTGCCCATGGACACCCTTCCCACCTCCTGTGGAATCTGCACACCACTCTGTACTCCTTGTCTGGGATCCCTGCCTCTTTCTGCTTAACAACCCGCAGAGTCCTGAGAGTTGAATGGCAACTGAGACTCTCAGGATTGCCATTGCTAAGCGATGTGGTTATATAATGTCACACTTTATGACTGCATCACTTAGTAAGAGAAGTCCCGGTCCCAATTGTTGTCATAACCTGAGGACTACCTGTACTGATATACATTCTTTCCTGCCTGTTTTAGTTGTTTACCATACAGAAATCATGTATGTGAATGAAGCATAAATCTTGTTATCTTCTGTTGCCATGAAAAAAGCAATCTTTCAAGTTGAATTTGACTCCTTGTCACTTCATGCATATATCGTATAGGTAGAAGATTCAATTACAATAAATTAGTTCATATTCAAAATATCCTAACATTGCTTATGTTTGTCACAAAAGTGTATCAATTCTAAAAATCTGAAATAAGAGATGATTCAATAACAAAGTGTTAGATGTTATTAATTCCTGCAGTGTTCAAGTATTCTGTTTATGGGGCAATTCTTTCTTTGGAATAAACAAACTGTTGGTCACCTTGAGACTTTTGATATAAATAGGGCATGTGAAGAAATTAACCACCATCTCATTAATAGGCTTAAAGAAATCAAACACTTTGAAGTATGGTGTAAGCAACTTTGAGAGTATCTTGTCATACTGTATGAAGGCTCCATTTTACTATGTTCACATATATTGTAAATCATAAATAGTTACAATTATGGTAATAAAAATATAGTTATCAGACCCCTAAAGGATTCTTGTAGGACCAACTGAAATAGCGAAAGGTTCAGGCTACTGAATTTCAGGAGTTCAACAGGCACATTTGTTAAAAGTGTAGGAAGTTGCACCTACCCCTCTCCTAGAAGAATGAAATATTCTAGGAAATATTAAAAAGGCAGAATATTATATTTCCCTGGATGTGAAATGGAGAAACATGTTTTTTAAGGCAGGAAGCAGACTCACTCTTAATAGCCCCTACCCTCCTCAATAGCCGACAGCAGATGTCAGCACTTAAGAGATAAAGAGATCGTTAGGTCTATTCATAAGCAAACACCCTCACCCAAGATCCAACAAAGGTAGGATTAGCCCTCAGCCATAATAGGAATTGCCCAAAACCCTCTTCATCATCACCCAGCAAGTTTCAACCAAGCCTGGGACTCAAGACAACCTACAAAGTTACCCCTGCATGGCCCCATGGGAGTCTGGCAAGCAATCAGGAGAGCCTGCCCTTACACAGGAACAGGAAGCTCTAAGGCAGTGCCCAAGAGAGGGTAAAAACATGTATTTCTCTCTTCTATGTTTTCATTTTGCCCAGGACCTCAAACCATGTGGTCCACCATTAAACCATCTTTCCAAATTGCCTTCATGTTTCCAGTGTCTTTCTCCCCACTTGGAACTGAAGCCAGATGGACATTTCTTCCAACAATGTGGCACCCAGAGATGGGACTCCAAGCTAACCTGATCAATGGACCTGGCCCAAGTAAGCCTCCCTTGCCGACAGCAAACCCATTGAATCTGTGGATGGATTTTCCTGGACCTTGGCCATTTTGAACAAAGGTTTTAAAGGGGTTTTGAGTTTTGAGCTCAAAGGCTGCTTGGAAAGAAGGTGAGTACCTCTAAATTTTAACTTTCAAAGTCCAGAAAAGTGGGAAATGTGTGCATGCCTACGTGCGTGAGTGAGAGGGCCCTTCTCCCAATCACAGCTGGATCTTGCTTCTGTGTATTTCCTAACCGCAGAAAGACCAACAGTCTGGAGAGCATGGGGGATTTGCCAGAGCACAGGACCTTATGTTAGGGAAAAAGGGAGAGTGTGTGTGAAAATGGAATGAAAAAAAAAGTGAATGAGAAACTTTGGGTAACCAGCTGGGAAGTCACTGAGCAAAGCCCTGTGTGTTAGGAGGTGCCCGTACTCAACTGCTTAAAAGCAGCAGGTTCTCCCAGACCCCTTTTTGGTCCGAAAACCGATGGCAGTGTTCCCTACAAAGGAGGTGCCCGTACTCTGAGAGGGAACCAGAGTCTTCACAGAGCTTTTTTTTTGTCTGAAAACTGATCATGGCAGGCCCAGCTAAGCCAAAGTGAACCCCATATCTGAGAGAGAACATAGGAAGCTGTAACTTGAGGGTAGTGAGAGGAACCCCCCTAGGAGATTTAGGAAAAAGATGTGAGCAAATTGTGTAAAGAGTGGGCTTTGCCCAGGGGCGAGATGAAGCTGGAAAACCAATTTGGCTAAATAAAGGTACTTAAAAGAAAAGGGAAATATATAAATGGGAATGTTGGGGTTTTTGTTTGTTTGTTTGTCCCTCTTCTTCTCTGTCTTCCATGCAACCATGTGATATGTTTGCTAAAATTTGTGCCTTCCCTAATTTAACTGAGATTTATGGTGGGAATTACCTGTGTGTGTGTGTGTGTGTGTTTTCCTCTCTTTTTCCTCCTTGTTTTTTTGTGTGTGTGTGTATGTCTAAGTCTTTGTGTGTCCTTGAGGTAAATGTAACTGTTAAGTGTCTCTGATCCCTAGAAACAAGAATTTTATATTGTATGGGGAAAAAAGAGAGTTAAAGAAAAGAAAATGCCTCTACTCTGAGTTTGTCTGGCCAGCAGAACAGAGTAAAGAGAATGTGGGGGGTTTTTTTCCTTCTCTGTACTTTTAAGAAAAGGCCAAAGTTACAGCGTTCCATGAGCCTTCGGCATTTAGTCATGCTGGCTACATGACCACGGAGACATCTTTGGACAGCGCTGGCTCTTCGGCTTTGAAATGGAGACGAGCACCACCCCCTAGAGTCAGGAACAATTAGCACATATGTGCAAGGGGAACCTTTATCTTTATCTTTTTATGAGGGAAGTTAATTTACAGAAAAAAATCATTCTTACATTTACTGTATGTAAATGCAAACAGTTTTTTTAATATTGCTCTTTTGTGATGTTTAATGGATGCCAATTCTCTGCTGAGATAGAAATATCTGTCTATTCTTTTTCTGAAGCATGTGAATCCAGTTTTTTTCTCATCTGTGATGTCCCCATTTTCTTATAACTAGTATATCTGTTTAATAACTGCAGTACTGTTGTTTTCTTCTCAAACCCTGCTTGCAAGCTATTTACCCATCCCCATTCTATCTCTCCATCTCTTATTCTCCTACAATGCCTTTCCTCACCCACAAAGGGGGGAAGGGACCCTGTTCTCATGTCTTTCAGCCTTGCACAGACAACTCTACAACCTGTGAAGTAGAGAACACGAATCCAGATGCTGGCTTCAGAGAAGACCTTCCATTTGCTGAGCCAGGAAACTGGGTTTGGATCCAGTCATCCACCTAAAAGTTATCACAGCAACCAGAGTGGAGCAGACTTTCCCAAGCCTGACTGATCACCCTTACCACCAAGCCAAGCCTAATGCTACCCAGCAGACATGAAAGAAAGGAGCCTGAGATGGACAAGTAAAGACTTAAAGACGTTTTTCAATTCCTAGAAGATAGCTGTAAATACTATGGGGGAGGGTTGAAATTCATTGTAAAATTTTCTTCCTTTGCTTCATTCACAATTGTAACTGATCAGTTAAATGGATTCTTGGAGAGATTGCATTTGGGAGTGGTTGGCACAGCAAGTTCTGAACACCTTGGACTTTTGTCTGGTGGGAGGAAAATTTGTCCAGCATGTTTGTATTACCTGTATTGTAAAAGTAGCTGCATACACACGCACACATACAGAGACACCCCATTCAGAATGAGATTGAGTCTATACCTTCACCTATCTCCACACAAAGCTCCTCCTAGGTTTATTTTTGCTCTGTGGCACTAAGGCCCAAGCAGTCATATCTCCCTGCTAATTCCATGGGGGAAGGGCATCCCCCTCAGGCAATTCCCTCACTGAAGAAGTAGCAGAAA
This sequence comes from Ptyas mucosa, assembly GCA_012654045.1. NCBI lineage: Eukaryota > Metazoa > Chordata > Lepidosauria > Squamata > Colubridae > Ptyas > Ptyas mucosa. The sequence goes on along the minus strand of WNWU01000016.1, from coordinate 35,941,252 downwards.
AGAGATCTCCAAACCCCAAGCCCTGATTGTGACTCACAAATAATGCTGCCCAGCTGCCCAGTAAAAGCAGGATATGTTGCGCTGGTGGTCTCATTAGTAGGAGTCCCAAGGCTCACTGTGTGTAATTTTTAAAATACTAAATAGCCTGGATTGCACACTGGCTAACCTCAATTTGGACTCACAAATCTTGGATGCACTAAAGTAAGAGCTAAGGCATGTTCAGTAACCAACCCTTGGAAATGGGCAGCCTGTAGTTATTTAAAGGAAAACCATAGCTGTGAAGATTTTTGGGACTTGTGCTTCCTTGAAACCTGACTGGAAGCTCACAGAAAGTGATATCTGACATCTGAAAATAATTGGCATGGAAAATTGGATTCTGTAAATTTCTTTCCAGAACTTTTTCCCTGGCTGCTAGACCTTCATGGTTGAAAGCTCTCCTTTTGGGAGCCACTGAAGGAATCCCTTTCTGCTGTGCCTTCCCCTTTGCATGAGAAAAATTAAAAGCAGCCATCAAGTTTTCCTAATCTGATCAATTTTTAATCTTTTGCCAATAACATGTGTTCCATCCACATATTTTGGCAAAAGGGGGGGATTGTAGGAAGTTAGCACCCACCCCTCTCCTAGAAGAATGAAATATTAATAACCTCCACCCTCCTCAATAGCCCACAGCAGATGTCAGCAATTAAGAGATAGAGATGGCTAGGTCTATTCATAAGCAAACACCCTCACCCAAGATCCAACAAAGGTAGGATTAGCCCTCAGCCATAATAGGAATTGCCTAAAACCCTCTTCATCATCACCCAGCAAGATTCAACCAAGCCTGGGACTCAAGAAAACTTACAAAGTTACCCTGCATGGCCCCATGGAAGTTTGACAACCAATCAGGATACCTGCCCTTACACAGGAACAGGAAGCTCTAAGGCGGTGCCCAAGAGAGGGTATAAATATGTATCTCTCTCTTCCATGTTCTTATTTTGCCCAGGACCTCAAACCATGTGGTGCTGTCCACCATTAAATCATCCTTCCAAATAGCCTCCATGTTTCCTATGTCTTTCTCCCCACTTGGAACTGAACCCAGATAGACATTTCTTCCAACAAAAGGATAAGGAAAAAATGCTGATAATGGAGCCATACCAGTATCAGCTTAACTTGTTGGATGGACTGATTGTGAGCCTTCTACCATGTAACTTAGGGTTTAAGAAATCAAAGTGTAGTTGCAATGAAGGCTCACATAAAGTTTTCTGGAAACAAACAATAAATATAATTTCCCCATTTTTGGAAAATATAAACTCCACTAGTCAAAAATACTTCCATTTCGAATCCCCCCCCTTCTTGTAGTATCTCTGAATTTCATTTCTTGACTTTAAATGGACGAAGCAACTGCTTCTAGGAAATGAAGCATAATGTATATTCACAGCTAATCGAATTAGAGTAGTCACTTGAAAGAAACTGTAAATTACAATACTTTAAACAAAATAATGCAAACTGTGATTTAGTTTGCAATAATTATGTGCCATTAAATTATTTTTGTCTCCTAGATTTTCACCATGAAAATGTCATTTGATACAGTAATATCATTGACATAACCTCTCAGAAGAGTAGTATCAGTGGTGGGTTGCTCCTGGTCCGGCCGAAACAGTAGTGGCGGCAACAGGAGGCTCCGGCCACCTTCTCAGACATCATCAAAAATGCTCTGTACATGCGCAGAAGCATCACGCACTTGCAAAGCAATCAAGTGCGCCCGCGTGCTACCAATAGCGAACCGGTAGCACCGGGATTTGAAACCCACTACTGAGTAGTATGTATAAGATAGCAATTTTAAGTACGATGTATACTACAGCCCTATAACGTTTAAGTAAGAGAAACTATTGTTTGGCTATTTTTGGGACCAAAACAAGGAACTGGTCTTACTGGAAGGTTCTTTGCACTGAGAAAGGGATATCATGATAGTTCAAATTGATGAACAGAGTTAAGATCTCTTTTCAATAAGAGGTTCTGTGGTTGATTGGAATATTAATTCTAAGAATGTATACATACTTAGGCAAAAGACAAAATAAGTGCATAAAGTAAAAACACAGCCAATATAATCATTATTGGCTTAATTCCCTTTTACCAAGTGTCTGTCCAAAATGAAAATGGGTTGGCATTGATGTTGGAAAATGCTTGACCTTTGACGCATTTCTCAGATGATCAGAGGCAGTTGCTGTGTTTGGCTCTCCAAGTGCCCTTGACCTTCATGTGTATTATGCTGCTAATACTGCAATAACAGTTTTAGTAAATCCTGATAAACAAATTGAGATGAAGAGATAATCTATAGTAAATGCAAAGGCATTTTCAGATTTTCATTATATTTGCATAATTTTACATGATCAGAATTAAATACTAATTCTAAGTGACATTATTATAAACTTGTGAGAATTTTTGAAATGGGAAGATGAGATGAATATAATACGTAATAATAAGTTAGCATTTCCAGGACGTTTCCTAATCCTGTATCCATGATTAAGAAATTTATGAAAATTATAAATCCAATAGACATATTTTTATTTACTAGGAAATCATTGTTTACTAATGTCATTTAAATCATAATATGCATGATTAACATAAGGTAAACTTTTACTTCAGTTTAGCTTTGTTGTATATCAACAAAATTGATGTGTATCAATTTTAATTCATGTGGCTAAAAACATAATATTTATCTCGTGGTAGCATCATCAGCCTCCTTACCTCAATTACCTCAATTCAGTCATTGAGGTATAAAATGGACGCTGGTCTTACCTGATACGTCCTTTCTCTATCAGGAGGAAATGGCTGTCAGAGTGGGGAGACGCTCCATCTAGGCGAATGACCGAGTCTGCCAATCAAAGGCTCCGCCCTCTTGCTTCCCCAGTTATTCGGCGAGGGTGAAGGAGCAGACTCCTAGGATTTGTCTGTCTGAAACGAGAAACAATTAGAGGACCACCCACCCAGCCCACGATCCGGACCGGACGAAGAAAGGGTGGGGCTGACAGCCTTTTCCTCCTGATAGAGAAAGGACGTATCAGGTAAGACCAATGTCCATTCTCCTATTTGGAGGGAAATGGCTGTCAGAGTGGGGTCATACCAAAGTTCGGTGTCCACCCGGGTGGGAAAGGTCCAGTCTGCGAAGCCCTTCATGATGGGAGGACCGACTGGAGGACCTGTCTGCCGAAAGAGGCATCAGACGATGCAAAGGCATCCACCCGGTAATGCTTAACGAAGGGGCTGAGGGTGGTCCAAGTGGCAGCCCGGCAGATCTCTTCAAGCGAAGCCTGAGTGGACCAGGCAGCAGACATGGAAGCACTCCTGGTAGAGTGCGCCGTGATTCGATGAGGTACTGGGAGCCCAGCTTGATGGTAGGCTAAAGCGATGGTAGCCCGGATCCAGCGGCCCAAGGTAGGGCCCGTGACGCATGCCCCGATGTTAGTGGGCTGAAATGCAATGAAGAGGGCCTCCATCTTTCAAAGTGGAGTGGTCCGGGTGAGGTAGATCTTCAGGGCCCAGCGAACGTCCAGCGAGTGCCAGGAGCATTCCAAACGGTGAGATGGGTGGGGGTAGAAGTTCGGTAGAACGAGCTCCTGGGCACGGTGGAAGGCCGAGTTAACCTTGGTTAAAAAGGCCAGGTCGAGGCGTAAAACGACCCTGTCCCTATGAAATATGCAGAGGTCCGCTCTGGTGGAGAAGGCCACCAGCTCGGAGATGCGGCGGGCCGACGTAATCGCCACCAGAAAGGACACCTTCAGGGAGAGGAACCGCAAAGAAACTTGGTGTAGAGGCTCGAAGGGAGGGGCCATGAGGGTATTAAGGACTCTGTTGAGGCTCCACATTGGAAACCGATGGATGACCGGGGGGCGAAGGTTCGTGGCGCCCCGGAGGAAGTTACAGATAAAGGGATGTCAGGAGAGAGATTCCATGGAGCCGCAGGCGAGGACAGAGGCGATGGCCACGACCTGTCGCCGAAGGGTATTGGGGGCCAAGCCCTTCGCGAAGCCGTCGTGGAGGAAGGATAAGACGTGCACGATGGTCGCTGTCGTGGGAATCACTGATTTCGCCGCACACCATGTCGAAAAAGAGCACCAGGTGGCCTCATAGATGCGGGTTGTTGAGGGGCGGCGAGTGGCTTGGATAATCGAAATTACCGGGCCAGAGAGTCTAGCTTCCGTCAGGAAGAGCCGCTGAACCGCCAAACAGTTAAGTGAAGCCAGGCGGGGTCCGGGTGGAGAAGGCTCCCTTGAGACAGATATAGCATGGAGTCTGGGATCCTCCATGGGGGGGGACACTGACAGAGAAATCAAGTCCACGTACCAGGGGCGTTTGGGCCACTGGGGGGGGTCAGGAGAATGAGTTCTGCCCCTTCGTCAATCAGTTTCCTGATCACCCTGGGGATCACTAGTAGGGGAGGGAAGGCATAAAGGAGGCCGGGAGGCCAGGGAGAGCGCAAGGTGTTCGTTGCTTCGGCCCCGGGCTCCAGGTACCGGGAGAAATAGCGCGGAACCTGGTGGTTGTTCCGCGATGCGAAAAGTTCCAGTACTGGGATGCCAAATCTCTTCGTGATCTCCCGAAAAAGTTGAGGGGAGATGCCATTTGCTGCACATATCCGCCTGCCAATTTCGGAGCCATAAGAGGCAGCGGGACGTCACCGTAAAACCCAGAGCTCTGGCCGAAAACCTGGTGGCATTAAGAGTAGCGTCGGCCGAGTACTCGAGGGTGGCAGACATCTTGTTCAGGTCTTGGTGGGACCTGGAATCGGAGAGAGGGAGGCGAGCCTGCAGTTGTTTTTGTCAGAGAAGGGCAGCCCTTCTCTGTTGAAAAAAGCCGATGTAGAGGCTCGAATGGACCAAGAGGTGGCCTGATGACCTTTCAGGAGAGTCTTCTCAGCTCTCCTGTCCTCCAGGCGAAGGGAATCCTCTGCCGGCTCTGTGGGGTGAGAAGAATTGGTGAGAGTGACTATGGGCGGGTCCACCGGTGGGTGTTGAAGAATATCCGCAAGCGGGGCAGCTGAATTATATAATCGTTTGTCCAAACTGCTAGGACCAGCCCCTGGTAAGGGCCATTGACGTTGTAACACGTCTGTAAACAGCTTTGGCACCAGGATCGTTTCCGGATCAATAACTGGTTCGGCAAACATAGCAGCAGCCGGATCATTGGAGTTGGCTGCAGTGGATGCTGAAGGAGGAGTTCCCAAGTGGGTGGTAGCGACAGCTTTGAACAGGAGCGAACGGAAAAGTTGAGGCTTGAACAAGCCAACGAACGAGGGTTGGTCAGGGCCCAAGCCCTCGTCATCTGACCAGGCTTGGTCATTAAAATTGTCCGCCTCCAACACTGAAGCTTGATCAGTTGAAGGATGGTAGTCAGCATGATCTCGCTCTGAAAGGGAGTTGCCCAGGTCCCTGGACAGAGCCCTTTGATGTGAAACTGCTGGAGCCATTGGAGCTGGCGGAGCAACCACCTGTTGGAGGCATTGGGCAAGGCCTTGCCTTATTGCTCTGGAAATACAAGCCTCAAATGATTCCGCCATGCCCGCTGGCAAGGGGTTGGGAGGAAGCTCGGCCTGAGGGGTTGCTGGCTCCTGAGATAGTGATGGGGCAGGTCAGGAAGTGTTTGGAACATGTGCTGGCTATCGGAGGCCGAGGCGTCAGGTGGAACAGTGAGGACGTTAGGAGATAGTTCCCTCACTGATCTGGGGGACCTGTTCGACCCTTCAACCCCCTGAATGGATGCCTGGGTTTGAGCCTTGAGAAAGGCTTTTTCCATGACCCTGTGCCTCCGTTGTTCTTCTTTAGAAGGGAGGGCAGGTGTGTGGGGGGGCGCGTTCTTCCTGCCCCTCATTTTCTTGGGTGGAGGGGCCGAGCCAGAAAATCCCTCTAAGGGATCGCTGTGATGGCGATGTCTCGCTGAGGAGCCATTGAGCGCCCCGTCGTCCGCCCGCATGGCGGCCGCCATTTTGTTTTGCCTGGTTGGCAGTGGCGGTAAGGGAGGAAATAAGATAAGACTCACAGAAGCTTCGTGGAGAAGCAGAGGGTCAAGCCGCTGATGTGGGAGCAGGCGGAGGCATTGAAAGTCGCTAGGCGTCTGGCTTTAAACGTGACAGGTGGTAATTGGCAAGCGGCCACTCAAGCCGATGGTGGCTGCTGGGCAAAGGCCTTAGAAACGCAGCCGACGCTCACCCGAAGCTTCGGGGAGCGTATTCTCAACAGGCGATGACAAGCCTGGAGCGATAATCTGCCAGCCAGCAGAAACGAGATGGATGGAAGAGCAGCAATAGGAAAAAAACAGTCCAAATATGCTGAGAAAGAGCTGAGGGAAACTCAGAAGTGGAGAGACACGTCCAGTCAGCGAAGACCGAGTCGAATAACTGGGGAAGCAAGAGGGCGGAGCCTTTGTTTGGCAGACTCGGTCATTCGCCTAGACAGAGCGTCTCCCCACTCTGACAGCCGTTTCCCTCCAAATAGGAGAATACCATAATATAGATTTCTTAAAATTAAGCTAGACTGGAATCCAAAAATAAGAATGAAATGCAAGTCCTCTTGCCATACCATTCTGTTCCTTTATTGTGGCAGATATTTATATATATATATAAAAACCCACTGTATTTATATAAAAGAATCCTGATTCCTCTTGGCTTCATAGTATCTGCTAATTCCTTTTATAACTGTTGATCTGTAGTTTTTGCTTTTGAAGCATGCCAAAATGACTTCTCTGAAAAAATGCTTTATTAAAATGAACCATGTTACTGGTAATCCTCTTTCACCTACAAAGACTGTTCTATTTCTTTTTGCAGCATATCCAGTTTTTTTTTAAAAGATAAAAGAACAGTTAGCAGCTATTGTAGGAGGCTATAATAACCCAGAAAAAAGTGCTCTCTGCACAGTTGCCCTGGTACATTACACAAACACTTAATGTAACTCCTAAATTGTCCAAATTAAGGGTAATTTGGCAATCTGTTTGCAGACTTACAAAGGCACTTTCTCCCATTCTATGTGAATGTCCTTTCTTGCTTTTGATCTTTTCCAAGGCTGAGGAATCCAGATGAATGGTGCTCTTTGTTTATATTTAGAGAAGCTTGCCTACCATTTTGGGAAGAAAGTTCACTACTTTTAAAATAATTTTTAGCTATGGATGCAGGATATATTCTTTTGGTTTGTATTTGAGTGGCAATTTACATAATGTCACATTTTTTTAATCACTAGAAAATTGCAGTTTTTCAAAGAAAGTTCATTAACATATTAGAGAGAGGTCTGCATATAAATGAATATATTGATTATCATAATAAAAGTATATTATATTAGGGAAAATTACTTGCAAAATATATAATACAGAATGTCAGTGTTTGAACAAATATATATTAAAATACATAGAAATCTTATGTTGCATTGTCCATTGCTATTCTAGATCCAGTTGTCAGACATGGGCTGAATATATTGCATCAAGTAAATGCATACTTTAAAAAGATTTCATATATAACTGGTACTCTGATTTTAGGAAATATTAACATTTCATACATACAGAACAATTTTAAAACAATATAAATGTGATAGTAATTTTTGCGACATGTTGAATGCAGAAATTGATCTACAGCGCCAAAGAAAGGGTTGTTTTTAGAAGCTAAAGAAAATGGAATGGCTTGTTCACATATTTTACTATGTTTATCACATTTGAGCCTAGGATTTTGTATAAATCCAGAAAAAATAAGAATAAGGGCTCAACAAACTTGGATTTGATTATGAAGCTTGAAAATATGATTGCTTCAATGAGTAGCAGAGAGATCTGGTTCTTGGGCAAGGTCCAAGCATTTCTTCCAAATCATATCTAATAAAGCAAAGCACTGATATACATGTCAAGAAAGCAGAACCACTATATCTGATTGTGATTCTTGAAGACCGTCTTAATCTATAGGTATAAGTAAGTGGACAATACTTGGGTCAAGATCAAAACACAGGAATTGGAAGCGATCACCAAACATATCAACTCTGTGAACAAATACTTCAAATTCACACGGGAAGATGTTAAGGAAAATAGTTTAGCCTTCCTGGACTGTGCAGTACGCATTAAGGAAGACAGAAACCTTAACGTTGAAGTTTATAGAAAAGTCCCTCACTCAGATCAGTTTTGACATTTTGATTCCCACCGCCCACTGGAGCACAAAATGGGAGTTATCAGAACCCTACACCACAAAGGTGAAGGCCTGCCTTCCAGCAAAGATAGGAAAGAAAAAGAACTAAAACACTTCAAGAAAGCCCTCAGAACGTATGACTATCCCAAGTGGGCCTTCATCAAATCTCAGAAAAGACCCAACAGGAACTCCTCCATAATAGACAAAGAAGAGGACAATGAACAAAGCAACATTGTCATTCTATACATTGCACGGATATCAGAAAAGCTCAGGAGGATCTTCAACCAACACAACATATGTGCCCACTTCAAATCCAAGAATACACTAAGGAAGAAGCTTATCCACCCCCAGGATAAAACACCCAGACATAAACTGAGCAATATGGTATATGCAGTACAATGCAGTGAGCGATGTGCAGATCTGTACATTGGGGAAATAAAACAACCACTTCATAAATGCATAAACAACATAGGAGAACAAACACATCAGGATAAGATTCCACAGTCCATCTGCATTTAAAAGACAAAGGCCACTCTTTTGAAAATAGCAAAGTTTGGACAGATAGGACTGCTGGTTTGAAAGAGGGATAAAGAGGCCATACATGTCAAAATTGAACAGCCCTCTCTCAACAGAAGGGAGAGGGATATGACATCATCTATCTCCAGTCTATAACACAGTCCTTTCAACAGTTCCAAGAAGGCTCCACACCTATTGCACTACTCAGGTGATTCTGATGACACAGATAAACTTCCAGGTGGCCTCAAGGGCTCTCTAAAGGAATGCAAATGATCAGCTGTCTGCAAAGAGTATAAATCCTTCCATTCACAACCATCCAGTCAGAGCTGAAGAAGTTTCTTGGATTAGAAGTGAACTGTCTTCAAAGAAAAACAAGAAAGTCTAGTTGAAAAACAAGAAAGCCTCTTGAAAAGCACCTTTGGGACTTTGACCTGGATGATTGAGAATCTCCATAGACAAATGCACTGGAAAATCTACTTAAGTTTCATGTTGCTATAAAAATGATAGTAGAGATGGTTTCAGAAGGGTGGAGGTAACTAAGAACTTTATATAGAACATGGCTCTTGATGGATCATAACTATATGAAAATTCAGATTCAAGCTACACTTCAGCTTAGAGCTGCTAGCAAACAATGGCTCATATCTGGTCTACAGATAATGATCCATAATTCAAAAATATATCAAACTTGAAAACTGGCAACAAGGATCAGGAAGGGATTCATAAAGTAATAGTCAGAGACAACATCTAGAAAAATGTTGCTTCTATACTGTAATTCAGGCATACCCGAGAGAATAGCTTTGGATGTTCTTGAGCCTTAGAGGACTGTGCCTTTAGCCTCAAGAATATGGCTGGCTGAATGTGAATTTTCAACATCTCTGTTGCCAAGAGGAGTGCATCTAGGTGTGCATCCTATTAGTAGAGAGATCCTGGGTCTAAGCTCCCACTGATTTTGAAGTCAGCCTTACTGTCAGTCCCTGTGGTCTCGCACTGTCAGGGATCATGGCTAATCATTTCATTTCAGTTCATTTCTGATAACTGTAAATCAGTAGGAAGTTTCATCAAGGAGGGCCTGGGAGGAAAGTTTTTTCTGCTGTATCCCCTACCCTGTGAAACATCATCCCCCCTGAGATGAGGCTGGCTCCAACCTTGTTACCCAAAACATGGTTTTGTCAGTGAGTTTAGGGATTCCATGGTGCTCAGCCAGAAGTAATCTACCCAGTTATCCCCTCCAAGCAACTGGCTGCCCCGGTGGTCACTAGACCCCAGGAGAAAGCGGACCTCGACCTTCCCAGTGACTTAAGCGAGGAACTGAAAGGAGTGCTGAAAAGTGATAACTGGTTCCTGTCCCACTCAAATGAGTGCACCATGTGAAGTGGCCTAGCATGGATTGGCGCTAAACTATACCTCCCAGCCAGTCTTAGGGGGACTGTGTTGCAACGGGCCCATGATTTGAAAGTTACTGGACACTTTGGCTTCGTGAAAACTTTACACCTACAGCAAGGGCAGTTCTGGTTACCCTTGTTGAAAAAGGACATAGAAACCTATGTGGCCAGTTGTCCTGTGTGTGCTTCTGCTAAGAGGCCCCCTGCTGGATTCCTCCAGAGTGTTGCCAGTCCTAGTACCCCATGGAAGGAAATATCCATGGACTTCATTGTTGAGCTATCTGAGAGTGGGGTGATCACAGACTTATTGTCCAAGCAGGTGCACTTTGTACCCTGCTCCAAGATCCCTTCCACAAAAATGCTCACCAAACTGTTTATCCAACATGTGTATAGGTTACACGGGGTTCCTGACCACGTTATTTCGGATAGAGGGGTACAATTCATCTCCCACTTCTGGAGGGAGTTCCTGAAGTTGTTAGGTTCTGCCCAGGATCTAACTTCTGCCCATCATCCTCAAACTAATGGGGCCTGTGAATGTACGAACTCGGTTCTGGAACAGTACCTCAGGTGCTATGTAAACTACCAGCAGAACAATTGGGCTGACTTGCTGCCTTTTGTGGAGGTCGCTTACAATAACTTGATCCACAGTAACACCGGTTTCACCCCATTTAAAGTTGCTTCTGGTCAGGATTTCATACCTATTCCAGAATTGCCCCAGGGGAAACCCCAGATCCCTTCCTTAATGGAATGGCTTGAACAGCTTCAATGTATTTGGCCTGTCACCTGTAAAGCACTAGACGAGGCACATCAAGCCCATAAAAGACAGGCTGACAAGAAAAGAGCTTTACCTGTGATGGCAAACCTATGACACATGTGCCACAGGTGGCATGCAGAGCCCTCTCTGCGGGCACGCCAGCCGTTACCCCAGCCAAGCTCTACTGCACATGCACGCATGCCTCCCATTGGCCAGTGGGTCTCTGCTGCACTTGCACGGGGGGCAGGGCACATGCAGGGGATGTGTGCACATGCATGAACAGGTGGAACGCATGCATGGGGGGTTCAGGTTGGTGCAGGAGGCTTTCCAGGCTGAAAATGGGTTGTGGGGTGGGCTTGCATGGCCCTCCCACCCTGTTTTAGCTTCCAGGTTGGTGCAGGACACTTTCCAGGCCCAAAACAGGGTGCAGGGTGCCTGCACAAGGCCCTCCTGCACCTCATTTTGGCTTCCAAGTTGGTGCAGGAGGCTTTCTGGGCCCAAAACGGTGCACGGGGAGCGTGGCCCCCCATGCCTTGTGTTGGGCCCGGAAAGCCTTCTGTACCAACCTGGAAGCCAAACTGGGGCACGGGGGATGGGGTGCATATGCAGGGGCGCAGGGGCACATGGGCAGGAAACGCACATGTACGTATGTGGAACACATGCACATGTGCAGGGAACACATGTGCATGCACAGGGGCGGGGTGCATGCGAGGGGGGGCTGCTCGAATTTTGGGGATTCAGGCACATGTATGTGCATTTGCATGCACGTGCATTCTGTACTTGGCACCAAAAAGGTTAACCATCACTGAGCTATACCGAAAGGGTTCCAAGTAGGGGACAGGGTCTTCCTATCTACAAAGTACTTACAGACCACCCAGAAATCCTCATTGAAGGTGAGCAACACTTCGAGGTCAAAGAGATCCTGGATTCCAGGAAGCATAGGGGGAAAGTACAGTATTTGGTGGCTTGGAATCATTTCCCTCCCTCACAGTCTGAATGGGTGAACGCTTGGGATGTCCAGGCCCCTAAACTCCTACAACTGTTTCACACTAAATATTCTGACAACCCTTAATGTTATTTTACTCCCTTGGTATCCTTGCTTCTATCCTGTTTATTTTGTCTTATGTTTTTTCCTTAGGGCTAACGCCTCTACTGTAGGAGGGCTGAATGTCAGCCGGATCTCCAGCATGGGCGTGTGGATGGATTAGATAGATTAGATAGATTAGATAGATAGATAATGTGAAGGTGCCAAAGAATCTGCACTTGGTATAATAAAAAAAATATGTCTTGTTTGCTTTTGAATGCTGTACACAGTAGATAAATAAAAGATTTCTTATACTGCTGCTGTCTCTTGGGTTTGACATAATTCTGCTTTATGAGCCATGTAAATGGAAACAGTCGGTTTTTTGTGGGGGGATAGAGTTGCTTGCACCCAGAATGTCTCCATTGATAAAAATCAGTGCATTTTGCTTCCTGGGGTATTTTATGTATGAAAAGACTGAAATAAGTCCACTTTGTGTTTAATGTAATGTAATTTAATGTAAAATCATTCTTACAAATAGTTTCCTTGTCTTTTTGTTTAGGCAAGTTTTCTTGTTTTTTTTTCACCCAGTGCTATTTTAGAAGTAATGAATGCCATTAATTTTAGAACTATCGGTTCAAAATGGCATTACTGGTTTGGCTGTTAACGTTTTTTTCAATGTCAAGTATCAAGTGAATTGATTTTAAAATAACAATAAGCATTTTGCTCAGCTGCTGATTATCTTCCTAATCATACGTTAATGGGAAAGAAGAAGCTGACATATCTGTCTTATATGAAACCAACCTAATGTGGCCCTGGAAGAAAATTCTGTATAGTGCAATGTGGCAAATGCATCAAGCTGTTGATCAGATGGGAGACAGGTTTAGAAATACAAACTAAAAATACTCTACAGGTCAATGTTTACTTCTAACTAAGTCTGTTAAAGGTAAATATAATTGAAACAGTATTGATTGCTAAACATACCTACAGGCATACATAGAAGAACTGTTTACACTTTATAAGGTTTTGTTCATGACTGGATTCATACTTTTGTGTTTATAATTCTTGTTTTAGTTCTCCTTATCGACTTCTCTTACAGGACTGAGATTTCCTCCTTGGGAACATCAAAACAAATTATGCTGCCAGAATTCATTGGCACTAACTGTCTTGAATCAAAGCCTAATGCTATTACAAGACCAGCAACAGCTGCAACAGTAATACATCTGCAAGTCATTTGAAAGTAGGACAGAAACTATCCATTGCAAAGAATTGTATAAGTGCACAATCACTAGCAGTACCTCAGTAACGATGCAAATAGATTCTTCTGTCCTTCCTTTTTAATTATATGCTGTTGAAATATCTAATATCCCATTTTAAATATATTATTAAACATCTTAAACATCTAATATATTATTAAACATTGCTATATAATTATAATTTTAGATATTGGCTACACATTTGGGATCAATGGGTGAAATTAACTTGGTTCCTTTGCTGTTTGTGAAGATGAAACTAGTGGAATGTGTTTATTATTCTAGAAATGCCCTCTACTTACTTAATTTAGGTTCCAAAGGGTCTTCCCAAGTCTTTGGGGCAAAACTATGGACCGCCACAGGGAGCAGAAATCTGCTCATGGAATGCTGCGTTTTTGTTCATATTCAAATGGACGTTAAGGTTTCTCTGAAAGAACTCATACACAATGCTTTCCTACACCAGTCCCTGCTCAAGCCTACTCTTCAGTCAGGGATATTAAATTGCCACTTTACCAAGTAGTCCCTTTTAGTGTCATATTCAACTTTTCGAGAAGAAAATGAAGAATATGCAGATAGTTAAATCAGTTTTATAAAATACAAAAATATTAGTTCCAGTTTTCACAGTCTAGCAATAAGGGTACTTTTGTATTGCTCACAATTTAGCAATTAATGTGATTTCTATGCAATGTCATAAGCTCATGTGCTCTTCATTTTGGGGAACATATTTTTGGGATAGTTTATCTTCTCTAATATGAATAGTATGTAAGATTTGTATGTGACTATTAGGATTGTGCAAATATTTGAAGATTAGTTATGAGGACTGTTCAAATGATTACCCTTTCTAGTTGAATTATTTTTTAGGGCAATCAATTCACTATACCAAATCTGATGCTTCCAGGTTTGCAGATTCACAAACATGCTATGCTTGCACAAACACACTTTTTGCATAATCAAATTTATTGACAATTGAAATTGGATCTTGAGTTTCAGTGTAGTCCTTGCCATTTCTTATGTAGAATGTATGGAGATTACTGAGCTCTGGTGGCTCAGTAGATTAAGGCAGTTATTAACATCCACTTACATCTGCTGCCTGCAATTACTGCAAGTTCAAATCCCACCAGGCTCAAGGTTGACTCAGCCTTCCATCCTTTCTAAGGTGGGTAAAATGAGGACCCAGATTGTGGGGGAAATAAGCTGACTTTGTATAAATATACAAAAGTATGAAGGTTATTGCTTAACGCACTGTAAGCCGCCCTGAGTCTCCGGAGAAGGGCGGCATATAAATCATTTTTTTTTTTTAAAAAGTGAAATATGATGGTGAAAAGAATGAGATTGTGCATCAGTGCTTTTCATCCTGGAGTTGCTTTGCAGCTGTTCCTTCTGTCAAAAGGGTTCTAACACAGAGAGCAACTCTGGCTGGACAAAAGGTTGGTGATGAGTAGTTTAAGGGTCAGAAGCACAGGGAGAGGAAAAGTTCTGCATGATCCAAACTGGAATGCTGTGCACCAACTTGCCATCTAATTTGGTATCCAATTTAAGGAAATCATATTACAAGTCATATAATCCTCCAGTCCTGTTTGAAAAGGCAGGGAGTATACAACTGTGAACTCCACAACCTTCACTGGACTTCAGATATTATTTGGTTTGCATTATGTCAAGGCTCTGTGAAACCGTAACAAATACATAATAGATCTATGTGACTTAGGGAAGTTTTTCATTAATGTATCTTGGCTTGCAGAAAGACTATATTCTAGTAATAGAGCAAGCATTTTGAATGCCATGGGGCCCAGATTCAATTCTTATTCCTAGTCAAGGCTCTACTCCTGTCTAGAACCCTATGAAGTTGCTGCCAATAATGTAAACTACTCTGAACTAGATAAATCATATGCTACCCATTGTAAGGCAGTGTTCTACATTACTGGTTTCTAATCTGATACCCTAACCACTATACAAAACTGTTGCTGGAAGTTGACCTTTAAAATGCAGCAACTATCCTCCATTTCAGTAACTTCATTGTCAGTCCTAAGGCTGGTGGTTATACACATTGTAATTAGCATGGTCATCCTTATATTTCCTCTTAGTCCCATTTTTTTTCACTCTGCGCCTTGATTTTCATAACCAGATCTTGCACATTGTTTGCATTTTTAGCTATCCAAATAGAGTCACCAGATAGTTCAGGTTATTCTTCTTCGCCAAGTTTTATCTTTTTCTAGACTCGCTCCTCTCCTTCTCCCTTTCTCAAAATCTCCCTCAACATATATTTTCAACATACTGTATACAATTCCAACATATATGGGTAGCCTTTGACTTACAACAGTTTGTTCAATGGTTGTTCAAAGTTGCAACAGCACTGAAAAATGTAACTGAGTTTTTCACAATTACAACTTTTGCAGCATCCCCCATGGTCACGTGATCAAAATACAGATGTTTGGCAACTGCTTCATATTTATGACTGTTGCTGTGTGCCAAGGTCATGTGATCACCTTTTGCGTCCTCGTGACTTTTGCTCTGCTACAGTATGCAGTCAGCTGTGACACCTTCTATAGAGAGGTGTATGCCTTTCCAAATCATGTCCAATCAATTTAATTTACCACAGGTAGACTCCATTCAAGGTGTAGAAACACGTCAGCAACGATCAAGAGAAATGGGAGGCACCTGAGCTACATACCGTATCAAGTGCTGTTGCAAAGGGTCTGAATACTTATGCCAATGTAAATTTCAGCTTTTTCTTTTTAATAAATTTACAGACATTTCTAAAATTCTGTTTTCACTTTGTCATTATGGAGTATTGAATGTAGTTGAATGAGAAAAAAATAAATTTCAACAACTGTAGAATCAGGCTGCAGCATAACAAGAGTGACAAAAGTGAAGGGGATCAGAATAATTTCTGAATGCACTGTATACTATAGCATAATGTGTTTTGTTTGTTTTTGCCTTAACCAATTCTGATCTAACAAATCAGTTTGCTGAATGTAAATTAAGGGATTGCTAAACATGTCTTTCTCACACAATTAGTGCTGCAATTTTAGTTGCACTAGTTCCAATAATATACTCTTCTATGACAAATAGCGCACTGCAATTTTGGCATATATCCAATCACAGCATATTTAGGATGACTAATTGCTCATGCAAAGAAAGCGAAGCTGCCAAAAAGTAGTTCTGATTCTAAAATCTGCAAGAGGTAAAATTATATACTGGTAGTTCCATGAGTTAGTAAGAATGATCAGCAATATTGGTGTCAAAGGATTCTTAATTCATGTTCATACATTTTACCATGTGACTATTGGAATACATGAAATGTTTAGGCTTGTTCATGTTAGCACAGCAACTGCTTCATGATGAATTCTATCCCTTTGATCATATCCATATTAACTGACTTCTTGCTGATTTCAGTGGGAGCTGCTGCTGCCATTCTCTATTACTGTATATCTAATGTTCATGTGTTTTTCAGGAATGTTCTTTCAAGACCTTTTAAATTTCGGATAAAAAAGGAGGACTGCTTTAAAAGGAGGTCTCTGGAGTGGAAAATCTTTGCCTCAGCTATGGCTCATCCCATTTCCCCATTCTTTTTTTCTACTCCTTATATACAAAAGCAAAACTCTTACAGCACATACCGGTAGTTCAAGCTTTAACAATAGAGGTATAACTTTTCCTCTCCAGGTCATGGATGGTTTCATTTTACTCACCAGTGAGGGGGGGGAGCCACCCCCTTCTGATCAGCTATATAAATGCAAACTCTTTTTGAAGACACAACCAGATATAACAGATTAGAACTTCTGGAAAGCTAAAGAAATTTCTATTGTATATAGGTCTATAGTGTGTAGTATAGATCTAAAATAGGTTGCTGCATTTGATTAAAAAAAGGTTTATCTAAATTTAGATGTAGATTAACTAAATTCTTGATGTATTCCTCAGCACTTATTATTGAAGGCACCTAGAACAGCTATTGAATAGAAATAGACTGACATACAATCTAGAAAGATAAATCCAGAAGGAAAAGATTATGAGAAGGAAAAAAGAACAAGAAAATTCAGGCATTCATTTTTAACAGTATGATTCTTATGATGGCCAGATTTCATGGAACTGACTTCCTCAGGTTAGCTACAATGGATCTACTACTCCAATTAGTTTCTTTCTTAATTATTTTATTATTTTAAAATTAAGTTACTAAGTTTTTTTGAAAAAAAGGAAAAAGGAAGTTTTTGAAAAGAGACATCCTGCCCATAAACAGAGAACTTAAAAAGCATAATAAAATTATTTTTTTTATATTTCTTTAATCAGTTGTAAATTATATCATTTCAAAACTACAATTCATTGTAAACATCCATGTCCTTCCTTCCTTTCCCGCTCCCAACAGCAATTATCATCACAGTATAAATAATGAATTAGGAATTACAGTAATTTCTATCCAAGATATTGAAGATCTACTCTTATTTAACATTTATTGAAAGTTAGAACAACTTTGTTCAAAGAAACCCAAATTTCAGTTATGAGTTCATATATTGAATTATAACCCAAGTAAGGTTTCTCAGTTAAACATTTTGGGAGATATTTGTATTTTTTCAATACATAGTTATTTTGAGGTGTATCCCCAAATTTAATTAGCTATTCCTCTGCAGAAGGAACTGTATATTTCCCAATAGAAAGCACAGAATATCCCTACAGCAGTTGCCAAATATGAGCTACTTTTGTATACTTTTTGTGAATGCAAGGCTCAGTAATATTTAGTAAAAACAGATTGAAAAAGAAATTTAACTTTTAGAATTGTTTTCATTCAATTATAAATTGTTTTGCAAAATTGTTCAGGAAGTGATGGGGGAAAAAATAAAAATAAAAATGGAAAACTTTGTTGTCATTTGGGTTATGAATGGGAGCAATTATTGTCAAATTGAGTTTTAAAACATATAAATCTCCCTTCTTCATATTCAATTCATTCCAAATTCCATACATTTTTCACATACATAGTTAATTTATTTCCAATCCGCCTGAGGCCAGAAGCTTTTGACTAAGATGTTGACATCCCAACAGGTTCCCTGAAGAGATGAACAATAATATATGGATTTTTCTATTTTTACCTTTATTTTTACTTTTCAGATGGGCTGATAGTTGAGAATATTTTAATTTAATCCATGAAATCAGTTTTTAAGAAACTGTACAATATGCCTTTGCTTGATCCAAATTTTAATCTTCTGTGTTCTCGGTCTTAATCCTTTTGTCTTGCCACAGCCAATTACTTAAGTATTATCGGAGAATATTCAAATACTTTATCACCACCTATGAAGACCTAAATGAAATGCAGTAGCTTTCTTGAAAAACGTTTGCCCAAAGGGTTACACTTCTTCTCCTTCTGAATATATCTTGAAGTAGAAGTAATCCTCGACAACCATTAGTTTAGTGACTGTTTGAAGTCACAACAGCACTGAAAAAGTGGCTGATGGTTTTTCACACAACCATTGCAGCATCCCTATGGTCACTTGATCAAAATTCAGATGCTTGGCAACTGACTCACATTCCTGATAGTTGCAGTGCCTCGGGGTCATGCAACCTTCTGACAATCAGTCAATGGGGAAGCCAGTTTCACTTAACAACCATATTTACTAATTTAACAATTACAGTGATTCACTTAACAATGGTGGCAAGAAAGATCATAAAATGAGGGGAAACTCATTTAACAATTGTCTGTCTTAGCAACAGAAATTTCTGAATTTCAGATATTTCTTTAAGGAAATATCACTCTTTAAATCTAATATATATATATATTTGTTTCATCCAGGTTTTTCCTACGTAAATCAAGATCTTTATACAGCCATG